>JPKZ01000478.1:0-128220 GCA_000803305.1 Toxocara canis
CCCCCCCCCCCCCCCGAGCATATCCCTCTTGTTTTCACTTACTCCGTCTCGCTGTATTTTTTTAAACGTTCATCCCATTTGGTTTCTTTGTTTCTGACCATTATATTCTATTTCAACACAAATGCCAGTGTTCATTTCTCGAATCTTTACGTGTTATTCTTGTTTTTCTGCAAATAAACGCTTTTATTAGTAAAGTTTATAATGAAGTACCCCAACATGAACGTTCGGTAACTAAGAGTGCTGTGCCCTCAGTTACTTTGTCGGAAACACGTGACAAAACCGTTCGATAAAACCGTCGCCTTCTGGAGATTTCGTTGGCAAGGTCTAAGTGTTTTGCTTTCCTAGCTCGAAAAAGTTGAATATTGAACTTGTGAAAAGTCAGTAAAATCATTTACGAAAAAAAAGCAGTTTCTGGCAAAATATTAATCTGGATCATTTTCAAATTCTCGTTTTTTGGTTTTTTTTTTGCCCTCCGCCTACCCTTCGAAAGAAGTGGGGTTCGGTGTTCGAAGTTGCAGCCTCTCGCAATATCAAATCTGCTCTCCTCTCCCCTCTCAATACTCAAAAATCAATTTATCTTTAACTGCATGGCGATAAAAATCGGTAATTTGTGTACAACCCTTATTAAAAGCTTCTCGCAGCGAAAATTTAGTTATGTGGTCTCCAAAAAAGTACTCTTCTGGGAAGTAACAATTAATTTTGCTTAAGAAGAACGCACTTTGGTTGTTTTTTCTTCCACTGTGAGTGTCCTAGCCACCTTTATCGGATATCATAATTTATGTCGCGCTATATGATGACTTATTTTTGTTCAAAAGATGCAAAAATGTAGTTGAGTAAAAAATCTGAAAGATCAGGCATCCGCTACAGCTTTGCCCAAGACTGATATGAAATACGCTCAAAAATGGCCGGAATGTACTATCGAGTGGTTTGGTGCATTTCAAGGCTTGTGAATTTTCCATTTGCTACGCTAAAACGTTTAAAAATTTGGCTAACTCTGGATGGACCGATCGATTCTCATTTGATTACTGTTAACAGAGATACAAAAGAGAAACGGCCATACACCCGTCCGCCACCCGAAAAGATTGGAATTACCCAAGAATGTCTGATCTATACAATCTGTTACGCATTTGAATGATTCAGTGTCATGAGTAGCGATAATTGGAGTGTGCGGAATGAGATAAAATTTTTAAAAGTATTTGAAACCGTTAACTGATAAAAGAAGTTTGGCAATTCGGGTAAAATTATTTAGAAGTATAGTTTTCAACATCGAGGAAATGTGCCACAATCACGCATCATCTCCATCAATCTTATGCACACCTTTTGCAATAAGTAACAAATTTTTGTGATCAAAACAACTCACAATTACATCAATCAAGTATACTTTCATCGGCGCTAATATTATGCATTTTCGACGAGAGTAATGTTTAGCATTTTCAGCCTCTTTACCGCTATCATTATTAGTGCTATGCTCACTACATTTAGTGCACTTTGCTAGTAATTTTAGAACGTCGATTGCTAAATTAATTGCAGATGGGTAATATACAAAGACATTAATGCCAGCTGTACAACGACTCATCGGCACAGCTGCGCCACTCAACCATATATGCCACACATGACAACACTGCAATGCGTATTTCCTTACATATACTGCAACGCGTTGCACACCTACAATCAAGATACTTCCGAATGTATAATTTTAGAAAAAAAACACCACAGAGCAGATGGATTTTTAGAAGTTATCGCCGCAATCACGAAAGTGCTCCTCGAACTGGCTTAGCATCCTAGATGGTCCTTTTGTTTAGAAATGTATCTCAGCGTTTTGGTGAACGCAAATCTAATTAAGGGTTTTAATATTTCCAAAAACATGTTGTCAAAACATAACTGAACCACTAGAGTTCTGTCAATTTTCCTTTCAAATAGCACATTTCTAAACGGTTTCACTAGCAATAAGTGGAACTAATAATATACCAAATTCATAACTAGTTCCATATCAAAACTGGCCTTCTAAACAGTACATACAGCTGTTTCACCTCATTTAAGAAAAAGATAGTGGGGAAGGGAGGAACAGTGGCAGGAAATGTTAACCTGTCCTTGGCGACAAGATCAGGTTCGATGCAAGGTGTCGAACGCCCATCCATCGGACTTGCTGATCGCGGTGTCGGCGAAGGCCGTACAGTAGCCGGTAACGCAGAGTGTGAACGTGTTACTGCTGCGTGCTCATTCCGCCTGAAATTTCCAACAACACAACCGCTTAAGAAAAAAAATCGAACGTCAACTACCCAGTTACTGGATCATGCGCACAATGAGGCTAATAACAGCATCTCAACCACGGAACCTTCATGTCAAAAGTTTGAATTCCAGTCGACGACTTGCACTTACAAAGTTTATATCAACCAATATAGACATGCAATTCTGCCCTATATCTGCTGTCCTTATTAATGAAACCACACAATGCTTTTTAGGAAGTTCGTAAGAAAAATTTTTACCTGGTCTCTTCAGCTTCTTGATCTCGTCTGCCTGCGTCGACGCTGAGACGTGGTTTGGGTGGAGGAACGGGTGGCATTCCTCCTTTATCCTTAAAAGGTGCAAATTACACCGAAATGAGGTGCTTAACGCGAGAATACAGATGAAATTATACGAAAAAGAACATTCACCCTTTGAAATGGGCAATCGCCAAAAATAAGCGCCGAAATTGCTCATTCGCAAAAAAAAAAAACTACTCAACGCTCACTTTAAAATCACTTAAGTAACTCATTCGATAATTGTTTGCAATGCAATCTTCTCCTGCATGATTGCAATCAGTGAAGAACGGCCGACTCGTTCAAAACGATAACCTCGTGCTTAACGCATGCATATATTGCTGCTTTCAAGACTCAACTTTCGAATTAGCGCACAACACGTGAATGACGTCGTCTTCACAAAACACCGTACACCCTGCACAGCTAACCGGATACAACTGCGGCACCAATTACCATTATCCGACTTCAAAAAAAAAACTTGGAATTTAGCACAGCTTTCAAATTCGCCTTTGTCGATGGTAGTTTTCATATAAGAACAGACAGTTTCAAGGATTTTTTTTAAAGTTGATAAGGACGAAAGGAGCAAAATCAGAATTCGAATAAGAAACAGCGTATTATCGGTAAAAGTTGTTCACTCCACAAATATCGAGAACTGCGACTGAGAAAGAAGGTCAGTTCGTTAAGAAAAGTTACACAAGCCATCTATATTATAGATTTTTCAGAGGCTTTTACAGGGTACCTACAAAATTCCACTGAAGCACCTATTTTTGTCTATGTAGAGTTTTAAAAAGAACAACTGAAAATTGAAAACAAGCAATCCACTCCGTGCATCCGTTATCAAAAAGATGCGCATAACTGTCACACCAAATAAAGCCCGGATACAGCTCCCACCTCAAATAAACCGAATAAAACTATCTCTACCTCCTACCCTTACCACTCCCAACCTCTCCCCTCCCACTCTCCTCCTCCAGTATAAGCCTCCGCCCGAAATGTTATAGACATCCAGAACAAAACAAGCCGCTAAGTACAGACTGAAAAAAAGGCCCTCACCCTGATGTGTCCGTCATTTCGAGTATCCTTCCTCTTAGTACCACCTCCCGTCTAAGTAGATGTGGACTTAACAGCTCCTGAAGTTTTGTTCTAGGCAACATGATAAGCAATTATTATGCAAAAAGGATTTTCAACAACCAAAAACATATGAACAAATTGGTCAACATGTTCTCAGCTCTATATGCGAGTTCTTTTAAAGTTTTATAAAAGCGCAAAATAATTTGCAATAGTTGTGGGCGATCTACATCTACTATATTCGATGGCAAAACTAACGCCGCAAATATTGTTTTGCGCTATTCAGGCGAACGGCATGTAAAAATAAAATAACGGGGAGCTTAAGCCTGCCACGAACAACCGGACAGGCGCGCAAAACGCTGCTTCATCGGGATTTGCGTTGGCGCGACAGCTGACGAGGGTGTTCGAAAAGGTGGCCACACAAAACAGTAGGCGGTAGAGTAGGTCTCACTGACTCGCAATCCACTTCTAATATATATATACGCGTGTCGCTATTGCCCTCGCCTTTGTCGATGGTAGTTTTCATATAAGAACAGACAGTTTCAAGGATTTTTTTTAAAGTTGATAAGGACGAAAGGAGCAAAATCAGAATTCGAATAAGAAACAGCGTATTATCGGTAAAAGTTGTTCACTCCACAAATATCGAGAACTGCGACTGAGAAAGAAGGTCAGTTCGTTAAGAAAAGTTACACAAGCCATCTATATTATAGATTTTTCAGAGGCTTTTACAGGGTACCTACAAAATTCCACTGAAGCACCTATTTTTGTCTATGTAGAGTTTTAAAAAGAACAACTGAAAATTGAAAACAAGCAATCCACTCCGTGCATCCGTTATCAAAAAGATGCGCATAACTGTCACACCAAATAAAGCCCGGATACAGCTCCCACCTCAAATAAACCGAATAAAACTATCTCTACCTCCTACCCTTACCACTCCCAACCTCTCCCCTCCCACTCTCCTCCTCCAGTATAAGCCTCCGCCCAAATGTTATAGACATCCAGAACAAAACAAGCCGCTAAGTACAGACTGAAAAAAAGGCCCCCACCCTGATGTGTCCGTCATTTCGAGTATCCTTCCTCTTAGTACCACCTCCCGTCTAAGTAGATGTGGACTTAACAGCTCCTGAAGTTTTGTTCTAGGCAACATGATAAGCAATTATTATGCAAAAAGGATTTTCAACAACCAAAAACATATGAACAAATTGGTCAACATGTTCTCAGCTCTATATGCGAGTTCTTTTAAAGTTTTATAAAAGCGCAAAATAATTTGCAATAGTTGTGGGCGATCTACATCTACTATATTCGATGGCAAAACTAACGCCGCAAATATTGTTTTGCGCTATTCAGGCGAACGGCATGTAAAAATAAAATAACGGGGAGCTTAAGCCTGCCACGAACAACCGGACAGGCGCGCAAAACGCTGCTTCATCGGGATTTGCGTTGGCGCGACAGCTGACGAGGGTGTTCGAAAAGGTGGCCACACAAAACAGTAGGCGGTAGAGTAGGTCTCACTGACTCGCAATCCACTTCTAATATATATATACGCGTGTCGCTATTGCCCGCAAACTCACACACACACACACACACCACACCACACGCGCACACACCACACACACACACACACACATCACACCACACGCCACACACACCACACACACACACACACACACACACCACACACACACACAAACAACCTACATATACGCACACACTGAAAATGCAAAGACACCCAAGATTTACAAGGATCAAACTGGTGCGGTTACACGGTTGGCTAAATGTTCAGATATTTCTTGTTTCGATAGGTTCGATTATGGCCGTTGTGAAACCATGTCAGGGTAAGGTAAGTGCGAGATTTATCGAACTATAAATGGTAGCGGATTTCTCACTGGAATGAAAACTCCCGTAAACAGGTCCTATGAAACCAATAGCCTTGTTGGCTGTACATTTAGAACACATCATAAACTTAGACATGTTTGGCTATGTATGGAAGTGAACATATAGAAGAATATTCCGGGAAACTCCTCCTAAGTAGCTTGTTTAAAAAAAGCACCATAAGCTTGGATGATCCATGGTTTGCAAGAAGCGAAATTGGCAAGGTAAGAAAAAAATAGAGTTTTTCGAAACCGACAGGACAAAAAACGGTAATTTGATCGCCCGAACAAATAAACGCTGAAAACGTAAGCCGCCTGCTGCCAAGTTTCTCTTGGGACTCGCAAACAAAAAAAAACTTGTCGACATTTTTCTGGCGGCGGCTTCAAAAATGTTTACCAGCGCCATAACAGACATTTGTTTTATAAAGAATATGCAACGCGAACGAGAAGACACGAGAAAGAAAGGGAAGACGAATTCAGAATCGAACTTCTTTCCAATAACAAAGCATATGCTGTTCGTCAGTTTCATTCAGCTTTAACGTACGGCCAGCGCATGCCCGTCCGCTATCAGTGAAGGTCAAAACCCCGAAGGCGACCCAACCCTTTTCGAATTTGGCTTTCCTGATCTGAAGTCAAGTCCTCTGGTCTCTGAGGTTAATGGCTTCAGACTCAAATTCGCAATGCACTATAGTGTAGACGGCTTAGATTTTCCTTCCTACCGAATATATGCGTTGCGCTTTAATGCTAAGTGCTGTATCTGCTCACTGTTGAATTATTTTAGGCGAACACTTGTTTAGATTATGGAACTGCTTGAAAGACACCTTGCTGATCACTGGAAAATTCATACCAACAATAGAACTGAAAGAATTTTTTAACATTTACATTGTCGCTTTAAAAAATTCCCAAATTGTCCCTTAGAGAGCGCTAGTGATGTTATTTGCAGCAGTGGCCAAAAACAGCAAATTAAAAAAAAACCCCCGATGAGGCTCTATTAAAAAACTTTTAAATAATGCGGTTTTTCGATTTTTCTACACATTTTTTTTGCACTTTAAATGCAACTTTTTCTTTGGTATTCATTCGCTGTGAATATGATGCATTTCTTGTTGAACGATGAAACTGCTGACCGAATGCGAGCAGTATAAAACATGAAGGAAGAGAGACATGCGGATGATGCAGATGCAAAATAAAAAACACACGAAACGTTCATGTCAACGATACGCAGAAAAATGATTAATATCCTCTCAAGTATCAAATCACATCGATAGTGAAACAGAAAAAGCATCGAAACATCTAACTGGCAAACACAATAATGTACTTTCCCACAGCGGCAAAAATAATAGATATAAACATAGTGAGAAGAAAGCATCATGTCACCTTCGTGCTTGCTAGTTTTAAAAATTGTTTTCTTGTTATAAGTATCAATACGCATACCAGTGAAACCACAAAGCAAAAAATTTCGCTTATTAGAGACGTTAACTGATGACCACAGGTCAGCTAACAACCCCTCGCTTCATAACCGGACCTGATTTGAGCTGAAGGTATAAACGGTCTGAAAAACAAGGTCCAACTGAGAAGAGAAAAATTAGAAAAAAAATTTTCTTGCAGAAAATTAGGTCAAAGTGGTCAGCTGGTATTACAATCGAGTCTGCAAATTGAGTCGCGAGAGAGGAGTAGTAATTGGTAAACTCATCCATGCTGACGAGCAAATTTCCTCTATGCTTATGCTGCCTTTTTTACACAGCGACAATTTCGTAAGAAAATTGTTATGAGCTTCTCGAAAAAAAGACAAACAAAGCCGAATTTATCCGGTGACAATAACAAAAAATATAAAAGATGATCAAAGGACGGAATTCAATACTGAAGATGTGTATGACTGTCTGTGAGCATCAAACAAATTTTTTCGTACCTTGTGCACCGGTTATGCAATTTTAAGAACATGTGGAAAAAAGCTTTAATTTACCTTGGCAGTATTAGCTGAATCTGATCCGATGCCTGAATCGGTGCTGTCGGCAGGACGATGAATCTCCGCGTGATCGGCCGAAACACCGCCGCCCACAAACGATTCGCTTCGATCTAAAAAACACCACGTGTTCAGCATTACAACAACATTTGCTTTGTCGTAGCGCATACAACAACTCCATTTGACTAGATTTTCGATCAGCAAACATCGCTTTAAGTTTGTGCACAAACTTCAAAAAGTTAGCTGCATAAATGTTGGCACAATTGAATTGTACAATTTATAAAAAAACAGATGCGAACACCATTCTCATGACGTCATTATTGCTCATTTTTAATAACAAAGTACTGCAAACGATTAAAAACATATAGCTTTTCTCCATTTCCTACAAATAAACGCTTTCATCATTTTTAACTCTCAACAAAGACATTCACACTAGTTGAAGCCTTCAGGCAAAAAAGCTGGTTTCAGTTAACCAAACATTTAAAAAAAATGATCATATCATCGATTCGAAAAAAACGCTGTCGCTGTCCAGCTGGAAGATCACAAATGATAGTCGTTTCTTTTTTCAGAACACGAAATTCAGTTGTTAAGGGTATGCCAATAACCTAATAATCACAATGCATTATTCGGCCGCCTAATACCAAAGCTCGAATGGACAAGCACAAAAAAACTGTCAAGAGAGTAGGAATAAGGAGGACTGAACAATAACGAATAACGTGTGTGCAAAACGGAGAATAAGAATCATAAGGTGTGCAGGAGAGTAATACTAGTGAGTAAGGCATCTGGTACAACAGATGCCTTTTGACGAGACTGCTAACAAGAATAATCAACAAAAGCATTGAATACGGAAAAGGAACTGTCAGGGCAAATTAAGAATCACATACGTTTCCTAAACAACACCGCTGTTAATGAACCCAAGCCCCTGAAGCAGTGTTTCACAACTCGTATGGCATGAGTAGGTTTGGGGTTGTTGTTACTGAATACTGTATGAAAGTTTGCTGAGGAAAGAAATTGTAAGTAAATGTGCCGTACACATATCTTCCGGGGCGGGGGTAGCTCAGTCGTACAGCTCCCGCCTCGTATGCGGGAACACCTGGGTTCGATTTCCAGCTGCTTCATCGACGGATCGCCAGCAGGTTGACCACCAGGCGTTCCGAAACTGGTCAAAACTATGCTGTGGGGCATGGCTGTCAGCTGCATTGGTACGGGGACCGATGAAATTACAGCTGCCTTTGCCTACATATCTTCGCACTCACTTTAACATGACAAATTAGAGTATAAAAATAAACAAGCTGCGTGAAATGTGGTTACACATTTGAAAAACACAGGGAAATACTGATCCAAAGCAAGGAGGCATTTTTGTATTCATAGCAGAAAAAGGCAGTCAGTCAAACGCATCAAGTGAACGACAGTGAGAGTAATGAGTTAATGCGAAATGAGAAAAGCCTCAAAAATTCAAAAAAAAAAAAACTCAGAGTGCAAGGCGACGTGAAAAATAACCAGATGTAACCTCGAGCGACGAATTCAAACCACCTGCGTGCTACCTGTCATTGGCATGGATAAAAACTGTCCCAAATATGAGCCATACGTCAAGCATTTCAAAGGTTTTTTTTTTCAGCAAGCGGACGGCATATTTCCGAGTGATGTTATTTCTCTTTTTCTCGGGACAAACAGCCCATTTCAAAAGATGCCAATTTATCAACGCGAAGCACATAAAATATGAGCAATTTCCTTTAGGCTCTGCCAGTTTTGTTATAAAATTAGTAGAAAAATCGATAGGACTTCAATAATGAAAATCATCCTTCAAAGACCCTACCTGCAGCAAAAGCCCTTTTTTCTCATTTTCCAGTTCGGCTGACAGCTCTTACTCACGTTTTGCCAGCTCAAACTCCAGCGCTAGCAAATTTGACAAGGCTCCTCGATCAGTAAGCATCTTGCCGTAACACATTACTACCATTAACTCATTTGATTTTGAGGAATAATCCGAAAAGTAAACTGCCCCTTATCGCAACGTAATAGCCAAATTTTTAACGAATTCGGGAAGCGATTTAGCGAAATGATGGATTGTGTCTCGGATGACGTGTAACTGAGCGAACCGCATCAATTCACTGATGATGCCAATTTGTCTCAGGTGAACGAACACAAATTATATTATCGTTCGAATTTCTCTACCGCATAACCCAGTCAACTAAAACTAAAATGCGCTCGTATAAGAAAACATATCGCCAACGAATGGAATCGAAACGATCGAATTGATAGACGATCGCCAAAGAGATGAAATTCATATCAATTTCCTACAAAAGAAAAAGTGAACAGCCCAAATGGAACAAACCAAAACTATATTAACGGGAGAAATAAATAAACTGCATTAATGTAGAAACAGCAACATATGTTGTTCAGTTTACTGAGAAAAAAATATATACATATATATATGTATATATATATATACATATATATATATGGTATATATACATATACATGTATATATAACAATACAAGCGGGTGTGATTACAGAATCAAGTTCATCCTTACATTTACTAATCAATTCTGAAAAACTTGTTACGCTTCCGTAGCAGATTTTAATATCTATAAACAAAAAACTATGCATGGTTGATTTTCTGGAGGAAAGGTACACGGAAAAAAAACTATGGGAAGTAGTAAATGAAAGGCAAGACTAAAAACGCTATACCATGCAGTACTTGATTCTCACAATTCTATCATCAAACACAGTTGTCGCACCCTCTTTCCGCTGAATCGAATTCCCCAAAACAGGTTAGTTCTTTATTTCTTCCTATCTTAATCTGACAACGTAAAATAGATTCTGACTGCGTAGTATGATCAATAAATCATTGAAGCTGAATTATATAGTATATATACATATACATGTATATATAGCAATACAAGCGGGTGTGATTACAGAATCAAGTTCATCCTTACATTTACTAATCAATTCTGAAAAACTTGTTACGCTTCCGTAGCAGATTTTAATATCTATAAACAAAAAACTATGCATGGTTGATTTTCTGGAGGAAAGGTACACGGAAAAAAAACTATGGGAAGTAGTAAATGAAAGGCAAGACTAAAAACGCTATACCATGCAGTACTTGATTCTCACAATTCTATCATCAAACACAGTTGTCGCACCCTCTTTCCGCTGAATCGAATTCCCCAAAACAGGTTAGTTCTTTATTTCTTCCTATCTTAATCTGACAACGTAAAATAGATTCTGACTGCGTAGTATGATCAATAAATCATTGAAGCTGAATTCAACAGCTTTTCCCTTCGCTAATCAAGAAAATCGATGTCAACAACGCATTATCTGTCTTTTGATTACACTGTTTGCTTTAAAAAAAATTACCTCTCCTTCCCCTCTTCCCATCTTCCCCTCGCCCTACCCTCTTTCTCCGCCTCATAGATCAGGTATCTTAAAAACGAAACGACTCGCAGTTCGCAAAAACTTCTTGCTTATCTTTTCCTTCACCATAAATACTTATAACTGACAATCTTGGCTAGTATTCGCACCATATAGACTCATTCCAATGGAAACCGAAGAGAAAATTCTCTTCAAACTCTATTAAAACGACGAAAACACAAATGAAGAAAAAGATATTATGAAAGAGAATGATTGAAGCGCTCAAGAAGACGATCATAAAAGTGAGCGAGCAAAGCTGATATGGCAGTATGAAATGCGGTGGGAATGTGTACGCCGACAAACAACAGAGAGTCGACTTTCAAAATAAATTTGTGCACAATGGAGCCCGTACCAAAGTGGAAAAAAAATGATATCGCCGCGATCGCTTTTATATAGTAACATGATCCATCCCACTCAACGCCTACCGAGCCGCTGGCATCGTTTGTTTTATTGGTTACCACAACTGTCACGCAAAAACAGCTTTTTGAACGCACAGAGCTAGCGGATATGTCGAATAGGAGACTATTTGAGTCTGTTGTATTGAAGAAGCGGATTACATAAACGAGAGGCTGATTTCTCCTTATGCTCATGAGAGCGGACAACTTCTTTTCGCCTGCATACGGGGACGAGAGCACAGATGTGGTATTGGTAAAGCAGACTATGTCGAGATGGGGTCCATTAGGGGTTCGGAACGGTACATTATCGTTGCTTTGCGAGCGGTCAAATTAACTTAAACCCTCGGATTTCTTCTAAACCTTAACAGATCAAAAATTCAAACACCCACCGGAGCAAAATCAAATTGCTCATGAGATTAAAGTTCGCATTCGGCAATAATCCGCGGAAGCAGACTGGGCGGAACTGAATACTGACAAAAATAGATGACAATTTTAACGAACTACTTCATTAAGGTAAAAAAAGAGATAACTTCTGCAAATTAACTCTTTACCACCTGAGTTCTGCGAATTAACTCTTTACCACCTGAGCCTTTCTATCCTGCCTCCTTACTTGCTCATCAAAAATCGTGAAATCCCATTCAGAAGCAATGATATCCAGGATAACGAGTTAAAACCGCTCATAAAGGGCGATAAAGTGAATAAACAGATAGAGAAGGGACGATCGAAAGAGAGGGATATATATGATTGAAGTAAACAGGTTAGCGACCGTTCGTCATTTTGAACGCCATAGACAATCGGAAAACGAAATACGGCGATAGAAGCACAAAGGAGGTGCTGTTGCCGGATAGCTGCAATAATAAAATGAAATAAATGCGCAAAACAAAGAGCAAAGTCAGGGAAGCCGGGGTAAGCGCTGAGGCCCAACCCGCTAGCTAGCTTAGCTGCAAGGGCAGCTCGAGTTAAGCGAGAAAGAACCGAACAGAACACACTTGCCTTCCTCCTCCTCCTTTTCAAAGTTCTCGTAGCTGTCCGCCCGCGAGCAATCGCCGATCGATCTGCGAGTGTTGGTGGTGGTGGTGCTGTACGGCGCGTCGATTAAAAATATGAATTCGATCACCGCCCCATTCTCGACGCTCCCCTCTACAAAAGAAAAAAATCATCAGGTGAACATTTCCCTTCCCCTCGCCTTCAACGAAAGCAAACATCTAACATGTGAAGGCAATTGTTTTCCGTTATCGATGAGCCCACAAAAAATAAAATATTTGATTCTAAAAAATTTCTGATATACAGAGAGGCGGCCACATTATTTCTTCCAATGCGCAGTCGCTAACCCCATTACTTACAAATGCCTGTTAATCTCAAAGAGGTATTTCCGGTTTTCCAATAACAACAATTAGAAGTTGTCCGTCAAAAAGTTTCCAACACAGCGGACTTTATAGGATGCATACACAACAAAAAGCTGCCACTCACTGTGGGCGTTTATTCGAAGCACCAAAATATCTCTTTCTAAAATTTTTGGATGTTTGCCATTTTTATTAGTTTTCTGCTAATCAGACTATATGCTGGCAGCTCGATACACATCTCTGAATTTTTTGAAACAACCGCTTACGAGAAGTGCGGCTGTGCTCATTATATAAGCAATGTTTGGATGTGTCGTCGACAAAACACATTCAACTAGGATCTGATTTTATGGACCGGAAGACCAGAGAATCAACGTATCCAAACATATTAACCTGCAATCCTCGTAATGTTCCTGGTTTTGTTTCCGATATAGAAGATCGTTAAGGAAGCATAAAGATTCGCCTCCCTTAGCACACCGAAAAAAAGATTTATACGACTTTTGTGATTTTTTTTGGCCGCTCGATGCGTCTTTTTCTTTTCTCGCATAAATCACCTAAAGACAATCACCAGAAACGGCTAAAAAAAAAACTTTTAAAGCTTTCGCGATTACCCCTTATTGAAGTCGGCTTAGAAAGTATACATCAGTGAAGCATCTTAGAAATGAGTAAAACAAAGCGAACTTCCATCATACAATTTGCTGAGAAACGCGCCATTCTTAGAGACCGTTATTCATCCATTGCTTTCATCCAAATACAAAAAATCGCACAAAATTTTCACATGTTCGACTTTAGCGTTTTCATTTGGCACTTATATTTATGTAGCCATTCGGCACATTGTTGGCAATAGAATTTTCGAATTTGATTTGCATAGCAAAGCGAATTTTCTCTTTTTCATTTTTTTGTTTTGGAACGCGACTAATCGCGCTCACATTCGAATTGCAACAAGCCTATCATTGACCTGTTATTGTATTGTGATAACGATGCGTACAATTAGTAAACATAACTAACAAAATTCAGTATCACAAAAATCTTGGAACGCGCACGTAATACTAAGAAAATTAAGGGCAAAAACGTCAAATCTCATTTAACGCAGAATATTCTCAAGCGGAAACGAAGTAAAAAAAAAGACTATTCGACTGTAAATTAAATATGGTGCAAATTTGCGATTTAAAAAGCGCAGCATATTAAACGTAGTCTTAATAAGCGAGCCTTTAAACGTAATTTGCATCCTGGGAATTTCATGCATGGAATAAAGAAAATAATCTACATTAGTACAGATGTGCAAGCTGGCTGTGTACCGATGTGCAAAGCTCGCTGTAACCTCAGCTTCCAATTAGTTAAATTTTTGATCATACTTTCTTTTCTTCCTTGCTTGCCTTTTCTTTTTCCCCGTCTCTCCTTTTTTCATGTAAGTTTTTTGCACACAATGATGACTTAATCTCGACATCGGAATACGTCCTGCTATCTCATCCGAAAAAGAATGTGGTTAGCTCATCCGTGCATAGATAGCACCTCATCCATTCCGTAAATACGCTTCCTAATAAGAAAAATTTTTGACACATAATTTTTGAAGAATGGGAGTTCAATAAAATAAAAGTCACGCGCAAGCTGAATGTTTTTTTTCAAACGATGGTTTCGCTACAGAAATGATGGACAAGTCTGTGATATTTAAGAAAAATAAAAGGTTCGCCTCAAAAAAGTGTTTTTGAAACGGGTCAAATGCACCTTCTTCCCGCATAATCATAAAGATATTACAGAAACAATTAACATAGCAATACAAAATAAAATCAGCTTCTAAAGAAAGTCATAAAATTTTATTAAAAGATTAGAATCACCTACTAAATTCAAAGGCCGTTTTATGAGCCGCACTTGTAAATCGAAAATGAAAAGACTGCGGGGCTATCCAATTGCATTATTGATACACAATAGACGATGAAGTCGGATCATCGTTTAAAGCGAACAGGCCAACGGCATACTTAATGATAACTGCATCCTCAGATCTACGTACCGATTACTATCTGCTTGCAAAATTTACTTCAACTGATCACATATGCATTCAATGCATCAGAAAAATAGGCAATGAAGTGTGCGTCCACTCACGAAATAAGAGGCTTACTGCCTATTAATAATTACACGTTCCCCTTTGTAATTATTAATAGGCACGTTCCCCTTTTCGGTCTCCGCAACATTTCATGAGGTGACTGGCATTCATGAGACAAGTGATAGCAAAGACAAAAGAGGAAAACCGGAACGCTCAACATTAAAAAAACCGACGGTTGTCATGAATATGAATTTCGAAAAAATAACGAATCGGCGCAACTAGCGGCTACTATGAGAACGAGTGGAAGTTGTTTAAGCAATTTTCATTGAGTATTCCATACAAATTCTGGATCTTGCTGCCGTATTCAAATCATTTCTAGCGATCTCCACAAAGGGCTGAAATGAATGTAAGCGAGAAACCGAAAATCTGAACAAAGAGAAAATGAACTTATTCAAAACAGCATCATTCATTTACCTATGCGTTACACTGGCTTCATCATAACTAGTCACTTTCAACGCGGACAATCGCGATACTGAAAAGCAGTTTTACCGTTAAAAATGACATCCAGTTCATCCTTGTGAAATTGTAGAGTGAATACACGACCATCACGCTTCGACAAATCGAATGTGCACGTATTAAACTGACATCTAAAGAAGGGCGAACGCTCCGAGGTTGCCGTTCGCTGGAAGCACTTCACCAAAATGTCACCGCGCACTGGAAGATCGTCGAAATCGAAGACGGTTCTTTCGCGAATTTGTCTGCAATAGTGAAACACCGCTTTCAAATAACTGTCACATAGAAGGCAAATGTGCTCTTTTCACTACTTAACTTCTCATGCTCTCACCAAATGTAAAATTTGTTGACAACACAATACCGAGTTTAAAAATAATTAATATACAATGCGAACTGCATTCAGGAGGAAAAAAAACATGGAAAATGATGCGCACAAAATTTCGCTCTTTTACAATCAGGAGCCTGCAGAAATAGACAAGATACTTATCCTTTTCAGGCGAACCATATTAACTTTATAAAACATAGTCTTAGTTCATCACACCGTCTAAACTTCCCAACACGATTTGCAATCAATGGATGTGGAATCTGCACACATGGATGGCCGTTTGATAAAGGAATGCGCATTACTGATGACTCATCAAAGACGTAATCAGCACGGAAACGAATGCGGCGTGTGCATGACCAGATGGGATAATGCTTGATCGTCGCGTATGACGTCATGGTTTCATCCCATTCACACTGAGCACATCGAAGAATTTCGCTTGTGGTGCATCACAGAGGTTATTTAAACTCTCGCTCCCTTACCATCCCTCTGAATGCCCTTCGCCACACCCGGAGAGAAACCGGCAATGAAAGCTGGCTAAAAACGATATTTTCAAATTCAAAGCTGGAGTGGAGGCGCAAAGGTTAAAGCTTAGCATATAGTTAAGCACACTGACACTAATACCTCTCCAGTCGCAAAACTTACAACCTCAAGAAAACGAACGTATTATATTTTCCAAACAAGGTATATAGCTGTAAAAAAAAAACAAAAACGACAAAGCCTGTTGGTCTAAGACTGTTAGAATAAAGGGATGTTTGTTACGCCTCCTTTACTTATCAACTCGCATTCGTTTTCATGGAAGAATTCTGCGATGATCTGAAGATAATTTGGACCCAAATAAGCGAGCTGAAAACATTCCAGTGAGCCAACCCGTCTAATATGCACAAACAAGATCGACTGACTTATGAATTGAGTGCTCTTATAATGTTTTCGATCTTTTTTTTGGAAGGGAGGGGGTCGGGGGAGGGGAGGGGAGGAAAAAGCGGTTCTTTTGCATATGAATGATGTATTTTATGCAAAACTAAGGAAAAAAACGCAAAACTTTATAATTTCTACTCTCTACATGTGCTCCTCCTGTGAGTAAGCCTCATATTCATCACATGCAAAGGTATTTCGATTCTCGAACTCACGAGTCGGGTATTTGTGGGAATTTTCTGTTTTGGTTTTTCAACCAAAAGCCTCAAAAGAATATTCGGTATGGCCAAAAAGACAAACGTATAGTGGTCGTTCTCTTAGGTCTCGCTAAATCAATGCGTCGTCACCAAAGAAGTTGTCCCATTTCGAAGGGCAAGACAAATGCGGATATGCCAATTGCCTGTTGTGACTTCTTTTTTCTCTCGTTTCAGAACGAGCGTCTGATATTCGTTTAACGATGCTCATTCCATTCGCAACCATCAAATCGTATTTCTGCTTCATTCAACGAACAACACTATCGTATGTGCTATTTCGTGATGTATCACTTTGATAATTGAGGCAATGGATATTTGCACTTTACGCTTCACCTATACGAATCTATCATAGATTGTCATTAATTACGATTTACTAGCTACTATTGTATACTTTATATGTTATATTTTTTGTTCTCAGGTCCACTAAGTGTAATGAAGTATTGAAGTAGAAATTTCAATATAAAAATGCCTGAAATGTTCTTTCACTCCATCTAATATATTACATATTGATTTGCACATGGGTGCACTTTAGCATATTCAGGACTACGAATGACGGTGGGAGAATGGACAAAGCACACTAGATCTGGTGGCAAAAAAGCAGAGGATGACGGAGGGATGATATGAAAAAAAGAAAAAACTATTTACGTTTTTTTGGCAATAAAATATGTGAGAATAATCGAAAAATTCATTAAAACTTAATGAACTAATCGAAAAATCCATTAAAACTTAATGAACTTTCCTCTCAACATTTACAAGGCGGCTCTAACTGTATGATATTCAGTCGCCTTCTTCAGCACTAATACATACTTTTACGACAAACAAAATTCATCTCGCCTTAATAGAGGCGCAAGAATGCTGCAGTAATTAAAAAGCAAAACTGAGTTTAGTTGAGCACTTGTTTTATAGGAATGAGAATTTGAAATTGGAAGATGCGAGGAAGCAAACAATTTTTCACGAGACAGATTGATTTTGAAGATTCAAATGAACTGAACGCTGCGCCTTTCAGCAAGAACAATCCCATCTGTAAACGCTAAATACAGTTTAAATGATAATGTGAAGGCCTGTTTACAGATACCAACGCCGCATTTCGATGCACGCAGACAATTAGGCCTGACGGCACAATTTTAGTCAAAAATAATTTTGTCATACAGATCTGCTAATGGGACTTATTATATTCCGATAGAAAACACAAAACAAAAGGTAAGAAGGGTTCCGGCAAATATTTTCACTGCTTTCGGCAGCGAGGAAACGGAATTCGCTTCAATTTGTTTGAATATGGCTGGCTGTACAAAACAAAAAAAAAGAAAGAAGACAACTGGAAATTAACAGTTTCACTTTTCCTCGACTGAGATTAATATAACATCACCGAGACCACCCATTAATGAGCCAAATCTGATTTACAGATGAGATCACTATTGATTCAATTTTAAAAAAGAAAAATGAAAGATGGAAAGCAAATAAGAAAACAGTGCAATAAAAGCGGCGCAGAAAAGCAAACATTTTGCAAGCAAAAAAAAAGTTTGGCAGAGAATTAGGTTGCGCTCTCCTTCCTGATTATTAAATCGTCTTTCGTTACCGCAACTGAAAATCTTCAACATAAAAAGTATCGGACTTTTGGCCCATTCTGTATAATCTGTTTTATGGCAAATAGAACACTCTAAAGAAAGGAATTCCAAAACAAGATCAACAAAAGTTCTTAAGTCATTTTGTATGATTCTGAATTCAAAATGATGCAATATATTAAAGTGCTGAAAACCGCGAATGCAAAAGAAATAGGGGTAGTGCAGTTAATGGATAATGTTCGAAACGGTGGTGAGACAAAGTAGATCGACTTATTCTGAAAACTGTACTATGCAAATTAGCAGTTGTACGATATAAAATAGATGAAACCGGAAGGGAATCAAAGTGGCAACAATTCGGAAGCAACGTTCTAATGCTAGCAGGAATGAGTAAAGTGAAATGCAGTGAGGGAAGTGCAACAATGGTGTGTGGATGCGGCTCGACGGATGCACTGAAGCGAACGCAACGCCATACTCCCAACCAACAATATCACAAAGCAACTTCGCAACGTTTAAGATCCCAGGCCAGTGGATAGTTCCCCTCCCCCCTCCCCCCACCCCTCAATTTTTTGATCACTCAGGTTGAATGATATTCCTCTCAAAACGTAAACTACAACCATGACGCTAACGTAAGCTACAAACGTAAGCTACAACCATGGATAAGAGAGCAAGAGAAAAGAATATTAAAAAAATATTCTGCGCAAAATAGAAAGTTTTTAAGCGATTCCGATAAGAGAAAAAAGCAACGCATTTGGTGAAAATATTCATGCAAAAAATATTTACGCCAAAAATCGATTGTCCTAATTCAAACGCTGCAGATTTGTTGCTGAGCTTCGCCGAGAAGATCCACAAAGTGCATTTAAGCCAAAAAAAAAAAGAAAACTCATGAAAAATGAGCGCATAAATTTTACCCCTTCAATGCCTTAACTGAAATCGAATCCGGCGAAGGCGAATGAACCAGTCTCTTCTATTAAAAAGACAGTCACGCATCATTCTTCCAAACTTGTATATTTCGAAATTTCGACACATCATTCTTTTTAAAACCCACATAAGATAACAGAGAAAACGACTTGGATAACTGCGTAAGAAATTATGCCTCGTACAGTTGTCCAAGTCTTTTCCTCTATGTAACTCTAGCTGCGTACATCAACGACAGCAGCAGAACAGATCGCACGTTCATAAATAAGCACATACACATATATACACGCACCATGTGCACACGCACACGCATGCATACATACACATGACATATGCGCACACATCAACCATACATATCACACACACATGCAGATTACACATCACAGACACACATCCCACGTGCACAATCAACACACGCATCACAGAGAGAGATCCCAAATGTACAATCAACACATACACACCACACAAACACATTACATACACGAACGTCAACATAAAGGCAAATCACCCATACTAACTCATTACATACATAGATCACACACACCACGCACGCGTTGCAACAGCCATTATTGCAGCAAACGACTGCTGCTGCTGTGTATATATTTACTAAAACCACTTCAAAAGGCCTTTAAGAGTTATTAGATTATAAAGCTAAAACAGAAAGAAAAAGTGATTTGACTACTGTCAACGGCAATATACAACAATCTATACTTCATAAGAAAGGAAATGTTTATATGCGTCTGACAGGCATAACGCTAATGGTGAGAAAAAATGCGCTATTGTTCTGCTGAACAGTTCGAAAACAACGTCGAGCATAAATTCCATAAAATTATAGATTCCCGTCTACAGTGAAATTTTTCATTTAGTCATCTTTCAATGAATGATTGCATGGGCTTGTAAGGACAGGCAGTCCGCCCTTCGAAAGCATGCAGGTTTGACGGTTTGACATTCGAGCGAAAGATATTTCAAGTAACAGCGTAGCTAGAAGCTAGTCGCCAACGCATGCGTTTATAGAGGTGATCAGGTGAAGATCATTTCGAAGTGAAAGACATGGAAATATCGAGTAACCGAAAAAGAGCGCGTCATTTCAGTTGCTAGCGTCCAGCAGTGAAATCACCTAACTTGAATTCAATATAAATTGAGCTTACTTTTCATGATAACGTTTTTGATGCGGTCAACGATAGTATGAGCACATGCAACTGGTAGACAACCGAAACAAGCAAAAGAGCAAAAGCGAGTGTTAAAAACTTACGTGAGGTGTGTGGTGTGCACAGGTTGCATGCGTTCGTAAATTTTGAAAAGAACATTTCGAGGTGAAAAGTTGCACAGAGCAATTTGATGCAGATAGATCGTTGACGGATTGATTTTGGTACGGCCTGATAGCAACGATGCAAAATAATTTACATAGCTGAAATGAAGTGAAAACAATTTAGTACATGTGGTTAACGACAGCCGAAATCGAACAAAAGTTGAAAACAAAAGTTTAGTCTCTAAACTTGTTGATGCCGTAACTTTTTTGCCGCCGAAAACATTTAACTTGGTGGTCAGCAGATGCAGTCTTAACACTGAATGCCCCTTAAAACTCCACTGAAGTGAAGCAAAAGAGAGAAAGAAATGCAATTTTGCCTTCCGATTTGCCTCTTAGCTGCGTATTTTCTTCGGTGACCAATCATTTCAACGGATATTAAAAATGTCTTATCCAGTATATGCTTCTGCAATAATCGCATAAGAAATAAGTCAGAAAGTTTGTCGAATAGAATCGGAAAAGTTTCCTTTTAGGTTTGTCTTTACGAATGCCAACGGCCAAATTTTTAAGTGTTGCGGGTAACGAACGGCTCGAGCATTACCATATTTCTAAAATCATCATATTCGCAAGAAATTTAGAGTAACTGATCACTTTCGCGTCGCTTTTACACATGTCAAAAATGCACACTCGGTTGACTTGCTCGAAACTGCGCTAGAATATCCGAAAATGTGCTGTCGAGTTTTGATTGCACTACTGAACTGAACTGCAATGAAAGTGTCATTTTGCAAACACTACAAATACTCTAAGAGGAAATAAAAGTAAAAAATCGGAACAGCAATTTAACCGTTTATGAGAGGGTTGTGCATCAGCGCCAAGAAAACGTTCGCTGAAGCGCTGCATTGCGAAGCGATCCGCAACCGACTCCTCACTGCAACTAAACAGAAACAAATTTTGTCCTGACACATGAATCTTTAGAATTAGCTGAGAAGCGGTAAGAAATGAACCGAACTACCAAACAGTAAACGTTGCGCACTCAAACGGTGGGAACAGAGGATGAATTTGTTATCTCCCTTCCCTCCCACTTTTGCGCAAAATCGAAAAGTAGCCTTTCAAGGTTCCGCGGTTATGTTACCTTATTTGTTCTCAACAATAAAACACAAAATATTCATAGATGGTATAAGATTTCACCCCTACTAATAACAATTTCGTCGTTTTCATATTTTTTTCTCTTTCACCCTGTATTTAGCTATGACGATCAGCAACTGGCCCACCCCTCCCTTATCTAATTTGAAAATTTCGGGTTTGCTAGCTGTTCCAGATTTCATAGGATGTAAGAGATTAACGATAAGAAAGTTGAATCACTGCACAAACGGCTTAGAGCTTTAGTAAAATCCAATCTCGAGTTCTGCATGTAGTAATGTCACACAATTAGCCATGAGTCAAAAAAATCCCTCCTTACCGCTAAAGCTAATGATTCCATCAAATATAAACTGCAGTGTAAACTATATGTCGAAATTGCGCCTACGTCTTCCATTGTTTATCGCATGGATCTGTGAAAAAGGATAGTTGCTGTAAGATTTAATCTCATCTTCTCAAGAACGGGACCAATATTAGAGGTGGAAATTTTAACGCAACGATTCCATTATTTCTTTTTTTCTTCCAGAATACTAATATTCCTTTCGGTTTTGTCGCTCATTTCTTTTCGCAAAAATAGCAACTACTCTACGAAAATATGAACAAAGAGTGTGGAAGAGTTGTCTGAAAGGCTAGAAATGCGAAGAAAGCTAAATGAAACCGAATTAAAAGGGCACTTACGAAGAACAAATCATGATATAGTGCATATATGCAGCAACAACAATTGCCGCTCTAGAGCGTCCTCCTTTACAGTGAACAACAATCACATTATCCTTGTTGGCCGCTAACCAATTCTCGAACATTTTGCAAATTGAGCAAAGACGATCCAGAGGAGGCGCTAGCTCTTGAGGCCATCCCAGCTCGACTACTGGATGCAGTCGACCCAAATCACTGCGCTTTTTGGACACATTAAAAACCTATAACCAACGCCCTTTTTTAATAACCATCAACAGGAAGGAGGAGGGAAATGGGTGACACAAGTCGCACGCTCACTTCAAGCACAGGTTGCAAATCGCTCAAAAATTTTTTGAAAACAGTATGGAAATAGGGAAAAGGGCGGAAAATGAAAAAAAAAAACGAAGAATGAAGAAACTGTTGGGGCTGCAACCAATTCTGATTCGGAGAATGGAGAGGATAAAAGAATTTTAAAGTTAACTCATAATTCGTATAGCAGCTGCTACGAACCGAATATTTACCATCCAATTACTCATCATCAATTTTGCGTCAAATAAGCAAAGTTGCAAGGTTTCTATTTGATAGATGTGGTGCAAGCTTTTAACTGTTTTATCCGAATGCGTCTTCATTAGCAGTAATTAAATCTATTTTACATATCGTGAGGAACTTTAGAAACTCTAAACATGTCGGTCATCTCTCTCTCTCTGCGACCAATTGCTCAACTGCACTTATTCTTCCAAAGGTTACGAGCAAATCAGGGAAAAAAAAACGCTCGTATGCGTATTGCTATTGCTAACTATCAAAACAATGCGAATTTTGTTCGCGTACAATTGACGGCGTTTTCAAAACGCGCTTACATCAACGCGTTTAGCAAGCGCGTAAACGGCGTTTTAGCTTTTCAGCCGACCCATTAACAATAAAATGTATGTAAGTTACCTTATAACGCTCCGGGTGATTCCTGCGCAGAAGAACGGTGGCATCTTTGAGGCCAGTTCGATACTGTGCATCTGTGCCATCTGATGGGAACAGCGCAGCTGCAAAAAACGATGCTCATTCGCTTTGCGTACAAATGGAAATTATCGCATCGGTAATAAATATTCTCCAGAGATTTAAACACTAAACGCGCCGAAATATTTTGTTCCAAAATATTATGCTAATTACAGTGACACCTATTAGCAACAGCTGTGCTCAATAATGAGCGCTTTAGAGTTTAAACTGAATTTGTCTACAAACATAATCGACAAAGGCTAAAAGAATCCATCGCTTTTGGGTAAACTATTTCAATTGGAATTTGAATTTACAATACAAAAGAATCGGTCAACTTCAAGACGCAATCGCATTTCGAGGCGCCATTCTGTCTTGAAAACAAAAAGTACATGTCATTTAGCTAACCCTACTTGAGCAGAAAAATAAACGGTTTACATCTGCTAATGAACACATTGCGTTCAGAGGGGATGCGCTGTCTAGAACGTAGAGCAGCGTAACGGCTCAACAAGATCGTTTTTATAGGCCTTAAAAATTTCCACTCGCTTACTGACGTGCATAAATTCAGCTCCAACGGCGCCGATCCAAATAAATTCGAAACGAATAACAATATCAGAATTAAGAAACTATAAGAAACGAATCTGACAATGAATGCATCGGAAACAGTAAGCAACACGTTGAATGATTTCATAGAGAAATGCGTACCTATAATACGATCCGTAACATAGGTCAGCTGCATATTGAACTGGGCGTTGCGCGTCGGAACGGTGGTGCCGGTTGAATGGATGAGGCCGAGCTGCTGCGACCCTCCGGCTAACGTCCTCTGCAAAACCCCCAGCTAGCTAACTCTACTAGCAGCACGACAGTTGCCTCACACCTCGACGAGGAGGGTTACTCGCCGATCGGTGACACAACAGCAATGGTGGCACTACAGGAGGGCAGCGGCTCCATTACAGCAGAACGAGCAATAACCGACCACCACACTCGTGTATAGCAACTGTTGTCGGTCGGCCGACCCTGCGCTTCCTGGACTCAGCACGCTTCCAGCGCACAATGAAACAGCGTTCGCCGCTCAGCGCTAATTCTCAATGCCGGTAATGTGAACGAAAAATGCACACATTTGTAAAAGGTAGTGCTCCCAGTAAGTGCAGTCAATTCCACGGATGGAAATTGGGGACGAATTCGCCACAAATAACTACGGCAACATCTATAAAGCTCCAATTTAAGTCGTTTGGAATCCACCGTACTCAGTTTTTTTGCAAGCACAATTAAATTTGAAAATCGTTTTTCCGCTTGGTGGTGCCACACGCCATCATTCTTAGGATGTTCCCAAATGCAATGCGTAAACCGCGTGCGATATTCAAATTTGGAATTCATATTCGCCACTAGCCATCGACGTTATTTGCTGCCCTTTAAGATACTAATAACGAGCAAGTGAATCATGCTTAAGTACCAATTCAACATCAAAACATCAACAATGACCAATGGTCGAAGATAAAATTGAATATTTAAAGCGCCTAACAACAGCTTCCATATAACGCCGCGTTATAACCCGCCCACAGTGCAACATAGTATGCAATTCCCATCGCAAACCATTCACACATCGATAGCCTATTAAACCCTTTTTCCGCTGTATAGTAAAAGTGAGTGGATAAGGCTATGCGAGAAGGAAATATATGGATAAACACTTTTCACAACAGTCGCCGAAAATGGTAAAATAAAATTCTGCTGATTAACGTCCTCATTCATTCCTCTCAACCCTGCCATCACAACGAAGGACGACCGGTTCCCTGCATCTATGAAGGAATCTGGAAACATACCAAAAATCAAAAAAAAAAAAGAAAAGAAGAGGTGGAACATGAAAATATTCCAGTGCTCCAAGGAACAACTATGAGCAACTGAATCCGTAGCGACTAATCTAACAAAATTTGTGAGCGAGCATTTCTTGCTGGTTGTAGCGGCTGCGCTGCATTCGGCGGATGGGCCGCCTCTCGGTTATTTAAGTAAGCCAGTCAGTCGGGCGGTCGGTCGGTCGGTCGGTCGGTGGTTTGATGGCCGCTGATAGCCGCAGTTTGTGATGCTTTAGTGGGCAGTAGCACAGCGCTGCGCTGTGTTGCGCACCCCACTTCTGGTCCCCTCCCCTGGGAAACGTGGGCACTCCCATTTCAGTTTTTTGTCTATCGTTTTAAACTAACCACGTTTCAATGTACTGTGCTCACCACGAAAAAGAAAATGCGTTTAGTTCTTTTCGAAAAGCAACCGTCTATTCCATGAGCGAATTCAACGGAGTGTTCATGCATCTTTCGAAGCTAACTAACATATTTCGCTCAAGTCATGCACATCTCTTCAACCATGAAACAACATAACAGTACGATGCAAAAATCTGTACTTGAAACGTTCAACAACAATAACAAAGAACCAATTGTCTGAGAATAAGGAGCGTCCCAATTTTCAGCAGCGTTACAAGAGCAAATTCGGAGGTTAGAGCCGAACCATTTTTTGCGCATTGAATCATGCATGTATGTTTATAGCTTCATCCAGCCAGTTTAATGGCTTCTTGTGAATGCAGCAAGCATGCAAGCAGCCACACCAAAATGAACGCATTGGGAATTGCAACGTGAGCGTTGTTGGAAAAGCCCATAATTTTTCTTACACAACTGCGCATTCAGTGAGCAAAATTCACTCTGCTACATGCTAATCGAATAACGAGCATTCGATCATTGGTGGATGGGATCAACGACTGTTAAAGGCAACCTAAAACTGATTTCAACACCAAGCAAGTATGCTCAAGGGCCACTCGTCAAGAGACTGAAGCCGCGCCGATAAGCTGCAACAAGAACAGCGGAATCCGACTCTCCTACTATACGCAAATAATACACGCTCATTCTCATGAATATTTAATTTTAAAATGTACTTTCACGAATATAAGGCGAAGATTTCATCAATCCTAAACGTATGTTCGGCACGAAAATAAAAATTAAAATGTGCAAACGACTAAAAGTGCAATTCATAACTTCACGAATCTAACCGGAATCAAGCAAAGAACATTTTAATAGCCAAACAGTAATATAAAACCCTCAAACCATCCCCAGAACATCATATCGACCGTCGTGAATACGAAAAAACATACTCCCAAAAAAGATGCGACAAAAACTCCTTTACCGCAGAAACTGCCTTTCGACCTATACTCTGTGTGATCCCTTTCAGCAATGGACCACACAGATTATAGATCTACAATACGCTGCTCTTTCATTACGGTAAAACGTACCATAAAATACCAACCGACTTAATCTAAACGGTTTCTGCAGCGGAAATGTAATAAGTCCAGCGGTTGTTTTAGATGTTGTACATTTGTTTAAAGAACTTTTTGGCTGAGAAGCCGAACAAATTGTTGTTTTAAGAGAATGGAGCACAGAAGATCAAGATCAGAGTCGACATGCTCAGTGTGTTACACCTTACCTTTGTTCTTTTAAAATTGGTAATATTCTAGTTTTCGGCCCTTCAGAATCTCACATGAGTGAGACTCTGCAAATTGCATTATCACCGGATTACTCTACGTACAGCAAATTAAAGGCCCTTGTCATCGACTTTCATAGTGTGATCAATTTTGCTGTTTGTAGTGCTGCCATCCGATCGGCTAACGACAAATGGTTTGCACTAATCAACGAAATAGTCTAGCTTTAAGATGGTGTTTTTGATGTTAGTTCGTCGCGCAGCAACCATCGAATCGACCATCTATCTTTTAAACATAAACACCAGCTGACGCGTCGCACCACAAGCAGCGCCTTACATTCATTCGCGTGTATTTGAATTCAAATTTGTGTGAACGGAACGAAGGTTATCCATCCCATTCAACGAAAGCAATCAAACTGAAACGAAGCGAACGACTGCACTCACGTTCTTTTTCTTCTTCCCCACATCAGCAACGAATACACCAGTAATCTGAAAATTATTTGTTGCTAATTTTATCAGGTTCACCTCTTCTCTCAAAATAACACACATTTATATCATCAAATACGTATTCATTTCTATTTAACTATACGCTCATTTAGGTTTGTTTCGTTTTTCTTTTCTTTCGGCACTCCCTGTGGCACATTTAGAAACTGCGTTTTAATACAAGTTATTTTACGGTCTACTTTGTATGAATGGTGAACAAAAACGTTTAGTTCTGCGAAGCTAAATGGGAAATTATTTGCATCGTGCCAAATGATACCAAAATCCGCACCCTACAAAGGATAAAGATGAACTCCGCGAAATAAACTTAAGTATGGATCACGAAGAAACGATATTCGGAAAGAATTTGCTGGCATTATGAATTAAATTCATCATGCCAGCAATAGCGGAATTCGACGATTTAAAACAAGGATGTAGCATATTCTCATATAACAGTTAAAAAGTTAGGAATCAAATGGCACCATGAAAATAAGATGAGTAATTGGTCAAACAATATTCTACTCAACAAAAAAAGGACCTCAATTTGCAGCCACCCAGAAAGGATCCATATGATCATCGATGAGCACCCAACATTTAATTTACTTATAATAAAAAAGCGAATTTATGAGCAAATGGGATGAAATGCACGCTCTCTTCTAGCGAACTGTTCGAAATATTTTTGCCCATAACAGTCCTCATTGTAAAAAGCACTATTCTATGTTCTGTGAAGTTCACAAATGCTGAAGACAATTCTGGGAGAACCGTACGAAAACCTTAAAAATTTCGGCATCCTCGACGCTTTTTCAACTTATGCGTCCAATTTCGTTCCGATGTAGATGTGAGAAATTGTGAAAAAAAAAGAATAGTGCCAGCATGTCTTACTTCAACAGAAGTCTACGGATATCACTGATATCGTATCACAGACACTTTAGAACTGATCTATCCGGCAGCCATGCTCCAGTGAGCGGATGCTGCTAACTGCTCACAGTAAATAAAAAGACGATTACTGCACAATATGAATCCATAGCGTCATAGCTGCATTTCGATCGACTAAATACACTGCACCGCCCATTACTGTTAGTAAAGGAACGAGCAAACCCTAGAAGTCAAAGGCAAAAAGAACTTTAAAGTTTCGACTGGAAACAGCTAGTAAGTCAAACGGTGAAAGGCAACCATATTTCACTGCATTTAATAGAAGAAACCGATGACATATGTGAAAGCTTTGATGCCAGATTTAGTATGCCAAGTCAAAACAGTGTAACTTTCTTCAAACGATCGAACTGATCCGGTGAATTTTCACTAGGGGCAGAATCGGGCTGGATCACTCCTTTGCCAAAATTCGGATTCCCCGTTCCCATTTTCAGCTATTCTGGCTACGGCCCCACGATTCTCTCACCCTTTTCAGTGACTTCAACTTCACTTTTATAAAATCTCGTACGCCCGTTTACCGACGCGCTGTTACGTTCTATCTATTTAGCCCTAAGCGTTGCCATCCACAGCTTTTTGTCAAGGTACTGCGGCATCAATCCGATGGCACCCAGTCGATAAACGATAAAGTAAAACCATGGGAGCACCACATTCTGTATCACATTTAAGCTATAGCAAACCAGCCCTTTAAACCAGATTTTCAGCATTCGGGGGTTTCTACTCTGTAGCACATATATGGAGAACGGATATTTGCGCTACGGGCACTGTAACCTCTTCTACTTTATTTTAAGATACAATTTTCACGATGAAAAATTCGGTGGCCAAATCGTACGTGGCATTATTGCGTACTGACACCATCTTCACCAAAAAAAGGGAACACGGTGCTAGCCTTTCCAAACCAATAGTAAGTCATGAGAACAGAGCACTTGGTTCACAGCACTTGGCGCTAACGAGTGCACTCATTTAAGGCACTCCATATTTCACAAATTCCGCGTTTGTTGCTGATTATCGGCGTCAACGTACCGTTTGCAAAATTTCGTCCTTTCACCAAAGCAATGTCTCGCTCATCTGCCGGGCAAATGAGTACAAAATGAGTCTTCATCATAGACTATAGAATTATTTTACCTTTAGAGAGCGGATTCATTGGCCGAATGCCGCCATCTCAGCCTTACTGCGATGCTCCTTATTCACATAAAAAGATAACGTTATGCTATTATCAACAATCCTCAAAAATGGGTGGGCTGGTTTAGATGCTTTCCATTCCATCATCTAATTTGCAGCCGCAAGAGAACAAAATGTCCACGTGGTAAGCTTGCATTATCGAACATGTAAGAAGGTAAGCATAGTACGTATGGAAGTCGATCAGAAATCAACTCACAGCTGAGATTTGTAATGGTAGGCATGGGTAAGAATTACCTGTCCTCGTGACCTGTGCGGCATTCTAAAGCAGAACATGATGTGAGCCGTGCAGCAAGCCTCCAACGGCAAACAATGCAACAGAAACCGAGTGACTACAAGTCAGTCGGGAACGGAAACAGCGTGAAAAGGGGAAGGGAAAGGGTACGGGGACACTGTACGCCAAAACGATGCGCCAGCTCAAACCTTGTGAGGTGCGGTGTGCCTGCCTAATGGACTGTAGTTAAGGGGGCGAGCAAACGGAACACGACACAAGGGACATGTTGCACTGCCCGTCTCGCATCTCCTCCACTTTCACAACGGAAACAGCGTGAAAAGGGGAAGGGAAAGGGTACGGGGACACTGTACGCCAAAACGATGCGCCAGCTCAAACCTTGTGAGGTGCGGTGTGCCTGCCTAATGGACTGTAGTTAAGGGGGCGAGCAAACGGAACACGACACAAGGGACATGTTGCACTGCCCGTCTCGCATCTCCTCCACTTTCACAACGGAAACAGCGTGAAAAGGGGAAGGGAAAGGGTACGGGGACACTGTACGCCAAAACGATGCGCCAGCTCAAACCTTGTGAGGTGCGGTGTGCCTGCCTAATGGACTGTAGTTAAGGGGGCGAGCAAACGGAACACGACACAAGGGACATGTTGCACTGCCCGTCTCGCATCTCCTCCACTTTCACAACGGAAACAGCGTGAAAAGGGGAAGGGAAAGGGTACGGGGACACTGTACGCCAAAACGATGCGCCAGCTCAAACCTTGTGAGGTGCGGTGTGCCTGCCTAATGGACTGTAGTTAAGGGGGCGAGCAAACGGAACACGACACAAGGGACATGTTGCACTGCCCGTCTCGCATCTCCTCCACTTTCACATTCTCTCTTCAATATGCCAGTTATCCTCCACCAAGCATTGTCAACCACATCTACCTGTACGCATTGTGGGACCGTAAAAATGGGCGTAAAAACAAGTGGTTTTCCCCTGTCGCCCGAAATGACGTCACTCACAGAGGGGTCAATCAGCGGTGTTGCTTGAGGAATTACGCAAATGAGGTGGTGATGATCTATTGAGGTGGTTCGTATAAGTATAGCGTTATTGCTGCAGTAGTTGACGCTGCCATATGCGTGCGTTCAACGCGCACAAGAGGACGGTTTTGTTAGCGCAGTTCGCATAGAGCACGGCACAGCCCGTTCCTAGTACACAATTTGCGCATTCCACAACCCACAACTCGATTGCACTGCGCTCTTTCTTGCTCGCCAACCCTATCACCAGCCATCTTTTCAGCATATTTGTGACTTTAAGAATTTTAAAGAGATTTTCTACTGAAGAAATGCAACTGAACAGGAAAGCTCATTAAAAGCTTTCGAAACATACCCTGCAGTGAGCCCATTATTCAAAATGCAGAAATCTATTCGCAACACTCGTACAACTGCCATGAATGCGATTTGCTCACAGCAATACCATAATGCACACAATCGAAGGAGATAGTTTAACGACATTAAATAAAACCTCTTTGAGAAGAAATGATTCGAAATGAGAATTTGAAATTGAAAGTCAAATTGCACAGTTTGATGTAAATGCTGAAAATTAGTTTTGTTCACTTGAAACTGTGGACCTGAAACTATCGAAGGGGCCTCTTGTCAGCTGCTAAATTTTCTAGGCCTGGGGTCCATAATCAAAAATATAGGTAGCAAATACCTATATGAACTATACAAAATTCCTAGGAGCCTGTATTCGAATCTGGCATTCGAGTTTTGGGCTTAGAAAACTAACAACCTTCAGCAAGAGATTTCTTAAACAGCATCAGTGTCGAAATTCTCAAGCTTCAGAGGCGTAGCTTCAGAGACGGCTGACTTCGAAGCTGTCTCAAGCCTAAGGTCAACTAAGCATGCTGAACTCTTGGCTAATTTTATTAGTCAAGTAGAAACGCTTTACAATGGACCAGGCCTTTAAGTCACTGTTACCTTTTTTACTGAAAACCAATCTCGTCCCGACCAAAACAATATAGGCAATTTCCTTGTTATATATCCAGTTAAACACTATATAAATTATGATCACATTTAAGGGATACTCCGCCGAGATTGGTGACTATAACAAACATTATAAGGGAAGGAATTTCTTCTACGGTGAAGCATGCCACAACCAGTCAAAGTTCCAGCGCTAAAAAAATCAAACGGGTTTCTGCAAATTAAACTTCCTTGAAATATTCGACTTTACACCACTACCGTTCAATTCGTGTCGCAGCTATGCGCGTTGAACGGTAGACGGTACGCAACGATTTTATTTAAATTGTTTTTAAAAATCGCTATGGAAAGGAAAGAACATAGGCAGTGTTGTTACGCGTGTTAAGGATACTAATTTCCGCGATGCCAAATGCACACAGTGCTGCGAAACGATGCCTGATGAAATGCGATCACTGACATCCACTCGAATTGTTTCCTTTTAAATGTTGCACCGTTCTATTAATGAATGAAAACCACTCTAACGGAACAGTCGACATGAAAAGGCATCTCTGTAATTTGCAGCCCATCTGGAAGGATGTCTGCTGCAACGCTTCACAAACCAACATTCACCAACTATTGCAAACGGCCTCAACATTCAATGTGTCGATTATGACGCAGCTCTCCTCACCTATCTCGACATCCTTCCGCATCCCCAGCAAGACTCAATGCTCCATACTAGTATCGCTTTGAGGCTTCCAAAAGATAGATCGAGCTAGGGATCCCGAATTCTACGTTGCCTCTTGCCTTCTTCTACCGTTGCAGGCTTTTTTAGTTTGCGTTCTTTTGAAATGCTATACCAAATATTTTTTATATGCCATCATTCTCCTTTCCAAGTCATTGCTAACAATGGAACTCAAATTTCTTACAACTTTCAGTAACACAACGTTCTGCCGACTAAACGACTAAGCCAGACAGCATCTTTATTTCCATGTAGAAAGTTTAAAAGTCAACGATGAATAAAGATATGCTAATTTCGCCAATGTGTTTTGCACATTCACGACTGACGACCAAAAGTAGTATTCCAAAAAAAATGTAGAAATTTGTATGTGACACTGCGAATTTTTCTCGGCGGAAGAGCATCACAGACGAGGACTACAATTCATTGCTATTCAGCGACACATCTTGTAAAAGTCGGCAAATGAAACAAAGCGAACCCGCTGCGGGATAATAGTTGAATAGTCGCGCGGCCAGCTGATCGAAGCAGTGCCGATGTACATCGAATTACTTCGGTAGGGCACACGTGGTCGAGCAACTGCTCCTCGATCTGAACATGGCGCATAGGTGTCCGTACGACGAAGGAATGACAACAACGTTGCGCTGCCACGATGACTGCAGGGCGAAAGCCGACCTTCTCTACTTCGCATATGCACTTTCGGCTCCTCATCATCGGGCGGCATCTCGAACTTTACTCGCTTCAACGTCCCCATCCTCAGCGCCGAGAAGTCGCTCACAAAAGAAATATTTTAGAAACGAAAGCTTATTACGAGCAAATGTGACGACATAACGAAAGTGATGTGTTAATACATCAAAAAAAAGCATGGCACGCATTAGCGGCGCTATATCCGATATGTTACTTCGCAACAACAAACTTGTTACGATTCATATGCAAGTGATATATACATTATATATATATATTTATGCATATATATATATATATATATATATATATATATGCATATCTTACATCAAAAAGCTCAAACTAAATGTTGCCTGGGATGAGCCATATATGCAAAGGACCGATCATTCAACCAAAACGGAGTAACTAGTAGGACAACAAGAAAACCAAGTGCTCGTATCTGGACATTATTAGGAAGATGCCTGATTTAGCCGAACTTTATTCGTTTTTTCATCACACCAAATTAAATTTCATTTGAATTATTGAATTTCGCTTTTTCTTTTCATAAAATCCATACAGGCAGCGAATAAAATGGCAGGTTGTGGGCAGCAACAAGACAATGACGCACACGGAAGACGACGAGCTGCCGAATTTGCGGTTGGTTCAAAATATTACAACAGGAACGTACTGAAACGCTGTCAGCAATACGAAGAACGGCTGCCAAAAGAACGACAATCGACTTTGACACCACGTATCGTCTCAAAAACTTATCGCGCTAAGACCTTTGACCGATGGCCATTCTATATGATGCACGTACGTCAAAGTAAAAGCAATAGGGCAATCTAGCCAAGCACAGCGGAATGCGATTTACAGCGAAACAGCACGATCGCTTAACAGCAGCTGTCCGTAAGAACGCTCAAGCAGCGTCAACTGTCAACGATCAAAAGATCACTCGCAAAATTTTGCGCTCCATAAAACGCATAAAAACGCACCAGCCTCTCTTCAAGATCAATTCAACTCCTGTTGTTGCTCTGCTCTATTGGGTTCAGTACAAATACTATCGTAGTTTGCTGTTGTTTCACTCAAACGCACATACTTAAAGTTCAGGATGAGTTATGTTTTTTATGTGCAGGCAACATGGCCTGATCGCTGTAACGGGCGTATAGCAATACTTTGCGACGATAACCACTCCCAATCTCCAAAATAAATCTATGACACATTTAAAACTCAGCAACATACCTTGACTACACAATACCGGATCGAACGAATAACTTTTCTGCTCTTAACGAATCTGTAATTGATAGTTTTATACCACATCGCTTCATCCTAGAAAGAACTAACGAGTATTCGGATTCTTCGAAAATCAGACGATTAGGATTTTTTCCGGGAAAAACTAGGTAGTTCTTTTGTTCCTCAAGAAAATAAGAAGTGATATGCGATATATGTTTTAATTTGGTATAATAACATGATTCGCATAAAACGTAACAGCAATATTTCCGCCTCACTTGAATTCATCGGAAGCCTTCTCACATTCGCTATTTCGATAATAAACCAAGCGTTTAGCGTTCATTATAATGAACATACGGATATGGACACTGAGTGCACATCGTTGTTAGATCGTTTATGCGGTCACTTTTACATTAAAGATAAACACCTTTTTTTCTCTTCGCCACAAAATTCCACCTTTTCAACGTTTTATATACCACCCATGAACAACACACTTTTACAAGTGTCACACGGCTGATGATTTAACGCTGCGCATCCATCTACCCCGAATGCAACTTCACGACTCTCGGAAAGAAACCACCAATTTTACCCATTTCCGATTTCCCGAATCACTTCGATCAATTATGTCGTTGAGTTGGCGAATGAATGAGACACAGAGAAAGAGGGAGAGGGAGAGGGAGAGAGAGGAGCAGGCAGCATATGAAGAAGAGAAAAACGAAGTACGAGCCACTTTCTTATGTCGCGTTGCCGAACTATTTTACAAGTGTTTTGTATGCAAAATAATGCGTTATTTATAACACTTTTAACGACTGCTGAATAGCGTGCAACATCTCCTATACCGAACGGTACGTCCCAAATTAACTTATACATCCACGAATCGCATAGCAGTTTTGAGAACGACAGGATTTTTAGTGGAGAGATGGGCAGTGATAAACAGCGAAATGCTCAAATCCCCCGAAGTCTGCTCATTCTGGAAGTAGTCTTTTGAGGAATCTTTCAACCAACCCGTTCACGGCCTACGGTCAAAACATTTCATTGAACCTAATGTGACTGTAAACGACAGCGTCCGACTCATAAAAATTTATGAAGAAACGATTTTTTTGTGTTTCGAATGAAAAACTGCTGCTGCAAAAAAAAATCGCACAATCGATACGACTTGACGGATGTGAAGAAAAATGGATCATATGCATAAATTTGATGTAGATTCTGCTCGCAAAAATCATTCACTAATGGCAGTTGTTGGAAAAGGAAATATGTGTCCCAGATAGCAACTTCTCGAACCCTCCAATAATAATGACGATATTTTCTTCGAGCTTAATATGCAATACTCAGCAGCAAAAACTGTTCGAGGGACCAATTTTTCTTGGTAATTGAGGCTTCTCTTCAATGCGGCCAGTGTTCAGCTGATACGGTGGTTTTGATGACAGCAATTAAAATTTGTACTTTTCAAGACTTCATTTCCTAATTGATTCTCCTCTTGCCATGAACGCGATTAAATGCTATAATATGTTACACCTAAAACACTAACCAAGACATTTGCAAAATTCATTAAGCTTCTGTGTGTTGGTCCCCTAAGCAATATTTTTCTAAATTTTCCCTTATTTAATGTACGGAAACAAATCTTTAAGAATTTTTCTCATATGCATATCATACTGGATGAGGTGACCACCCACTCAGCACTAAATACCATCCATCATCTCCGTATGTTAATTATGCATGCTTTCGTTTATTCGAGCAAATGTTTCGTTGCCGTTACATGCACTGAAGAACGAAGAAGCAATGAGTGGTGTTTTTAGAACAAATTTCATTCAACGGATGATTTATATTAGTATACACAAACGCAATGCGAGAATTTTACAGTGAGTGATCAGCGACATTGAACCACCTCTCTTTTGTACCAAACATCAATCGCAGACAAAACATCCTTTGCGTTCCGCCCCAGTATACATAAAACAAACTGATCAACTGGTGCTATTGGGCAATCGGAAAAGCACAATAATATGCACATATAATCCTTATATGTGACTTGTGATTTGCATACGTTTGCATAAGCTTCGTCACTTAAAATTGTAAGTAGCATTATAGATTTCGTTTTAAATATATGTTCGGTTCAATTGTAGGTTCAATTAATGTCTAATTTAATATATAATAATAGACGAAAATATCTTTGGAATAGAGACCTTCTGAATAGGCACATACGCGAGATAACGCTTCTGCTCATGATGATAAACTTCCACTTCAGACAGCCTTTTATTTCTAGCGAATTCCAGTAGAAGGCTTTTATTTGCTAATACTTTGTCCAAGGAGCTATTGTATTCGAAATATTATTGTAACTATACAGCACATGTATAAAATCACATAGACCACATATTTGTTCATAATATTTAATACCCCCCTCAGCAGTTGGCGCAATCGCAAATCGAAAACGTAAGACATTTGTTCAATACGCACAGTATACGCGCTGCCTCACTCCTCTTTCGCATATGTTATATTTCTTGGCATCTCAGCGTCATACGCATATGATGCACACTTTACGCTTCCGATTCGCTGTGGCTTTTAATTGCAGGATACGGTAATGCGACATAAACGGCCTTCTTAATCGTTCCCATTTCCCAGTTAAACTGCCTCTTCTTAACTAAACTGTTTGAAAAGCTGACGTTTCTGTGAGAAATTGGAAAAGACTATTGCATTCCACCGTTAAAATCGTGGGACGGAAAAACAACAATACAAAAAGAAAGCCACAAACGAACAGCTATTATGAAGGAACGCAACAAGAACTAAGACAATTCGTACTTTTTGTAAAGCACATCAGGAAATATGCAAATTAGCAGCTTAAAAAATAACCCCGGGGTTCTTTCTGATATTTTTAGGCGTTGAGACTTCACAATGAGCGTTCTAAAAACGTTTAAATAAGTACGAAGTTCAACAGTTTTCACCGGCTTTCACTAAACCCTTTAAAGAAAATGAGCAAAGTAAATTTCGGTTTTCAGAGGTATATAGAATTGATCGCAATGCCTAGATCAATGGACCCATCCGTTCAATATCGAAAATTTTGTATCGACAAATTATTATATTAAAGAGACTTACGTGTGACGTTAATTTGCCACATAAGTTAAAGAACTGCGATACAATAAATTTTCTATTCGTAGATCCAATCTACCTTTCACTACAATTTATTCACAGCAGATTTCACCACCGCGGCTCTCCTGTTCCTAATGAAGAAACGCACTACTTCAGCAACCTTCATTGCTAACCAATCACGCTTGACAACTCACTCACTGAAAGACAACAGTGAAAGCTATGAAAATAATAGTGACGAGCCGCATTGACCGAGTGTGCCAACAATCGCATAGAGTAGCATATAAAAACGCACATGCAAAGCAGCCTTTGTACTAATCACAATACGTTTTTTTCTTTCAAACGCAAGAAATCGCCAAGCAAAGAAGAAGGACGAAAGCATTAATGAATGCGACTGTTTAACTACAAAGTAAGAACATTGAGCGTTGACTCACACACGCACACATACACACACAGACACACGCACACACACACAAACCACACACACACACGCCACATACACATACCACACATACACACATACACAAACCACACACACACAAACACATTCACACACAAGAACAACACACACACACACACAAACCAAACACACACACACACACACACACACTACACACGAGAATGTGTGGGAGAGATTTTTCCATCCTTTTTCCTTTCTCCGAAACGACTTAATTGGTTCTCGTTAGGACACTGACACAATCTCGTCGTCGAACGACCCGTACTCAATCAGTAACTGCGCTTAAGCTCCCACACTGACACTTTTTAGGCTAACAGGATAAGCCACAGAAAAAATTGCAATCAAACAATGTCGTACGAAAAAGACGCTACTCAACATATTCAAGGCCATATGGGTCGCTTTTTTTCCCCATCTGCTATGTTCTCTCTAGTGCTGACATGAACCGCGTATTTTAACATACTACTATATCAAAAAAAAGAGCGCTTCCCGATGTCCGCTGTTCGCCTGTACTTGAACTTCCCCTTCAGCAAGCTCACCTTTAAAGGATAACAGAACTATTTATTTCGGCCAACAGCTTAATTACGTGAACTTGTTTCGCTTTTAATTAGATTACGCCAAAGTTACTTCAGCAGATTATATTGGCACGCTGGCTAAACTCGTTGAAAGGTTTTACAACTTCAACGTTAACTGTTAATAAGCGCATTTATGTGGTAACTTTTTAGCCGAAATGTATTTCGTATTGGTCTCATTATTTCAGCGAAATGACACAACAGCAACAAGCCAAAAGCTTGTACAGCAAGCATATAAAAGGTGTTCTCAAACAGCAAGGATGATATGCCATACCTCTCTTTCTTCTAATATCGGTTAAACAATTTCAAAATCAATTCAATCCGTCAAATGCAGCTAAGTGGATCAAAAATGAAAAGAAAAAGAATCCAAAACACGAAGTATTCAACGCAAAATGGTTCAACGCAAATTCAACGCAAGATGGACCGCATCGCTTGATCGCCGACCAGAGATGGACCACATAATGAGCAAAGGCATTTAATGTGAACGTAAAAAGAGCTACCAAACACATTATGACGACAATGGCATTATTTATATAAGCGACTTGCTAATGTTGTTAGCTCGTCTCTCCGACTGTCCCAAACATTTGCAGGATCAGTTAAATCCTTTGTGTGGGTACCTTAGACCAGTGGATTACAACCATCGGTAAGCCGGCGAGTTTGTAAACAACTCCATTCAGAGCAGTATGACAATTTTCGCCAAACCCTGTTGCAGACCTCAAAAAACCTGAATGACCGAGGTATGTGTGACATGTCATTAAACGTGAATGACTTACGTCATTAAACGCATATAAATATACATTGCTGCAGCCCAATCTTTTCAATTAAGTCCACCTGCCTAAATGTTGGAATCCTTTAGCTGTTTTTGCTCGTTACGAAATTATCTAAAATATTGCTCGGAACCCGCTCTTTCCTAATTTGCTTTTGGAAGACGCAAACATAGTTTAATTTTGACAGTCGATGAGAAAAAAAATGAATGAGAGTATGCCGTTTGCAATCCATCTACCATGTATCCAATTAAAATTATCCGTAAAGCGGAAGAAATTTAAAAAAAAAACTATCTCAATAAAAAGAGCGGTTATTTTGCGCGCGATAATAGTGTTAAAGTGTTAGAATTACTTTGCAGTGCTATGGTATTTTTCCTTTAAATTCGCGCAATGTTTCTGTGGAAGCAAACTGCCTATTTGAAACAAAAAAAAAATGTTGGTTTGAGCTTGTGAACACTTTTCAAACGGTTCTGTTTTCAGACAGCATCGATCTGACACCTTATTCCCTATATGAAATGCGTAAATCACCAGCTTGTCTCCACTCTGAAATAAAACATCTTGAATAAGTGCTTCTGTGAACACAAGTTCTGCACATTCGTAAAAGACTGATACGCCGAATCGAGACAAATTAGTGATAAAAAGTGCCGGGTACGGCAACGAGGACACAGCGAAACGTAGGCATCACTGGACTCTCTATCTCAATAAAAAGAGCGGTTATTTTGCGCGCGATAATAGTGTTAAAGTGTTAGAATTACTTTGCAGTGCTATGGTATTTTTCCTTTAAATTCGCGCAATGTTTCTGTGGAAGCAAACTGCCTATTTGAAACAAAAAAAAAATGTTGGTTTGAGCTTGTGAACACTTTTCAAACGGTTCTGTTTTCAGACAGCATCGATCTGACACCTTATTCCCTATATGAAATGCGTAAATCACCAGCTTGTCTCCACTCTGAAATAAAACATCTTGAATAAGTGCTTCTGTGAACACAAGTTCTGCACATTCGTAAAAGACTGATACGCCGAATCGAGACAAATTAGTGATAAAAAGTGCCGGGTACGGCAACGAGGACACAGCGAAACGTAGGCATCACTGGACTCTTCCGTCCGCTCCGGTGCCTATCAAATTGTTGATAAAAGAAGAGGTTGGATCGAAAAAAGGTACCTTATCCATACGAACCAACTATCAGCCTCTTTCAAAGCACATCTTGGTTATCTGCAAAACGGAAAAGCACCCAGAGACGTTTTTCGCTCGAAATGATCAATGCATATGACGAAACCCGGGAATGGATGCGAGGATACGGAACGAGGCCTGTCTGAAACTCGGTCAAGTAAACGTTGAGAGTTAAGTTTCGAAACGAAGGGATGCCGTTAACCATGAAATCACCTGAGAGGAACCACGTTCGTAAGTTGTTACAACAAAGACGTTAATGAAAGCACCGACTACTATTTTACATCAGTATGCATAATTATGATCTCTGATCCAAGCGAAATGACCGTTTATATCGGGTGCGGTGAGGTGAAAATAAGGACACACTCGAATAATTCTTAACAACTTGTGAACAATGAGCTGTTGCTATTCAAAAAATCGAAAAACTAAGCATAAACTGACGCTAACAAAGTTTGCCTGCATAGCCGTTGTTTTCACGAAGAGTATCGCTAGTGGAGCTTAAACCTCTAATTGTAATCTATTAGGCGAACACAACACGGAAAACCTTAGAAGCGTTTCAGTGAGAGCAGCTTTATTCTAGCGGAAATGAGATTTTCACTAAAATGCCGCTCTGCGCCACGAATGGTAGCTACGTTGTGTATGTCTTCATCGTACGCTGTGTGCCATGTCTATGTGCCATGTCCACATTTTCCACCCCTCAACTAGTTTTAGTCATCACCATCTCCACAGTTCACTATCCACGTGACACGCACTCACACGTGACGACACACTTATTATGAACAGTACTAGCAGTTACGAGTGCATCACGCATTAGCGCTACAACCATACTTGAAAAACTGAATGCTTCATTTTGAAAACTGATAGTTGGTGACAAGATGATATTACTTTCTCCTTCCTCCTCTCTCAGTAAACATCAAGGACACAACTTCTGCAACGTCGAATGACTACTTTCTTTCGTTCCCTTCAATTATTTGATTCCAACAGCTCGTGTACCATCACTAATATGCAGCGGTGAATAGCATAGGATCTAGAACACATCGCTACAAAAAATTTCGAGATTGGCTTCTTTTAGCGAATGTTAACCCGCTGCCTTACCCACTTCAAGAAACACTCAGTGGATAGCTCATTTCACTTGCAGTTGAATCTTCCTAATTGAGCAAGTTCTGGTGGCAAAAATACCGAAAAGGTTTTGAAGATACAGAAAAGTTTGTGAATGACGCTGTATCCGAACAATGGACGCATGTAGCAGATTACATTAATAATTTCAACGATAATCTGGTTAAGATTCGAGTAGGTGGGCAGGTCTACTCCCAGATGTCCGTACAGTGCTCATAAATGGTCAGACGAAACAAACAGTCGATGTGGTGAAAGAAGCATTGCTTCGCGATCACTACTGTGCTAAGCGCTGAGCATACGCGCCCTGTGTGATCTCTCGCAAACAGTACCGCAGTGCTTAAATCAATCCCTTACAACAAAGACATACTTCATATCATATAAAAGTCTGAATCTTAGTTACACGGCAACATGGTGGATACCCAACTATATTTCTGCTACCAAAAACCCTTCTGAGTTCTGGCCCCTGTAGATCTACTAACCCGGCCATCAGAAAACGCCGGGATTTCTACATCATATTGAAAACATCCGATATTGAAGGACCTATCAAATTTGAAGTGGATTACCGTAGCCGATAGATGCTTTTGTCGGTACTTTTGAGTAACTTCACGAAGCGATATCCCCTTTCAAGTTTCGCTACGGATTAATACGCAGCGTTACGGCACGGCACCACTACGACCACTACGGAGCCGCTTTGTTATAAATCCGAATCAGCAGAAGCAAGTTCAGGACTATGCTTATTCATCACTGCGGAAAAACAGCCGCTGTGGCCGATTACAGCCACTGAAACGACCTTTTAATTCTATTTAATGAAGTATCCATTCAGCAACTATGAAATGGGTACCATTCCATGCGATTTCAGCGAGCCCGACGAGGTGCAACACCACAGCAAAGATTAGCTAACGAAGAATATTTTACGAACCACATAGGATATGCAGTTTCTCGGCCCCACTGAAAAATAATGCTCCATTTGTCTCCCAAAATGTCCTTGGCTTCGTCCTTATAGATTTGCGAGTTGTGAAGTCGGTCGGTCCGGCAGGACGGGTTGGCTGCGCGCGCAATTGCCACCCCCTCCCCCTCTCCTCCTCGCCCACACATGATGCCTTACCCACTTCTAGCTGTTTTTTTTTGCAGTTGATTAATCAAATCTTGTGCCTTCAGTTCGACACTGGAAAAACTGTTAGTCAACAAAATGCCGAAGAAGGCCATGATATCGAGAACTGCGGCGTGAGGACCCCGAATCCAAAATTTTTGCTCGGCTCCCTAGAAGAATTGCAAAGTATTTGCACCCTGGCTAGATGTCAGTTTTGCGGTTGATAAACAGCAATTTTCCCCGACCTGTAGCCGTGGCGGAGTCACCGTAAAGCTCCGAGTGAAAGTCGGAGGCCGGACAGTCCGGGCCGAGACAATGTCTCTGGGAGCCCGGAGCCGAAGCTAGAATCTGGTTTTCTAGAGCAGTAGAGTTGAAGCTGCGGCCGGGTAATCGTGGAGGCTAAAAATCTGAGGCATGCATCCCCCGGCAATCGAAGCCGAAACCAAAAGTCGATTCAATGCCGAAGCTGGTGTTTCCAATGTTTCTATCTTTTTCGAAGCTGGCAGCCGAGCCAAGCCAAACCATCCTGCCTGTTTAGTACACTAATGAATTCGGCAGTTGATTAATCAAATCTTGTGCCTTCAGTTCGACACTGGAAAAACTGTTAGTCAACAAAATGCCGAAGAAGGCCATGATATCGAGAACTGCGGCGTGAGGACCCCGAATCCAAAATTTTTGCTCGGCTCCCTAGAAGAATTGCAAAGTATTTGCACCCTGGCTAGATGTCAGTTTTGCGGTTGATAAACAGCAATTTTCCCCGACCTGTAGCCGTGGCGGAGTCACCGTAAAGCTCCGAGTGAAAGTCGGAGGCCGGACAGTCCGGGCCGAGACAATGTCTCTGGGAGCCCGGAGCCGAAGCTAGAATCTGGTTTTCTAGAGCAGTAGAGTTGAAGCTGCGGCCGGGTAATCGTGGAGGCTAAAAATCTGAGGCATGCATCCCCCGGCAATCGAAGCCGAAACCAAAAGTCGATTCAATGCCGAAGCTGGTGTTTCCAATGTTTCTATCTTTTTCGAAGCTGGCAGCCGAGCCAAGCCAAACCATCCTGCCTGTTTAGTACACTAATGAATTCGAAACTGATGAATTAATCTCGATTGATAAGTTCGGAATATTGTTTGCACGTAAAAAACGCAAACAATGCACGTACGGTTGGCTACTGCACGCGGAACACAGTAAAATTTAGCTTTCTTTATAGTGCGAATAGATGCAAACATAATAAAACCTCATATATCAATACAGAAAGTTGAAACGTTCACATTAAAAAGTGCATAAAACATAGCAAAGTGTTAACGTCAATCAAAATTTGCATTTATGTAAACAAAAAGCAAAAACTGCATTAGCATATTAAACGTACAAAACACTAACCATAAACTAAAACAATGGTTAAGTACATCAAAGTCTCGAACAGTGTAATACCGCGCATCCAAAATGTTAAACAACTGTGCAGTATTATTCAACAATGCCAACTAAATTTTTCGGCGAAAAGATTTCGATCGTAAAAGGGCGAAAAATCTGTCGACAACACAAAATAACAATTTCGAACGAAACGCATAGCCGATAGAACAACAACAACAGGATTTCTATCACACATTTCCAACGAAGAAAGCGTACTGCAGCCAACCTCCCCTCACCCCTCGGGCCGTCCCCCCTGCCACGTGCGAAAGGGTCGAGGAAAATTTGTAACTCAAACCCCTTGAACGTTACGACCCCCACCCCTACTCGGCAAGGCGGAGTTGCGTGATTCCCAGGGCGGTGAGGACGTGAAGTCGATGTAGTGCTGTACATCAAACAATGCATATTAAAAATACGAAAGGTGAGGCCATATCAGTAAAAATGAGTGTAATGAATAATAAAATACAACGGAACGGAAAAAGAAGTCTTTTTTGAAGGAACGAAAATGATTATGAATAAAAGAATGCACGCCTTATTTAAGGCATAGGCAGAAGCGGAATGACAATAACTTTAAAAAACTATTACCACCTCAAGCATGAGCGTACTGATGAATTCTCTTTTCAAAACAGTCCAAAAGCGAGGTTTTTCGGCAACGAATAGAAGGAATCAAAGAAAAGAAAACGAACTTCACTAACAGGAAAAGTTCATTTTCGACAATAGTGCAAAAAAAAGGAGAAAAGTTTCCGAAAAATTATTGAAACCTGGGATTTCTTTTAATTCTGACCTATTGAACAATCACGGCAGAGGAATGCTTAACCGCATAAATCTCGTTTCCTTCTGATAAGACAAAACATTTCATACATAAGTTCAGCGAACAATAAAGAACAGTGCTACAAAATATCCAAACAAAAAAGAACAGTAAAGAACAGTGCTACAAAACATCCATTATTTGGCCTGCGGCTTGACGACGCTCATCGTTACCGTTGAGCCATTTAGACGACGACCGCTCAGCAGCAACACAGCCTTGGCAGCCTCCTGAAATACAACACTTTTATGTGTGAAACACAACTTCTACGAATATCAAACAGCGACGTGGTTAGCGCTCAATGCGCAAATGCTTAAAAGTAGAGGGAAGATAGGGTCTAGCTGAAAGGAGACAAGAACGATTCCTTGCTAGGTAGCGCATCATCAGAATGCTTCCAACGTGTGCAGTTGGACTGGTCGTTCCTTAAAAACATGGCGCATGATGCCTTCGACTTCCCAATTCACGGATGGTTTTCAGAGACTAGACAAGAGGAGGCAGGGATGATAAGAAGTCTGAAAGAGATGGTTTTGTGGTTTTGCTAGGAAAGGAAGGGAACGGCCTCCTTATGTGTCTCCTCCCTCCCCCTTCCAAAAGGACTGGGGACGGAAATGAAGAGCGAAGTCTTCGAAGGCAAGTGGAAATAGTTGTAAACCAACAACAAGCCAACCGAGAAAGCATCCTAATTCTGGGCAAATGTAAGATCGCGGAATTCTCTTAACGAAATCGTGAAATCCCACATGTCACCTCACTTTTCGTTTGTCACTTTTACAGCCTGTACTGCTTCGGTCTCTTCATAAAAGGAAAAGACTGAGACAATATTTAGCGGTAAAATTTATACCATTTCCATTTTTTAATACCACACACAACCATTTACAGTATCCTACTTCAATTCATAAGATGAATTACTTCAAACCGCAGAGCCTTTAGCATTCGCACTCTTCCAAGAGAAAGCATACAAATGAAGTAAGGTAATATAAATGGGATGGAGGGAAAACTGGAAAATTCGGTTTGCATGAACGTACACGAAACATCTCAATGCAAAAGGCATGGATTATATCAATTGTGTGATCTACAGCGAGAACGGAAGTGAGATGTTACTTCATTCGCTCGCTACACTCTGAATTTGGTGATGGAAAACGCATCACTGGAATTCACCCTCTATCTTGAAAAGCCTTTTCCTTTCGCAAAACATAATCGAAAGTTCTGAGATAGTTGGTGAAAAACTCAACGAACCAAGACCCGAGCCAAGTACTTTACTATCTAAAGATCATTCAGAGTCTCTCGACTTCTGATATTTCGAAAGAGTTCTTAAAGAAGAACGAAGAACTTCTAAAAAGTTCTCCAAAAACCGCTCCTAACTGACTAAAAAGTCATGAAACAAATTTTGATTGAAATGAAGACGAACTTTAAAAAAAAATTGCGCCAAAAAAGCGTTGAGGAAATAATACCTGTGGAGTACCAACAGCTAGGAGACATTCTCCAGTAGAGATGCCGTCATCATCCAGTTTGATACGCACAGAACTCTCGATGAGCGAAAACTTGTCAAAAAACTGCGCCACGTCCATAATCGTTACGTCTGGAGGAAAACCGTGACAGCTAATTACGGTACCCGGTTCTCCAAGCGAAGCGACCAGCTCAGGATCCAATTCCTTCTGAATTGAACATTCACTTAAAAAAAACAGTGAAACTTCAGAAACAGCGCATGTTCCGATACATATTTCACTCGCACTTTGTTGATTTCTATTGTTGCGACCATACGGATCGCGAATCGGTTAATTTAAACTTGCGCACTGCTATGTCTTTCTTTCGGAAACACATCTAGCGTTGATAAAAAAAAGGAACCATACACCAACCATGGCAATCTCCAGCTCCTTAAGCAATTTTTTTTCAAAACGTGAGCACGATTATCGCTTCGTTTCGTCATACTTGCATTAAAAAACGCCTGCTATGAACTTATCGAAAGACACTACCCTCCCCCATCAGCTGCAAGGTCAGTCGTTAATTTCTGGATTTTTGAAGGTCTGCAGCAGTCAGTCGATAGGCACTGATATGGGACGAAAAATACGGAAAATCTCCTCCAATAAAATGAAAAAAAATTCGGGAAGGATCGCCTGGAAGCGCAAAATCCGCGGCGTTTGGCATTTAACGACTAAAAGTAGTATTCTGCAGGTGTTCTAAAAGTAGGCTGATTTTGTAACCCAAAAAGAGTGGCCTCCGAGAAGTGGCTCGATAACGATGAAGTACAAATATTAACGAAATTTTTGGAGGAGATAGGGAACAGGAACGTGTACCTATAAGACTCAAATAAATTAGCTATTCTCGCTAGTTACAACACGCCATTACCTATTTACTTCAAAATGAAGTAAGGGAGAGGCTTGTTTCTATATTCCGGGGTGAAATAAATCCATTTATTCAATTGGGCGATCTGAATGCTGTTCCAAACAACTAGGAGTCAAAAACAAAAAAAACGGACCTGCTCAATATTCCTCTGAATATCTTCGACCATTTGTTGGTGGGAAATTGCGGAAACCTGTATCCCGCCATTTTCACCAGCCGGCTGTCGACTGCATTTCGCAACTGCTTTTGCCGCATCTTCTACACTTCCCAAATCCACATACACCTTGCCATCAGCCAAACGTCGCACCGTCGCTGGAACAGGAAGAACACGTTTAAGACTACATACACCCCACGTGCCGGAGAGGAAGAGTAGTTTAGCCACAAAAAGCTGCTTCTCGCCTTCCAACCCCCTTCACTCCATTACTACCAGTGGGTTTGAGGACCGAATAAATCGGTTTATGAGTTCAGCTTTCGCATCTCTGCTCCTGATCCGCTTTGAAAGCGCGCTCTCTTATAATTTCACCACAAGTGATTCCGGAATTGAGAGGAGCAGAAAGCGGGGACGACGGGACAGTACGAATGCAGAGAAAAATGTAAAAATAAATATAAACATAAAATACGATTGCTAGCAGATATCTGCCAAAAAAATCACCTCATCGACGTTTCAACCGAAACATAAATACGTCTTTAAAAGAAATTTGGGAAAAGCCACGTCTGGGAGTGTGATATGAATGCAGGAAGTATTGTTATTACTGCTTGCCGGCATCACTCGGATACGTACATGGATTAACGCGAGTCGCGTTGATGCCGAGAAAACGAGCTAAATCAGAATCTGTCGACGTTGTGGGAACATTCAGCAGCAGAATACATGATTTCGCGCTGGGCGGTAAAGTGGCCGCTGGGAAGTTGCTGTGACCGTTGCCGTTCTGGGACGTTGATGCGGTCGCGGTCGGCCCCGGTCCATTCAATGGGTGGGGAGGGCCTGTTGATCTCGATCCCTGACCACCTGCATGAGACTGCGACGGTGGTCCTCGCTGTCGAATAGTTGACGCTGGCGTTGCACCGAAGAAAGATGGAGGCGGAATCAGTGGAGGCCGAGGACCACCTGAAATTTCGAAAAAGAATATATGGATGTTTTCAGGATGAATCAAAAAACAACGTCAAAAATACTGCGATTCGACGAAAAAGTCTTTTTTTACAATCAAGATGGCTGCTAACTAGAAGATTTAGTTGAAGAAAAAGTCACATCCGCTTCTGCAAAAAAATCAACAAATGCTGAAGCAAGCAGAACGAGAAACAAAAATCTAAGATGTCGCAAGAAAAAAGTCAAGTCCGGGTCTAAACAGCATGGTAAGTAACCATTTATCACTCCTACAGAATGGCAGTAAAATTGGCCTATGGAATTCATTTCAGGAAACGAAAATCAAAGAGGCTGGAATGTAACGAATATCAACGACTCGCAAACTAAGTTCCAAATCTGTGGTAGCGAACTTCTCCAAAGTCAATTCATAACATGCAAACCTTTCGTGTTAGTGAGCCGAACCGTTTTAAATAGAGGAGAACAGCAGAAAAATAACTGAGATGTCGAGGCTCACAATATTCATACTTCATGAAAATTGTCTAAGGCTTACGTAGCACATAACGGATCCTTTCGACTAAAAAATGGTGTATAAAATATTCTTTTAACACAGTGTCGAAAACCTCATCAAAAACGAAAAGAACCTCTATCCAGTTGAAAATTAAAGCAACGGTGGAATCAACCTCCAGAAAGTCAACCTCCAGAAAATCAAGTAAGAACTTACCTTGAAGAAGTGGATGACGCGGACCAGCGAATCGTCCGCCCAAATTAGAAGGCCCATTTAGAGTGAAACCGGGTGCGCCTGCTGGCCCATTGGTTATTTGTGGCGGACCACCGACCTCATCAAAAACGAAAAGAACCTCTATCCAGTTGAAAATTAAAGCAACGGTGGAATTACAGTCAACCTCCAGAAAATCAAGTAAGAACTTACCTTGAAGAAGTGGATGACGCGGACCAGCGAATCGTCCGCCCAAATTAGAAGGCCCATTTAGAGTGAAACCGGGTGCGCCTGCTGGCCCATTGGTTATTTGTGGCGGACCACCGCGGTTTGGTGGCCCATCATGCTCCATACCAGCTCCAAATGGTCTTGAAGAACCTCGACCTCGTCCACGACCTTAAGTCAACTTATTAGCATGGGTTGAGACGGACAGACTGGAAAATGTTGAGGGAGAGACAGCGAGAGGTAGAAAGAAATACAGAAGGATGAAGTTTAACTTACGTACATTTTTTGATCATTGTCTCCTCAAATTAATGACCATTATTTCTAGAAGCCATATCATCAAATTTTCCCCAGAAGGCTGCCGCAAAGAAGAGATTTATGCAATTTGTTGAATGAAGGTGACGGTTTTTACTCTTCCACTTCATTCTAGTAAACAATATCCCGCAGAATCATACTCAATTTAGGTCAGCCTTATCAGTCTGCCTGAAACTGGCAGCATATTCAAGACGACTGATTTGCTGAAATTCAGGAAGAAAAAATCGTAAAATTTGAAAAACTGCTGAAAAAATCCCTAAAGTCGAACGACTAGGCGGATGTGACGCTCCGCAGATACTAACAGCCTCCAAAAGTACATCATTCATGTAAAGGCAACATCTTGCTAAACATGGCACGATTCGTATTCCTCATCACCTTAAAGTCACCTTTAAAAGTTTTGACAAGACGTTCAATGTCTGCATGCAGACTGCCAACAGACGTAGCTGCGAGCCATCTTTGTTTGTCCTGGGTTAGCCTTGTGAAACGGACGTAGCACATGGCGTTGCAATTATTTCGGAATTACGATGCGATTACTAGTTGGCACATAACTGTTTGTTGTTGTCACTAGGGCTCGACGGTTACAATAGGGCCAAAGCGAAGTTTAGTGTAATATTGGTCCAGCGGTCGGTTTGGATACATTCGATCACCTTTCTGAGAACGTGATCTGCAGTTATTGTGATCCGGATGGCTTCGGAGGAGGCAGGCAAGTTGCTACAATTATGCATGAAGTCAGCGGCGATCTCGGCGCAGATGGCGGCGATAGCCTAATCTTCTAGCTCCGACGGCTGTGACGAGATGAGACGGGATAGCGCGTCCGCTTGTCGGAAATCTTTTATGTTGATGTACTCGATAAAGAAGTCATAACTAAGTTAAGTTTGGACCCATCGTTGAAGATACTTGGCACTACAAACGGGTATTCCTTTGTTGTTTCTGAAGATGGGCAAGAATGGCTTGCGGTCCGCCCTCAACGTGAAGTGAAGCCCATGGAGAAATCGGTGAAACTTCTGCGTGACGAAAATAAGGAGGGAACGCTTATTTTTCGATTTGGCTGTAGTTCTTTTAAGCAAAAGCCAGGGCGCGGCTGGCATGTACGTGGCCCGTTCCGATCATTTCGGGAGTCACTGCGACAAACTGCTCCGATCCCATCACTGCTCTTATTGCGGAAGGAGCTAGTGTATGGTCGTTTCCCACAACATTAGCAAAAGTGCAACGAGAAACAGCCAAGCTTACCTCTGAACGAAGTTGGTGCTGAGTTGAAGGCATTGAAATTCTCGTTGCGGCCCACTAAAGATACCGGGGCTTCTTGGCTTGGTGCTGCAGAGCCCGAGAAATTTTCGCGACGTGGCGGACCACTTGGGCCAGTAGATTGGTCCTGTCTTGCTGCGAACGCACTGAAGTTGTCGTACGACGGCGCTGCTGCTGCAGACATGCCGTCCATTGTAATCGCCGGTTCGCCAGAGGATCCATGCTTTCGCTCGAATTCCTCCTTCTTTTGTAATCCAAATCTGTCGGGAATCGATAAAAGAGCGTCCGCCTCTTCGTTTGTCAACCTAAATAAAGAAAAAAATAGGGGAAGTACTTGACAATAACTTTGGTGGCGACCGCTCTCATCGCCTTGATTTTCCGTATTTTGTCACAAACAATATGACTCTGTTAAATATTGAGAGGGCCATGCCACTGTCTTATGCTTAAGGCTAAATATGCGTCGCGTTCTCCCATCTTTTGCGTCCCTCTTGTTGCGCCGCTCGCCGTCAGGTATTGACCAAGTACTGAAACTAGGTATTAGGTACCGAAAAAGCTGGAACAATCTGGGGCGGATTCTCTTAATGAAAATAATTTTGCATTTATACTGGTGGCCATGCAATCACTGCTCACCAAAAGGAGTGAAGAGAAGGCACGCTGCATATACCGGTTACTGAAGTCACGTCACCACCACCAGTAGCAACAAAATGTTGAAACTTTTAATCGTGGGACAGAACTTCATAAAAACGACTTTTATGACTTTTCCCTTCTTGCTGCTACCATCTCACACTTAGGAGGCATTTCACGCCTAAGAAACATGCGCCTTTCCTTGATCAAAACATAATTCATCGAAGACACTGTAATGTGATATCGCAAGTGTTCGGCAACCCTCTGCCCCCATGCGCAGTTCGATTCCTTCCTTTTCTAACACAAGCCACGTTACTTGTTAACAGCTTGCTTTCATCAAACATTGGACTGTTCATCTCGGTGGCAATGACTGCATATAAAAAGATCTATCGGCGAGTAATGGACTACGGCATTCGAGCAAATCAACAAAAAAAACTGATAAAAAACAGATTCTCAAGGTCAGACACTAAGGGCGCGGTTTTGGCTAACTAGCCAATGGCGAGTTCCGAACACTGCCTAGAATAGATAAGCAACGAAAATCCGAGTTCGGTATTCAACAGCACAATCATTGCTATGACGTATGACAGTAGTGAACAAATTTTAGACAAAGGCCGCTCATGAAACCTACATTAAGCTTTATAGTTTGCAAAGAAACGGAAATTTCTGGTTTTTAAACAAAACTCTACCTTCGGGCGCGAACTGTACGGTCCTGAATTGATCCACGTGTACGATAAGCCCTCTCAGCGTGGTCCATAGAGTGGAATTCGACAATCCATCTGTCGGACGCTTGGCCATCCTCTTTAAATGCTCGCGAAACCTTTACTGGTTCGCAACGAGGACCCAGAAAACTGAAACGGTTTATGAGCCTTGTACTAATTATCGGAGAGCAAGAAGGGCATATGGCCAACAAACACCGAAAAAGTGAAAAGGATTTGAGCAGCAAATGGTCTCAGTCAATTCTCGATTGACTGCACTTGGATGAAAGCTTGCTCTTTCGGAATTAAAAGTAGTCTCATTACACAATAATTACTGCTAGCAATGCGACAGCCACAACATCGCATGAACAACTTTATATGCATACACTCTGAATACGGTGACATCAAGAGTGGCAATAAAGCGAAAACACAAGGCCCACATCGTGTACACAACACGCTGACAGGTTAAGAAATATAATTTGCGTGAGAAAGGCACGAACTAGTCGCGCATGTCTCAATCTTCCCAAAATACCAATATTTCTAACCAATAACCGCACTGGAAGGTGACCCTTTGAGGACACTAATCGAATCTTAGAAAGCACTGAAGAGCAAAACGCGTATGGTGCTTACTTGCGAATTTCTGCTTCCGTAACACGGAAAGGAAGATTCGTAAATTCGACACAGTAACGCTCTGGATCCTCTCGACGGCGTTTCACGTCACGGTAATCCCTAGGAGGCGGTGAGCGTGAGGAGCGACGCCTTGTTCTATGCGGACTGCGTTCGTCACGGCCACGTGAACTTCGGCTACCTCTATGGTCTCGATCATCTCGACGTGAATCCACGTCACGTCTTTCCTTAAAGAGCCCTACCAGTTAAAAATAGCGCCAGAGCCAAATGCGAGAATGCAGAAATGACGTCTTCACTTATTTGTGCGCGATTCGGCAATGGCACACCCTGTCAACATCAAGCACAACAGCATGATTTGTTCGCCTGTAATCGTGTAACCCTTTAATGAATGTCCCTCCTCAGTTCGGCCCCCTCTTTCGGCGGGCCATTTACGAAGGCAGATTTCAGTGCGCTTCTTCACTGAGATCTCGTTTGACCAAGAAACCTAGCAATGCAGCACTCCTTGCAGGCTGAACAATATATGCAGCTTAGATGCATTTCTGAACACTGTGAGAACGAATTATCTCAGGGGAAGTATTAATACCAGATTCCAGTGATATTAGCATACACTCAATTGTACAATCAATCTCTGCACTGTCATACTCGATTTACAACTAAGTACAACACCACCATGTCTCTAAGTGTTCCGAGGCGATTATTACTCTCGTGATGACTGACAGAACTATGCTGAAAAAAAAAATACATCAAACAGCACCGGCAAATGTTACGGAGGCAATGTTAAAAGTAGGACAGCGCTACTGTTAAGTTACCCTACGTTACATTCAGCTTACGCGATTGGTAACGGGACTGCCACGTAAAGGATGGTGCATCGCAATAACTGCCGCTGAATAAGAGATGCCAACTATACTACCAACCATTAAAAAATTCTGAATCACTGCGAAGAAACAAACTGCAGTATAAATAAAATAGATGAAATGTATACCGAAGAGTGACGACGTCTGGAAGTTAAGCTGGGCTGGTCACTTCTAGACGAATCTCGATTACGGCTTCGGGCCCTTTCGTGTGAATAATTGTTCGACTGAGGAACTTGCACACCGCCATCTACTGCTGTATCGAATGCCTCACGAGTGCTCGCGCGAATTCTAAAAAGCGCTTCCAGTTTTGGTTACAACAGTTTGAACGCAAGCAGAGCGATAGAAAAATTAGCGACAAAGGGATGTGAGACGATCATTTTTCTTTGCGAAAATACAGATCAACAAATCGAAACGACTTTGTTCATAAAAAGGATACTACGGTGCCGATGCCATTTCAGGAATAAATCGTGCACAGGCGAAAAAACATTCCCGAAACGAGAACAAACATTGAAAATGGATTGCGGCGTGCAAAAAAAAAAGAAATGAAAAAACGGCACCTGCGCAAAGCATGTGAAGCGCGGTGTTAAATGTCTTGTCTAAAGTGAAACAAGCCAGATGAATTCTCAAACGGGAGGAAAGCTGGATGCGTTTTGGCCAACTGGCAGCAATAACTAGGAACTCTTAATTAAATTCGCGAATGCGATCAGCAGTTCAACGTTTCATCGAAGTTTCACCGATTTTGGAGTTCCACTGAAACAGTTCCTGAGCATTTTCTAATACTTTCGGATTCTCATGGGCATTATCATCATCGAAAATCTCATAGTTTGCGAAACATTACTTTTGATTTTTCAACGCACAAACTTAGAATTCGACTTGAGACCTAGTAGATCCTGAAAACATAAGCATTTCAAAGTGTCGTCCATCTTAACCAGCACCACTGCCAAAATAGCTCTTTTTTTACAGTAAAAACACAGATGAAGTCATAAAAGCAATTCTTATTAGCGAGGAAATATTCTCTTATTAGCGTGCCCGGCAAGGCTTACGCTACGGCAATACACAATACAATGTACATGAACAGAAATAAGAACAGCATGATGCCCGTTGTAAAAACTGATCAGCAAGTATTATAAACGAACGAGACATCAACTGAAGCGCACCTTAGAGTTCACGAAATCTGACTTTTAAAAATAAAGCGTCATGAAAATCAGCCAACCTTATACCCTGTTCACCGTCTCTTCTGATAATATTTCCCGCGTCCTTCGAACTTTCAAAACGCACTAACGAATGCAATGGAAAACCTGAAAATCAAATATCACTAAGATGAACACGAGTATTTCATCATCAACGTTCAGAAGAGAAAACAGACTTGACGAGTGCGTCGAAAGAATAAAAAAGAACGTGAGCAGACAAGACGAGGCAAAGGGAGATTAGAGACGATTAAGATGAACGGGCTTCTGAGTTCTGCGACATCCAGTAACTGCATATGTTTAACAGCAAAAGACAGAACAGCTGGGGCAGCATTGTGACCGCTTTCGCGCCAGCGATGACAATACAAAACTTTGAAGTTTTCTGTAGATTACGGACGCTTCGACTTAACAAATCATGATTTTCCACATTCAAAATTCAGCAGCACTCCAAGAAGTTACTGCTGCAAGAAAAAGGTTAAAACTATTGTACTATCCTTATTCTGTTGTTACAGCGTTTATGAGTAAAGTGAGCGTAATCGTGCTTATCAAGTATCAGATCCGTGCCATGAAGTCATTAAAATTGGTGAAATGTGACCTTTGGGATCGAAGATGACCTTAACGGATGACAGCGTTAGCGGAACCGATGGTCGCAAAAACTGCTCCAGCGCAGCTGGGCGTAAAAGATCTGGCGGTAGACGACTCAACTCCACATAGCAATCATCATTATTTTCCAGCTGTGTTCTAAAACAATGAGTATTATGAAGGATCACCTAAACGCAAAAATCTGTCTAGAATGTCGACTGAAGGAAAAAAAAAACACTGTGCAAAAACAATTGAGGGCTGGGTGGGGGCGAACTACAGTGGCGATGTACACTGTTTTGCAGCACAACTGATCAGTAATTATTAGGGAAGGAAAAGTTTCGATTAGGGGATGAGAAAAAAAACCTTACATATGCAAAATATGACAGACCTTGGTAAAGAAATTCCCGATCAATCTTAGTCGAAAGAAGTAAGGAAGCCGTAACTTAAAGGGAACTTCCTTCTTCTTCATTGTTGCATATTTTTGTTTGGCCGATAAAGAAATCTGTTTTAATGTTTCGCCAGTTGGTTGCACGATACTACCATATATTATATTTTCCTACGAAAACGTGTAACTAGAATTGCCCGTTACTTTGTCTCGCACAAGGGGCAAACGAATGATAAACTTTCTTCCATTCAAGGATAAACTGCAGAGATGAATGCATTTCAGATCACTTCACCCCATGACAGCATGCACAGTATGCAGTAATAAGATGAACAACAGGCAAGAAAACGAACCGCTGAATGGGTACTGGAGGGAATATAGGAGCGTTTTGTGGAGGAAAAACGGCAGCAAACGGGTTTGCGGCTGCTGCTACTGTGGCGGCGGCCGTAGCCGACTGCGTAACGAGTACTGGTGCCGCTGCTGAAACGGCAGGCAATGCGGACGGCACAATCGGTGGCAATACAAGACCCGGAATTGAAGGCGGCATTTGCAATGGCTGACCTGGAAGCAGTGGCGGAACCAAACCGCCCTGCTGGTAAACCTGAACGCAGCAGTTTATAAACGGTTGACGAACGACCACGTATTATACAAAATCAAATCAGACACAGCTTACCTCTCTTGTTTTGCGATAATCCTTTCGGTACTTTGCTTAAGACTAAACTAGCCTAACGGAAAGTGGAGTACTAAAACCATCGAAGATCCCTGTTGAAAGACAGGATGGATCTTTGTTGCTTTGTTCATCACGAAGATATCGCCTTTTAGAGTTAAAATTTCCCTACCTTTTGAGGGTTTTTTTTTGTGGACAGCTAAATGAGTGGCTCAGGAAACAGACCAATAAAACCTCCTTCGTCTCCTTCCCCCCCCCCTCCCCACGTCCTCCGATAACGAACTTTGAGAGCTTTTGAAATTATACAGACCATCGAAATCTGCCAAACCCGGGCCTTACCGCGATGGAATCAATTCCCATTTCCAGCCGTAGAGAAAAAATACCGTAGCACAAGCAGACAGGAAAAGAAATATTTTCAAATCGTTTCAGCGACCAGCAGATGCTGGGTAATAAATCCTCAGAGTTGGCAGTCGGTGCAAAATATAGACAGAAATGAAAAACAGTGCTGTGAGACAACGAATTTAAGATTGCTGCAAGGTGGGAACACCTCTCCGATTCTGGCTTTGGCTAAAAAGTTTACTGCACCATAAACAACGGAAAATAAGCGAACATTTATTTATGACTGGTGTGCCAGTTCGTCGGTAGAAGGACAGGGCTTTGCTGAAGCAAAACGATTTTGCAGTAACTAATCGAAGTAAATTTTATATACTAGAATTTTAATTACGGAAGTGGTAAATCAAATCAGACGGCAAGGAAATCAAGTCTGCAAAACTTAGTATGACAATTCTACACCCGTCAGAGGCAGTGGTTTTCGGGTACTCGCTGGATTTCCGTCAATTTCATCAGTCGTCAAACTTTTTTCCTCGCGATTACTTATTGCAATTCCCCATCACTCACATAATCGCATTTCAGTGACTTAAAATTACGTTTCCCTTAAAGGCGTAAGCAGGGCGCGATGTGTTCGGGATATTTCCCCAGAAACCTCTTATCTGCAACGTCAAAAATAAACGATGAGAAGCCATACGAAAAAACTGAAGTCCAAGTGTACGCAGAAATTTCTGTTCGGTCAAAGATGAAAGAAAACATTTTCGTAATATATATTACTGTTTGAAGACATTACCGAAGCAACTGGCACGTCGCTTTTACTTTGTGCTTGGACGATACGACTTGAATCCACTGATGCCATCGCATTCTGCAATAGACTTGGTTCACTTTCTTCGAAAAAAAAGAAAACTGAGCTAATCGCGCAAGTGTGCTGTAAGAAGAAACTGTGTTCCCATATGCTTTCATCCAAAGGTGCTACCATTCTACGACTATCTGCCTACTTCAGGAATCGATGTATTTAACAAATTTCCGAGTGTTTCTAAAATTTTGAAAAGCATCTCTTCTGCGAAAAATATATCACAGAAGGAAATCAGTAACAGCAATTTGCAACGCGTTCAGTCCAAGAACAGTTATAAACTAAATCAGCAAAAGCTTATTATCAAAACGTCTTCAAAGTAACTCCAAATTGCTATACATGCTGACCCTAATCGTGCTTCAAAAAACAATTGATCACATTAAATCATTGGCAACTACGAACAACTATACAATGCCGAAACCAGGCCCAAATGAATGTAACGAAAAAAATCATTAAAAAATTTTAAGACTTTATTCAAAAAAAATAACGTTCAGTTTAAAAAACAAAAAAACCGCAATTCAAAGTTTTCGCGTTATTCACTTGTGAATGTTGCGCATATGCAGGCGACGCAGACGTTACTGCGGGCTGTAATGAAGCTTTATAGCCTTGAAAGTTGCTCTCAGCATCATAGCTCCCATAGCGTTCATCGCGCGCCGACTGTTGATAGCTGCAAAAAAAGAAAAACGGGAGGTATTATGCGGAGCAACACTGCGCTAACAAAGCTTCCTATTCGCTTTTACATTAAAATCCACACGATGGTCGTTGATAAGCTTTTTGATGTTTTCATAGTTTAATATGAATACGCACGCCATATTTGCAAACTTGCCAGACTACAACTTCTAACACAGCGCATGACAGCCACAGTAGGAAATGCGGAAAAGAGATGGCACGGAGGTGAAATGTGCGATTTTCTGATGCTTAAGGAGGTGATGAGGGGGGTGCGGAGGAAGGGGGATGTCAACCCCTAAAAGTTTTCACACAAAAAATACGAATGTTCGTAATGACAAATTAGCCAGAACTGTGACCAATCTTTGACGTTCGCAACAAATTTAGGTTCCTTAGGCGAAAACGATAGGTTCTTTTTCATACAGCTCTGGAGATGACGATCACTGTGAAAATGGGAAATCACCAATCCGGTACCACCCCTTCAAATGAACTGCCCTTCATGCTTTGGGGTACCAGGGTGTCCATGACCAGTAGAGGACAACGTTCCTGCAAACTCGTGAAATCGAATAGGAAATCAACCGGCAAAAAACTTTTTAGATGAACACAAGATATGCGAAATAAACTGATATGCGTACAGTGTTGTTCTAAAAAGCTGTACGGTAAAATAAGATGATATCGTTAAAATGTGAAAAAGTTTGCTCGGAACACCATCTACTCCAATGAAAGCAAATGTAAAGCGTATATAAGTTTTGGGCACTAACACAGGAACAGCACTGCCAGCAGGCACAGCGGTAGCGTTTTGTGCAAGCACGTTCAACATTTTCGCGTCTTGCCATGGAGCGATAGATGGGTGCGACGATTGGGGCTGTCTTGTGCTCCCGCGAGGATCATAACTGCTGCTTGCCGTACTTTTCCAAGAATCCGATTGTGTTTCCGTGCGGGTCCACATTGCCTCACCTGAAGCACTTTGAAAAGGTGGTGGGACGGTTTTCTAAAATTTTTGAAAAATCTTTCAAACAGTTAAATCAGAAGGGCACCATTTTTAAAAGGCGTTTCACATTTTGTCAACATAAATTTAAAAAAAAAAAACTAAGCACGAACGAAATAAAACCAATGCATTTTCACTACCCTGCTCTGAGCTGCTACTGAATATTACAGTAAATGCAATACGCCACTCTATGCATATCTCGCAAATCCCTCCAGCTTTTGAAAGCAACACAGGTGAAACCTTCCTGCAACAGGAATTATAACCATCCGAAAATACAACGTCTAACTATGAGGCACTTCGTAAAATAACAACTACATCTACCACGTACCGCACGGAACCAGCAGCGCACGTCGTCAACCAAGGAAGAAAATTCCCTCACGAAAGATCCCCATATACAGCAAGAAAACGAGTATGTGCTTTATTCGCATTGATGAAGGAGGCCATTTGCCAAAGGAGTTGAAGTACTAGAAAAAGCACTTTACACTTTCTAAAGGCCTTACCGGTAAAGCCTTCAAAAAAGAATCACTTCGATTTCTCTGAACCCAAGCGTCAATAAAGCAATGTCAAACGATTTTACTTATCCCGTTTCATTGTATGAATCTATTCCATCGTACACAACTGATCACATATGCCTTTTGTTCAGCCTTATATCAGCGTTATATCCTTTGTTGTTTCGACTCCACACTGCTTCAGTCATAAACAATCGGCTGTCCGTGACGCTGCAATCGCTCTTTGGCTAACTCGTCTGCCATTTCTGATGCCTGCGCGCAAGTTTACGTGCGTGTCTGCTTGCCTATCTGGTAGCTTCAAAAGTTGGTCAAAGGAATAACTGATCCCAAGTTCAATTCAGGGTACGAAGCTATGGGCTCATGCGATGTACAACACTACAAACTACAAAGACAGTTCTGTATGTCAATCCCCAATGAGAAATTCGTAATTTGGCGTAAATGAGCGCGAAAATCCTGGGTAATTGGGCGATAGTTCTAATCTCCTGAACGAATTGCCCCACCATCAGCATCATTTCGCAGCGCGTATCAGAAGCCTGTATGAAAGGCGGTTGTTCGGAAATGTTTGTGCATAGCTACGCACTTCCCGTTTCGTTTTTCCGGCATTTATTATGCCATTTTAGCCATGATAGTTGAAAGCGCATATTGTGTCAGCTCCCAGGGGCAGGCTTTTCAACTTAATTTTGCTCCTTTCTTTTTACATCATTCCGAGTGAAGATGTGATGTTCCCAGCAGCCTTCAATGAAATGTCTGTTATGACTTCAAATTTGAAAATATCGCCTGTGAACATTAATTACTTCAGCGTGTTTACAATTAAAGTGCGTTGCGCTTTATGCATATAGTACCACAAGCACCTCATGATTTCTGTTCTCCCCGATAACTGCAATAGCTGTTTTCTGCATTGCAGGTGCGGCTTTCTACCTATAAGGACGGCTGCAGTTGCGTAGATGATAGGTCTATCAGATAACTGGACTTCAAAAACAAAATAAAAACTGCTTGCTTTCCATTTCACATTCGCTTCTGCTTCAATGAACAGCAGTTGCTGATTGGTCGCTATACTGTTGTCTCCTACAAGTTGTTTATCGGTCGATCATAGTTTATAGAAGCGAGAAATTCGTCAACATACTACTTGCCTCTTTCGCTTTGCGAATCATTGTACGCAGCTGAAAACCACTTGGTCAACAATTCATACCCGTCATTTCCACCAAGAACTATCGCCTAGCTGAAAGAAGTCTACGGAAGGCTTTTTCGCAATGAGAAAGTGAGAAGCTCTAATTTATCTCAAAATTTAAAAAAAATCACCACCGTCCTTACGGAATCCATATCTTGTATTTCCAACCTATTTTTTCTTTCTTTTTTTTGAGGGGGAGGGAAACTAACTGGACCAAGAAAACAACTGCCGTGCACGTTTTTCAGGCAACATGGACTTCAGCTGCATCACTTTTGTTTTGATCGCAATACGTATATTTCTGACAGCACATCCACTGTCACAACAAATCTGTCAAGATCGCAGTTGAAGTGTTCATTTTTCAACGGGTTCGACTTTAACTACACAAATTTCTTTTTGTTTTCTCGATAGCGTTAACTTTAGATGACTTACTGCATCGGAAAAGTGAAAGTAACCTCCACTTGTCGTCTGCAGCATTTTTGTGCCTAAGCAACATGGAAGAAAGGGTTAATGTATTCTCAAAAATACGCCGACAAAATGGACCTTGTTGGGTCTCAAAGCTTCTTAAGAGATGAAAAAAAAAAGTTCGCGGATTCGTTCCCAAGAACGATGACGCCGTGCACAAATGTTAACTGAGAACAAAGAGCCATCTAAATGCTAAACGTCAATATCGCGAATTACGAAGACTACGGAAAAGCAGGGCACTAAAGCTCGTCTGCACTGTACTGTATTCTGCTTCAAATTCCATGTTTTTTGCGAACATTTAACGTCATTTGCGATGATAAATATGCTGTCGTTAGAACGAATTTTTAGACGGGCAGGTCAAGTTCCTCGCTGAAAAACAGCCAGGGTCAGCGGCTCACTAACAAATGCTAAGACGTTTGAACCTGTGCCTCTTTAAAATTAAGGTCCATACTGGCCGACAATTTAAAAAAGGTGCTCAACAACATCAATAAGTAGAATTACGGGTATGATTACGAAACGCGCCCCATTACATTTGCTCTAGAGGCCTGCTTTAGAGGCTGATAAGCATGCATATTGCAGCTTTCGTCCACCTCGTAAACGTGATATAAAATATGTCCACACTGATTTCTATATAGCATTTACCTTCTCGTTCTATCCTTCGTTTGAACTCCAGATTCTTTGTCACAACTGTAAGTTGTTACTATTATTCTTCCACTGTCTACTACATATTCTGTATTTGACTCGGTCAAAGTTGAAGAACTGGATATAAAAGGAACAGACCACGTCTCCACATAACAACTTTCAATGCAGTCCAAATGTGAAACAACTTTACTCGGACTTTTTACAGGTCGCTCTCAGATGACCTAGACTTATGCTTTGCAACTTCGTCGTTAAATACAGCCGTAAATTTTTCCGCTGCCTCGATTTGTCTGCTTCAGTTCCAAACTGCGCCCTAAACTCTCTCGAACGTGCACGCAAAGATGGCCCAACTCTTGAAACCAGAAAAATGGGATAATATCTAATAATAACAAAAATGCGTTCAAAACGGTGCACAAATGTTGTTCCCTGTTTCTGTCAGCCTCCAAGTTTTATTATTTTCCTTCATTCCATATACGACAGATTGCCCAGGTCTGCATGTCGGCGCAAATCTGCAATGATTTAAGTGTGCTACGTTGGTGCCAGTCTTCCCACTTCCAGCAACTCCCGTTTGCCTCAACGCACACCGTGGCCTCAATGAACTTCTTACGAATGGTGGATGACGCATATTCCTTCTCCGTTGAATAATCGCTCACATCTCTTGCATTCATTTCTCTCCTTCCTCTTACTCTCAACGTCCATAATTGCACTCGTTTTGATGAAAAACCGACCATCTTTCTAAAAAAACTCGTTATCTCTCTACCCCTTGCGCTTTCACTCACTCTCTCCCTCTTTCTCATATTCGTGCTTCCGCGCTCGGCATTCTTCTGACGCCATCTCCATTACTTTTGTCTTTGTCACACTGCCCATACGATAGATAGTTTAGAATTGAAGAGCAGAAGACACCCACTTCAGCAGTGGGCGACCATTACTGAACACCCCTCCGCGCTCTGTGTGGGTAACTTGATGAATGAAACACAGGCAGTCGGTTAATCACGTAGGTAGGAGAAGACATCGGAGCGCGTTATACTTGTGTGCGATCCTTAGTTGAATCTGTGCTACCATATTTTGATGCAAACTCGATACCGACCATGTGAAGCACAGTGATATTGTTCCTCAAACAATTTTTGTGCAGATCATGTTCACGGCCTGTCGGAGCACCATTTCACGCTTGTGCAGTCATGAAATCATTAACGTTCCTCGACAAGAACAGCAAATCACCCCTTTTTGCGCTTTTTGAGGACTATGTGACAGAAATGAAATGTATCGAGTAGACGAAAATTATTTGCGCACGTTCATAAATGTGTCTCTGTACAATCCAACTATCAACGCCTAATTTAACGCTAAATTGTATCGAAGATCAAGAATTGGATGTGCGTGTATACGGCTTCAGAATCAGTGGAAAATCGCATGAGGAATAATCATATCTTCCTGCAAGTCTCGGTCATAAACGTTTTGTGATTTGCGATAGTTCTCTTTTGTTTGTTGTCTGCTGCTGGCGGAGGAATGATAGGAAGGTGATTTTCGAGTAAAACTAGTCCCCGTTTCCGTTGAAATTTGCATAATAGGGAAACCGAGATGGAGTTTACAAAGGTTTACAATGCATTCTGCACACACGTTACATGAACAATGCAGAAATGCTGAACACATTCCCAAAGTATATGCGGCATAATGTTATGCTGTTCTCAAATACTGCACTTACACGTAACCCCTTAACCCCTTATTCCATGCAAAATGAAAGCTTTCATAAACTCCACCGGAATTTCTGCCAATCATACTCATACTGTATCTGAAACTAGATCCTGATACTAGATTTTCAATTTCATACTTTACCACACAAATTATGACCCCGGTTCTCTATTGCAAGTCGTCAAAACCTTCACTCTGGTTTCTTTTTTTTTTTTTAAATCCGGAACAGACAAAGATTTGAATGCGTCGTCCCTGTGTCTTTTAATTAAGGAAATACCCATTTAGCTTTCTTAGCATTTTCCTCGTCCTATTCCCGATCTTTATAGAGATGTATGCTTTATTTTGTTGTTTGCAAAAAGTGACTGTATGTTGCTGTTGCCGTACAGGTAGCTGCTGTATACCATTCTGTTAACTATACCAGAATTTAGATATTCGTTGTCTCTCGAAACTCAACGTTGAACGTCCAAATTATTCAGTCGTACACTGTGTTGTAATTCGATTTGTGAAACTACATCTGTTTCGACTTAATGAATGGATGCAACTTCATAGACTACGCTGCGCAGTCGAATTTGTACCTTGATCCACTGAGACAATATCCATTGCGCATCATATGCCTATAAAGACACGAAACACTTCTCGTTTATTTTGATATTTAAAACGCACACTGCCACACGGTTTTTGCTTATTTAGACGTCTGTTACAGTTTCCTTTGTTTCTGTCGGCTGAAGCTTTACTGTTGTTCAAAGAAGAATGTCGTCCGTACATGTATTTCAATCGGAAATCTCAGTTTAAGTGATTTTAAACTCTTCAGTGCATCCCTTACTATTCATCAGCATAATCTGGACGAAGATGCCTCCCACACTGAGAAATAACACTGCTAAAGTAAAACAAATAACATCCGGTAATGAACTTTCTGCTGTATTCACTTACGGAGACCTTAGATAACTACAGAACTTCCATTGCCGTAATCCGCCCTCGAACAAGTGGCCTTCGAACTAGACGCTGTTTCGAGACGTAGCATGCGCTCGGATAGTAACTTATACGAAAACCCACCGAAAACGCTGAGCGCTCCCTCAGCTTGCTGTAGCTGAGCAATCGCAATGCATAAAGGTACGTTCACCTCGAAAATATCGAGATGTGCTATTCGTAGCCGGTTCACAGTTTCCCTTTTCGTGCCGACTTTTCTTTCTTATGTAAGAAAAACAACGACGAAAAGGAACAAAATGCTGATATTTTTTTGAAGAGATGACAAGGAACTGTCGTTATCTCTGGAAAGCTGCAACGGTCCACAATTTAAAAACCTTCAAAATTAGGATGGTTTGTTTAAATCGTTATCTGTGTCTGCCTTCAGAAGTGCCGACAATTCGCTGCCATAATTACTACGAAACACATCAACTTTCCGCTTCATGTCGATGCTTTTACATAAGAAAAAAAGCAAGTGCTAAGAAGTGGCATTTTGAGTTGGCTACAATGGCACAACGCCCAGATATTTCCGCTCTGAATTCGGCCTAAGAAACATTTGTTTTCATTAATTTCAGAAATTTGTTTAATACGTGTTCGCAAAATATACTCAGATGCGCAACTCACTAAATAACGACAAGCATTTTAGCTTGCTTCGGCGGTGTGCGTTCATCGACAGGTTTCAGATTTTCACAGCAATCGTCTACATGCAATCGTTTTATTATGCAATTTTTATGACGAGTTTTCTATGCGTTCGTTGTATGTAATGGCGTTGCGTTTACCTTTTGTCCCATTGATTACTTTTATCGTTCACATTACGGGCTGTATTTTTCAACGTATGATGCATTAATCACTTTGTTTTCACTCACAAAGGCATTGCCTTTGGAGATAAAATCATATCTTCCAAGCACTTGCGGCCTGCAAGCAAGAAGTTCGAATCATTCACCATACCACAGGCATGGAAGCCATCAAGGCACTAAAAAAATGATTTTCTTCAATAGTCAAGTATTTCCCTGACTGATGATTATTAACTGTCACAATATAAACTGCCCTTACATTTGCATCTTAAAATGCTCTTTCGTCATACTTTTTTTTTTTGCTCTAAAACACTCGTTGAATGTTTAAACAATAAAAAAACTTCAAGGATAACAACTAACAATGCTACAACACTGAAGACAGGCGCTTTCCCGAATATGACTCTTACCTCTGTTGTATTCTGGCTGAGGATAATCGTTCTGGTGCGAAACGTCGCCACCACCTGTTTGACTCATGTGGGAACTGCTTCTGACAGGAAACGCTGACGATGATGCTTGTGCCACAAGTGGTTGGGCACCCCGCTGCAACCCGTATGAATCATTAGGCGCCGAACAAGTCGGTGGACGAGAAGATGAAAGCTGTGGCTCCTCACGCCGCGGAGATGCAACCGACGAGGGTGCACTGAGCCCACCGAGATCACCGGCACGTGCCTTCGCGATTACGGCTTCCATCTCCACGCGCGATGACAACAGAAGCCGCACCCGTTGGTCGTGAATCCGGCGATCGTTGTATCGCATCGCTTGCCTTGCGTCCTCGTCGGTGGCAAAACCAATGAACGCATCGCCTTCTGGCCCTCCCACAATGTGTACGGCGCCGTCTGGTATTCTCAGCCCTGCGAAGAAACTCCGAATATCGGCCGCGTTCGCCGATAACGGAAGACGCTGCAGGCGAATTATCCAAGACATTTCCCACTGAAAATTTGACCTTTGAAAACGATTGAGGATCCATGGAACTATAATGCAACGCCAAATGCATGCAAACACGCGCGTCAAACATTGAAGGGACACAGTAGAAACCAACAAGTACTCTACAATCCACATGATTCAGAAGCCGATGCGCCCCAGCAGTCCCCATAATAAAAGACTAATCCACATCACATATGAAGTTGTAAGATCGTGTTCTATGTTACGGCAAACATTTCAACTGGTGAATCGAAAACGCGTTTCATATTAACCAGCCTTATCAGCACTTCCGATTACTGCACATCACGTGGGTGAAGTTTTCAAAAAAAAAAATGTAATAGCTTTCCACAGACCAACACATGGTTTCTTTGCAAAATCAAAAAATTGCGATTTCTGACCCTTTCTCATATTCCATTATTGGAACTAAGCATTTTGCTAGTCAGAACTTGTGCATAAGATGACATCCAACGTTTAACAGGAAAAATGATAATCGAATGCTGCTACATATGCAAGGTGCATTTGTTACGTAAACCTAGGCCATCAGATTCCCCTATGCGTGCGATGCACCTTATGCATAACGTGTTATCCGCGAATAAACCCTTCAAAAGCTTCCCAATCGCTCCTTTCACTAACTCATGGGAAGTACTAAATGCATTTAGACGAATATGACAGTTAGTCATATTTGATAGAATATGAAGAATGCAGAAGTCAAAAATGAGGATTTACAAAATTCAGAATGCTATGCATGTGGAATGGTTCCATGAGTCGATTAACCCAGTTTCATTCACCAAGAGTTCATAACTAGGTTCTGTGAAACGAAACGATCAACAAAAAGCTCAATACTGACAGAGAAATAGGGTTACAATTATATTCCATGGTCAGAATTCCTTCTGCATCTGAATTGTGCGCAATATCAAAACGCGAAGTGTTCGCCGCAATGGTGAGACGCCTCATATCACTTCAGGGCTAAAACGGAAGAACAGAAAGTGTAGACGTGACCAACCGGAAAAAACAGACGAGTGAACGGAAAGAGAGAGAAAAGGAAAAAAAGGAAAAAATGAAAGAAGGAAAAGAAAGGAGGAAAGAAGGAAAAGAAAGAAAGAAAGGAAATAAGGAAAAGAAAGAGAAGAAAGAAAAGAGAGAAAGAAAGTGAGAAAGAAAGGAAGAAAAAAGAAAGAAAAAGGAAAGAAAGAGAGACAAAAAAAAAAAGGAAGAAAGAAAAAAAATGAATGAATGAATGGAATGAGAAAAGTGTTATGTCTGTCGATCTGACTGTTGAGTTGAGAGTCGAGGCAAAGTTGAATAGCAGACGTTTATTGACGGAAGCACATGGTGGATAACCGAACACAACATAGACCTCAACAATATACAATAGCACTCTTATATGGCCAGAGGTGAGCGGATCTGATGGTGGGTGGATAGACAGACCGAAAAAGGTGAGGAGAGGAGAGGATGCTAAAGAAGAACTTAAGCCCGCCTTGTTATGATGACGCATTGTGAAATACCTGTCAACAACAAAGTGCAAAGAAAGTGCAAAGCAATCGTTCAGAGTATACTTACACAACACCTCCCCTTTTTGAAGTACAACAGTTGGGGGGACTAACTGGCGCTCTCATACGTACGTCGTCGCGGTTCGACGTTGAGGCGTCGTGGCCGTCTGCGCGTGCGAATCGGACGTCTCGGCTGGTGGTCGCCTTGGTTGGGTTCCACTGGTCCTCTGTGTTCCCGATCCTGAGTCGTGACAGTCTCTTGCGATGATGGCGGCTCCAGATCGAACATTTCGAAGAGCGTCTGAAGATCGTCCGATTGGTCGTGGTTTGGGTCTGCGAAGCCCCTTCTCAGCTGATTCGCGTGTCGGATCCATGTATCTTCTCCGACGAGTATCTCATATAGCACGCGTCCAACCCGCTTTAGCACTTTTCCTTTTTGTCCAACTGACTCTTTGTCCTTGATGAGTGCGGACAAGAACTGAATCACCACGCTTGAACGTGCGATTTCGAGCGCCGTACTGTCGATTGAACTGTCGCTCCATCCGGATGTTCTTGATTAGCTGGTGATGAACTGTCGGACTGAGTAGAGACAGCGTTGTTCGGATTTTGCGGCCAGGATCGTTGCATGGAAGAGCGTCCATGATTGCATAGATCGCCATCTTAGAGATCGATTCGGCTCCGAGTAGGCTGCACTGGGCGTTCGCCACGTAGAACATTCCTTGAGCTGAGGCGTTCTGGAAGCTGTAATCGCACGCCCGTTGTCCAAGGATCTTGATTTGATTGCCTGATGCACTGCGAGCGATAAGTGACGATGGCTGAAGCGCTGGACTCCCGATGAGCTGCCACGTTGACTTGCTCATGATCGTCACATCTGATGCGGTATCGACTTGGAAACTGACTGGTTGATCGTCCACTGTGACGACAGCGAAGCGTCGATAGTCAGTGCAGTCGATCCTTGAGACAGTGAAAACTGCATCTGAGCGTGCTCGTCTGGCTGTTGGACGGCGAGCATCTTCTTTCGAACAGCGATTGATTCTTGAACGTCGTTTGGTCACGTTGCAGAATCCTTCCTTGTGCCCAATTTTTCTGCACACGGAGCAGCGATGCTGTCGATAGTTGCAGTCGCGATTGAAATGCATCGCGCCGCAAAACCAGCACGGTGTTGGGGGCGTCCTTGCTTTGTTCCTGCGATCGGTTTGGTCGCTGCTGTTACTGCTGGCTTGTGATGGTCGTTTTTGACGAGCTGCTGGCTGTTGTTGCCATTGGGGAGGCCGGCTCTTCTTGACTGAGTTAACCGTGTGGGTGGGCGAGGAGTCGTTCTCGACCATCTTGGTGTCGTGCTTGAGGTTAAGCAGTCGCTTACATTCCTCTGTGAGTGTCTGGATCGTACGGGTTGGGTCCGCTTCGATCTTGTCGAGTAGCTTCAGTCGTATGAATGCATCGTCGCTTGACTGTAGACCGCATACGAATATAAGACACTTGAATTGATCCTTTGTGCACGTTGCGAGTCGGAATTTGGCGCACTCGTGATTGACACGACCGGCATATATAACGAAGTCCTCTCCCGGTTGTTTCGGAAGCTTCACACACGCTTAACGTGCGTTGAATAGCGACTGCTACGGCCCAAAGAGGTTCGTAAGCAAGTCGAGCGTTTCGGCGAAACTGACGTCGCGAGGGGCTCTTGGCAATATGTAGTTGGCGTACTTCTCATAGACGGGTGCGTCGAGTTTGTAGAGCAATAAGCGAACGCGAGTTACATCGCACAGGGTCGCGCCGTCGTCAATGAACACATCTCCGTGTCGGCGATGCCATGCCTCGAATGTTACGCCCTCGTCTGGGTCGTAATCGAACTGAGCGAGCGTCCGCAGAGCGCATCAAAGAGTCGCTCTGGATCAGTCGGTTGTGGAAGACGCCACTGATGGTACTGAGTGACGTCGCGGAGGGCAGTGGTGAATGTAGACAGCAGCTGTTGAAACTGCGCCTCCGAAAGTGTAGCCATACCGTTCCGCAGAGATCCGTTCCTTGATCTTAATCGCCACTGGATAGGGAGACCGAAAAGGTGAGGAGAGGAGAGGATGCTAAAGAAGAAGAACTTAAGCCCGCCTTGTTATGATGAAACACTTTCTTTGCACCTTGGTTGCACTTTGTCAACAACAAAGTGCAACCAAGGTGCAAAGAAAGTGCAAATCAATCGTACAGAGCATACTTACACAACAAAAAGAAGAAAAAGAAAAGAAAGAGGAAAAGGAGAAGGAAAAGGAAGAGGAAAAGGAAAAGAAAAAGAAAAGAAAAGAAAAGAAAGGAAACGAAGTGAAAAGAAAAGGATAAAGAAAAGAAAAGGAAAAAGAAAAGAAAAGGATAAGCGAATTGCCCGATCCCCCCCAACAATATTATATATCTTTCGAATTACCTCGTACAGAGCATACTTACACAACAAAAAGAAGAAAAAGAAAAGAAAGAGGAAAAGGAGAAGGAAAAGGAAGAGGAAAAGGAAAAGAAAAGAAAAGAAAAGAAAGGAAACGAAGTGAAAAGAAAAGGATAAAGAAAAGAAAAGGAAAAAGAAAAGAAAAGGATAAGCGAATTGCCCGATCCCCCCCAACAATATTATATATCTTTCGAATTACCTTACGTGCCCATTTCCTAAACTTCGATACGCAGGTCTTTCCGTAGGTTTCAATTTTGGTCATTGAAATCAATCATATTGATGCTCATGCAGTGCACAACCGAAAACAATATCCACTGCATATGTGAGCACATAACCACGTAATCGAATAATTCAGTAAAATCCGCTGTCGGTCATAAAATCAGTTGCTGAGGTCAATTGAAGTGACACTCACTGCTCAAAAAGATACGAAGTCATTTACATCACTCAAGAGCGTGCAAGTCAGAAAGTGGTCCTCAGTCCACCGGCAACTTTACAATGACAGTATTCGGTACCATAAAAAGTAATGAGATCTATTCATCAGTGTTAAAACGAAAAGAATGGTCATTTAACAGGAATCGCTAAAAACTGGGTTAATGTTCGGTAACCACTGGAAAAAAATCCGTTCGCAAACGACTGGGACGGTGGGAGGAAGCGAGCAGATGAGGAGTGGAGTTAAGGGGTCGCGGTAATGGACTAAAAAAGTGTTGACCGTCAGTGTAAAGTACTCAACGATTTATAAAAGACCAACAGTTCGGCTGTGCTTCAACTTTCTTCTCCCTATAAAAAAGATTTGCAGCGCCGCACTTCCCGCAGAGCTCCTCTATCTATGTTTGTGCTTGTTGCCGTTGCAGTGAGTAACTGTGTTGGTGTCACACGTATCACCTACGAAAATGAGGATTTCAAAATCGAATTAAGGATCTTGTCAAAAAATGTTAGGCATGGGCTGAGGTATTACTAATTATACAAGGTCGGTAGCCCGTCAACCATATGGCATTTCAAGCTGCATTTGAAGTGTATAAATAAGCTTTTGAACTCTTCGGCCAAAGAAAGCGTCATATGCATCAGGCATTTTTCCAGAAATTTCCAAAAGATGATAGATGTTGCCGATTTCCCCGTTAAGATGGAATAGATACTACCAGAGAAGGATGGTTGACGTGTGAAATTTTGCTCCATTCGTAACAATATGCGCAATAGAAACAGCCACAGCGCTCCCGAAACCTCTGTTGCAAAAAATGTCGTTTTTTTTCTTTGCAAATTAATGCACATCGATCTCTGTACTACGGACCTGCCATATGCGGTCTGTTCTTAACGTTCCCTTGCGGCTGTTATGATAAGACATTGATTAAGCTCAATCACGTAAACATTCCAACACACTGATCTTTGAGATATGGCGATATGGATTATCATGTGTCGTGTCTTTTCGCGTTTCCCTTATAGCTATTATCATATGTGTTGTGTCTTTTCGCGTTTCCCTTTTAGCTATTGTGCGTAAATATCTATATCATTGCTTTGTATTCACCGGTTCAGCCCCCAGGAGAGGGGCGTGAACTAAGATTACCTGTCTGGGCCATACCCGGCCCTAGTCAGTCTTCTCTGTTCCGACCAAGAGCGAAGGTTGCTACTGCCTTCGGCTCCGTGAATTGTATATTCTGTCCCTTATATCCTGCTACCCTCAAAATATTCGCTGCCGTGTGTTCGCCTATTATTCCCTACTGTAGCTGAATAAATCCATTGGACCAACGACAGCAGTTTACACAACCTCTGCCGGACGAAGTAGTCATTACAGCGCGCAGCCTGTCATACTCGTTAAGCTTCTGTGTGAACAAGTCAAGAAAAATGACGAATACACTTAACACCACCTTGAAACAGCATCAAAACTGGTGCAGTAGTCATACAATTTCACAACACCAAAGTGACCCGATCTCGCAACTTTCGCGTACCTCTCGTAATTATCTGTGTAATCAGCACAGAATGAAACCGCTTTCCGCACATTTTATAGATTGCACAACATGGTTGCAAAAGCATTCAACTCACGCGATACATCATCTTCATTTCCAAAACTGCGTGCCACACCTTTACACATATCACTGCGGTGAATACCATTTCCCCAAATTCTTGGAAAGAAACTACATATTTTTTTGCCGAACGCTTTGAACACAACTAAACTGAGCTGATACCTGGTGTTTATTTCCTGCAAATAAAGGCTTTTATTACTTCACATAATACTTAACTATGCTACTCGAACAGAAGGGAGATATGCTTAAATGGTTGTCCTGTTCGAATTACACATGGGCAAATCACAACGCCGAACCCTATAACAATCCGCCATAGATACTTTTCAGAGGAGATTTTCGCGTTTTCCTTTTTCTTTACACTTTCCCCTGCAGTATTTTCCCCATCCCTACAGGATTTTCCGATGCTTTACAACTGCGTTTCTGATAAAATCAAACCCGATTTTTTCCTGAGTGATGCGTAAATTTGAAAATAAAATAAAGGAGCGCCCTGTTATCTTTTGTTTTCGGCCATCTGCAAACTTTGGTCGCCTTTATTCCCTGCGATCCAGTGCTGTTAACCTTTTCTACTGAATGCTGGCAATTTTTGAGAACTATACATGCTGGCAGAGAAAAAGCATCCGCGTCCCTACTTCATCAGGTGACATCCAGGCCTTTTCAGGAAATCTGGAATTCACATTTCACAGTTAAGCTCTTCCTTCTTCACAGCGCTTGTTTTCGAATCTTGAATTCGCCCGCTACTTCTTGAAATTTAAAGTTTGCAAACCACCAACACTGGAAAAAAATTGCGCTACCAACGAACGACAACAGTGCAAATCGCAATAGCATATTCAGAAAATTTCCGATGTTAACCAGTCCACCCCTCACCTCCACTCCTTTACCCAAAGTCCACCAAATGGAGCATGAAGAAAACAATGACAATTTTGCAAGCTTACTGTCTTACAGATTACCAGTTTCGATAAATCAAAAACTCCGCAGCAGACAAAAGCGCTACCTACGGGTTTGTGTTTCATACTTTGCTATGCTTATATTACGCACACCTGTTTTCAGAACACTGCTACTGATTCCGTTTTTAAGCTTTGTGGTAATTTTAACGTGTATGTCGTTCACGTCAGAAAAATTTACACTATTTTGCAAACATGAGACAATAAAGTGAAAAAGTCTGCCACAACAAAACTTTGAAGAATCCGACATGTGCATAAAAGTCTGGAAACTCGATTTCATATGATGCAGCGAAAATGCTACATATCTGGTTCACTTTCTATTGCTTATATATCCGGGATGTTTCAAACAATGCATTTCAACATGTTTATATCATATGCACTGGAACGTCGATCTAATACATTGTTCGTACATACTGTGTGCTGTTTCGCAATGTGTTAGTTCAGCACACCGCGGTTTATGAACTACGCTTAGATGCACAAGTTCTGTGCACTGAGATAAAACTTCCGTACGAAATTCTCGTTTTGTTCAACATGACATCCGATCTTTTCGAGCAGGTCTCGTTTTCGATAGTTCCTCAATCTCTGCATCCTTCCGCCGCCGTTTTTCGACACACAAAGGCGCGACACTGCGAGCGCTGACAATTGCAGCAATCTCGAAACCAAACGCTGCGATAGATCGCAATATGCAAGTAGTTCCCGGCTCACATATATGGGGAAGAGCAAGACCACAGTTTGTACGTTTGAGCTGCCAGCGTTCAGGAGTGCTCATGTTCAAACAATTATGCCTTAAGGAATGTGTAGGCTAACTCCAACATGCTTGGCCGTAAGCAAGCGGAAAGGACTGCCAATTGCGAAACAGTGGTGGCGTCGGCAACGCGCGTCGTTCTGACGAAAAAGATGAACTATTCCCATGAATGCAGCAAAACCACAGGAAACTGCGTGATGACCTAACATATACTTTCAAATCAGTTTGAAAATCTTCCTTCGGTGACCAAAAAATTGTATACGAGGAACTGTGGCAACTCGACACAATAACATCACCGCCCGGATGCGCAGCCCAGTAGCGAGCGAAGCACTACCGCATTGCTTTTTCAACACTGTAGACAAAATCAGAACTGCATAGTTCATGCTCATTTCAAATGTTTCTTTACGGGTAACGATGCTGGCACTTACACGGTTTTAAGCTACGTTCATAGAATCATTTCTGCTCAAAAGAATTAAAGCCATGTTTGAACCAAAATTTATGCGCACCCGAATGATGACTAATTCCAGTTAGATTCTCTTTTTATGCGTTTTTCGCCACAAGGAATGCATTATGGATCCGCCATGTATGTGCATGTGTTGTGTCTGTGTTTTGTAGTTTCAACTCATCAACCTGATTCGCTTCCGTGATAAAATTTAGAAAGTATAATCAATGGCATTGTGATGGCTCCCAACAAAAATTGGGAGCATTTGGCGCATTTCTGCATGAATTATTGCACATCGAAAGAAATCGAAATTTGATCATGCATTAATGACAAAACAGAATGTCAGTGTCAGTTCCCGGATAGTAATTTTGCGAAAACGAAATTAAAGACCCAAGAAAATGGACGGCAACTTTCTAGTCTCGTGTACCCCTCCAATTCCGTTTCCTAATGCGCGTCAGAAGCAAATGTTTAATCACGGGTTGAAGAGAAATTATGTGTTAGGCTAACCATTCCTCATTTTCAGGCATTTGTTACACCATTATGAGCAGGACCGTAGAAAGCGCCTTTCCCGCCAGCTCCTTACACGCTTGTCAAATTTATTTTATATCCTTTACGTCTAACTCAAGAAGATCACCAGAAATCGACGACAGCAACTTTTGCACTATTCTGAGCTCGTTTTGCCTTCCTTTATTTTCTTCTCTCATATTCTTCTAAGTCAGCCACCCCAACTTCCTTCTCAGTAACCTCGACTTCCTATCGCTCTGGACGTTCGAGTAACAGATTTGTTTGCAGTTTCAAGCGGGTCTCCAGACATATAAACATGTAAGAATGACCCAAGTTTCATTTGACACGAGTGAACCAGTTCAGCAAAGCAGCGCCTATTTACTCTGTTTACATTCCTTGCATAACCTGCCTCATGAGTACTTCTTTGAAAACATTCTTTTCGCTGATGTTGCTCCTAAAATTATGACAAAACTACGTGCTGCACCAGTATAAATTTAAACTGCTCGCATTTTGAAAAAAAATCTTCCCCAATTCTGAAGACATCATAGTTTACCGCTCACCAAGTAAGCGAATCTGTCTTCATTTACTTAATAGAAAGAATCACTTTCGGGAACCGTCACTGTTTTCATAGTAGAAACCGATCAGAAAAATAACTCTAAATTTGGTCGAACAATAAGATAGTAAGCCATTTTGCAATAAATGCTGGTGCAATTCTAATTTTGTGCGCCTGCGATGCATGACATCGTGAATTCTTTGGAGTTCTTGGCCACCAGTACTTGCAAAAACTTAGTCACTGTACTGCATTTTTGTTCATAAAACTTCCTGACAACAAAATAAACAACACCACAGTTGACATTGCAGGTAGTCAATACCAACATCTTCTCTGAGTCTGCTTTCTGAATATGAAGCTTAAAGATGCAAATAATAACAGAAAAATCGGCAAGACCCCGATATGGAAGTATCAGCGTTTGTGAAATCATTGGATTCATGTCATGGACTTGTCAACTGGTCGCATATTTCCGTATGTCAAATGACCGCGAGAAGGCAGTCTCTAGAAAAAATCTCTAAAATTCATTAAATGCCTTCCAGAAATACTGGGAACGATTGTTGCAGTGACTGTACATGAGACAACATAACGCAACCAGTAATGCTTATCGAAACCTTCCTTAACAGTGGTATGCCTTCTATCGTCACATTGTGTGATAGTTGCAATTACTCCAAACACACCCTTAAACACAGAGGACAGACACTGGAACACTCACCACAACAGAACGTCGCTTTAGAGGGTAACTCGACACAAAAACAAAACTGCATCCGTTAGCCAGCAAAATATGCGATATTTCCATCGACAACTGCACATTAATTTAACCTTGTTGACGTATTATGATGTGAATTAAAATTAAGAAGAAGAGATGTAAGGCAACAAATATTATTTCCAGTCTATGAAGAATTCACATCGTAACATTTGAAATTCTTCCATGAATGCTGCTTTTAAACATCGGCTGATGTAACAAGCGAGGCAATTTTAGATCTACTGCAACGAAGATCTGTTGGTACCTTTAGTACCTTTCAGTTAATCCGGCTACGATTTCAGTTAGAGAAATCTCAAGTCTAGTACATTTCGTTATGAACACTTACGCACGCAATACTGTCGACTGTCAATTTTGCGTTCCGGTCAAATAATTAATACTTGGCTGTTTGATGAACGTTCCATCAACTGAGACACGTTGTGACGACAGTCCCACGAATTAAAACTCTACATGTACAATATTAGATGCCCAATGATTTTGCGAACAATCCCGTTCTCAGCGACCAGAGTTCATTTCAAAAAAACCTCAGAAATGAAAGAAAAAAACATGCGAAGAACGGCAAAAAGCACAGTAGTAATTTTCTATTGACGAGTTTGCGGAGCGTTTCAACTCAAAAACTTGAACTGCTAGCGCATGTTTCAATATAACACTCCCCAGACGTTTCACAAATTCGTGATTGTCAAACTTCTGAAAAATCTGGAAATTTTTCTCATAAACTTCTATATAAGTCTAACTTGAAATAACACTCACGAGCAGTTCTCATTATTTGAGAAGGAAACGAAATATACAAGTGCTATAAAATTCCCGGTGTTTACTTCAAACAGAATGGTCGACCGCAGTGATGTACAGCTCGGCAACTTTATAAACATGCTTTAATACATGCCAGCTCTCAAATTTCCCGCCCTTACCATTTACATTCTTGTGTGCAATGGAATAAATTAAAACATGCAAGATTTTCAAAACTGAATTCCCATCCCCTTCACCCCACCCCCTCCCCTTCCCCATAAACCCATAAATGATGAGCCGTTCTACCAAAATAAAGTGAAATGAATGGAGTATGTGGGCAGCTCAAGCAGATGCAAAATAATTTTTTGGCAAGCACCCATCATTTGCTGCATCATTTGGTTGCAACATTCGAGACCGAACACCATCTGTTCGCATTAATTCTTGACGAAAACGGAAATGAACACTGTTTACATTCGGCGATCTAAAAATTCTTTATCGAAAGGTCAGACGATAAACAAGTTACGATCACAACGACCTTCCGAAGCTTGAAGGAAGGCCGCAAATTTTAAAACGACCATGCTAGTGATTCATGAACGGCCGGATATAGCCCGTACGAAATTCGACAGGAATTATGAAAGATCTTAAATACTCACCACCTAACCCTAAGCGACCATAAGCCATAGTTACGAAAGGCATAACGAGCAAGCCAGACACACATTTCCAAACTGACTGAGCCGCCTTCACACTTCATCCCACGAACCAAACTACCGTCTACGACGAACTGAGACGGTTGTTCGATATGAACAAGATCTGGGATTCAGTTTTGCAAATTTCAAAAATCCTGCCTGTAAGTCATCCTATTGCACACAGTAATACTGCAAATCAAGCACGAACCAAATGCTGTCTTTTGATTAGACGTAACCAAATCGGAAGACGGATGAGGACACGAATCCCCGCAAATTGAAAGTGCTCGTTCGATTTGGCTCGTCCCTGTATGTTAGAACGCACGTATTTCCTCATGAGTGCGGTTTTTGATCTACCTCTGACCGAAATTTCCATTTCTCTTTTCGAAACAAAACGCTCGATAAAGATTTCCTTAAGTCATCCCCTCCCCTCACCCCACAACAAAAAAAAGAAGGCATTTGTGTTAACAATTATTACGATGCAAAGTTATCCACTAATACTTGCATGTTCGAATATAACCGTAGTGCTAGACCTTTAGAGAACATCCCGCATTTTATACTCATCTCTCAAACTTTAATTGGATTTAGATATAAATTTTTCCGGTGTTAAATAACCAACTTTGTGTCAACGTCTCACTTGCAGCATAAACCAGATCAGCGATGCATATAATAGTTCACACAATATCTTCTCGGTGTGCGGATCGAGAATAAAATCACATAGCCTTTACGTATTGCTTTGCTATTAAAAACGCTATGCAAGAGGACGGTCGCTATTATTTCATAAGCAAAGAACCTCACTGCTCGCGCATAACTTTGTCTTCTCTTTTAACCTGCATGGATGCGATTCCATTTCCGCTACGACTTTGTTGCACTGAGCTGCGTACTCGTATATCACACAACATGCCTCTTTCAGTGAATTTACCCATCAACATCAAAAATGTAATCCCATAGAAAACATGTCAGTTAGCTCTCCTACAAAAACACGTCAACTAGTTCTTTTTACCTCACCAAATAGATCAAGCTCAGCAATATCGCGATGGGAATGAACAATGGATCGGTTTCACACATCCCCAAGTCCACCTCCTCTTGTCACAAACCAGCTATCTAAAATTACGAACAGATGCTATGAAATGTGCTGCCCGCTATGTGTGACAAAGTCCACCTTCACCGGAAGGATGGAGCTAACAAAACAATGCTTCCCAACTAATATTATGACTGACTTCTCCGCCTGAGAGATTTTGTTTTACGAATTCCTTCGAAATGACACTTGCAACGTGTGAGGCACCCCTTGTTCTGCTATGAAATGTAAACAGCTTTCAATACACGCCGAAACTTTGCAAGATAATGCTGTGTTAAATGGCATGAGGACTGACGGCTATATCAAAAGTCGAATTGAGAGGTATGCTCGGCTTCTCCTACTTTGAAAATGTGAGATGAAAGGGGATTAAATGGCATGACGGCTATATCGAAAGTCGAATTGAGAGGTATGCTCGGCTTCTCCTACTTTGAAAATGTGAGATGAAAGGGGAAAACGGACGTTCGGTTCGAGCTCTTGACAGTGAGACCTGCATCACTCCTTCAGCTGTTTCACAATTTTCGATGACAACAGCGTAATTCAACGGCAGCAAATGCCGTGGAGCATGGCTGAATGAAACGACAGCAAGGACCGACGCCTGTGCTGACACTTTCGCATCAACAGCACATTTTACCGCCATGGATTCAATTATATAGGGTACTTGCTGTCTTCTCAGGCTTGCTGTACGAAACTGTCCACAATGTATTTGGAAGATCGACACTCGCCTATGCTGCTGGGAACTATCCCCAAGAATTTGTGTCACGCATTCTGCTAGTCTCACGAGGAGCACATTTGCTCAACAAATTCGACAGAGATATATGAATGGGCGACATGAGCAGTTTTCGTTTGCCGTTCGTTTTTAAGAAGCTCTGGTTCACGTTTGGATATAATAAGAGGTTCTCGAAAACCTGGCATTTCTGTGTCTCGTTATTTTATGAATTGCTTTCCATTGCTGCGCACCTCACGCGAGCAATTTTCCTATCTATTCACTTCTCAAAACTGCGTTCACCATACGTAGTTAGCTTCTCGCGCTTTTATATAAAATACGCAACGTCAAATCTTGTTTGCACATGGGAAATAAACGGTCAGGAAGAGGCGATACGCGTTGATTCAAGACATGATCGTAGTCACATGAGCAGTCTGTCGATCTGGTCTGCGACGAACATCGATTTTTCTTTTGCTGCCGCATTTAGGTTTTGTAATGATTTACGACGCAGCGTGAAACTGGACTTCTAGAAAAGGGATGCATGAATATTTCTTGCCACCATTTCCTTTGATCACCAGAATGTTGTTTCAGAAAACGCTGTCAATCACTGGTGCTTCACTTTGTCCGTCTATCATACTGAATTGCCAATTTTCATTAATGCCATCAGGCGTGTTCTTATAACACTAAACAAAAAGTTTCCGACGATCGCCACCACCATGATGAAAACCACCCACCGAATCACAATGACTATTTTCGGTTCTTCAGCGGCGAGTGCATACATGCGCATCGATGTAATGTAAAATGCAATAATTTACGTTAACAAACTGACAAAAAAACGATGTGGTCAAAAATTTTGACTGTGCAAAGATGGTATGATGCATGGAATTTGGCAAAATTGCAGCCTATTCGCACTGACTGAGAAACTTTTTTCTATAAAGAAATCACCAGCGTAAAATACACTGTTGTAATTTTAAGTGTTTTTAGCAAACCTGCAATTGTGCCAAGCACCATTGAGTAATTTAATTTCTGCAGTACTGACACGTTTCGTAAACGCAATAGATTTTTACTTCGTCGTCCTTATGATCCGCACCTCCGTGTTTTAGGACACTGATCTAAGTTGATTTAGTAAAACGCTTTAGTAACTGGCTGCAATTTTAACATTTTGTGTAAGCGAATGTTCTTTTTTAAACAAACCAATTCAATGTACAGCGAACTGTAATGCGCTTCGATTCAAAGCACCCTTCCCAAGCAAAGAATTCACAATAGTTATCTTGACCATGCATTCGTTGTAATTATGCGATGCACACATGAATGGTCCATCACTTGCATAAGTGTGCGTGTGGCATTCCCACCTAGAAGTCACATAATCGCATATGAGTAAGGTGAAGAATCCGAGTTGGGCGTTTGCTGAAGTGGTTAATTCTGAAGGCTACATGCTTCTCTAGGATGATATGTCGAATGTGTTTGATCGTACTCTGCACGCATTTTAGAACGACTGCCTCATTTAATCACGTCGCAGTGAAACAAAACGCTTTCAGTTTAAAAATTTTTGTTTTGTGCCACTGCTTGAAGTATTATCATTGCGAGACTGTTTACGTAGCTCTGAGAAAGACAGAATGGCCCAAACCAACGGAACGAGATAGTGTGGTAGATCCTAAATTTCCACGCTCCTCTGTCAGAATACTTTCACTCTTTGCCGACCTGGAACCCACCTCTCCTCCTCTCACGGACAGCCCCATCACAGAGCAACAAGCCCCCCTCCCCCCATCCTGTTGCATGAAATGAATGAAAGCAACGCCGCAAAGACAAGCGAATTTCGAACAGCTTTAGACAATGGGGTGAGCAAGTTCTGTGAAGCACTTCATGTTATAGATAACAGCCATAGTTTCCCTTTTTTTCATGAAAACGGTGACAACATTCTATCCACCAGTACGCACGGTTCCGGGATTCAAATAAAAGCTCCCTAACAACAGATTACGAGAATTTGAAAAACATTACTTGCGAGTAAGACCGACTTGCTCTGTGAATAACAGTGAGGCGAAGGCGACGAAGAACTGGGCGAGCGATGAAAAGCTTCAACAAAAGTTGCTGGCAGAACAAAAGAAAGGAAACTGTGAAGAAACACGGGGCGAAAGAGTCGACCACTACACATCACTGATATATCGAACTATTTTTAGGTTTAAAGGATGCAGTCAGTGATAAAGCCGCACTGACGCCTTAAAATCACCTCTTCCACCCACAACTTCGTGAGCGCCAGGCACCACACCACAGCGCTCCCAGCTGCCTTGCTCTTTTACGGACTCAGAATAATTCTCGATGTGCAGCAGATTCATCCATAACAGCATAAAGAAAACAATTAGCTGCCAATAGAGAAACTTTCAACAGTGGATGTCATCGCACGACCCACAGCCTTTGTGTGCCTACCTTTACTTATTTTCCTTTTCAGGCCGCAGTCTTTAAAATAAGCTAACGTGATAAAAGCAACCGGACAAAAACAATCGCAAAGCACAGATCAAAACCTGGAAGACGCGAGCAGCAGAATCCGGAGGTGTTCTTTGGAGATGCTTCTCAGATCAGAAGTTTTGAGAATCCACTGGACAGATCTCTGGATGGAAACCAAAGTGGCTGGCTCCTGCGCAAGATTATATGATCTGCCTAACAATCATTCGCACAGAAACACATCTTTTGTGACCTAAAAATTATACGCACATCACGTTCTACTCACTCTTCATGCAATATTTCTGGAATGCACATCGTTCAAAAATTGTTGGTTAGCGCGCAAATCTTTCGCACCACAGTCTCTCAATTTCTTTCCGCGGGCAACAGAGAGAGGACAATGTGAACCCTTTCCTCCTCTTCCATGTATGTATGATGCCCGAAGGTGCTTCCGGACCCCTTGAAGAGAGCCGTCATAGTTTAATGAAAACGCCACAAGTTTACCACACAATGCACTATTTTAAAAACAAGATCACACGAAGACTTCTCTATTTCCTCCCCGACGCTCCTCCAGCAATGCACAACTTTAAAAACATGATCATATGAAGACTTTCTTATTCCCCACCCCTGCCTTCACCAAGGATTTTTGAACGAAAATTCCAGCAAAAAAATGCCGTAATGCAAAGTACAGAAGCCCGCAAATTTGAGAAGATACTTTTTCAAGTTTAACGCCAAGTGCATCACTGCCCTCGTTTGCGCGGCACTAAAAAGTTTGGTCTTTGAAAGAGGTAATTCCAGTGCCGGACTTTCGATGACGAGATTCACTGAAAGACTGCGATGCAACAGGCATACCGCATTTATTTGTAGCTAACCCAACTGATGCTACCAACCAGGGATAGCGCCTCACCAACCACCTCCTCCATTCAAAGCGTGGATGAGCTAACAGCAGATGCAGACAAACGGTCAATTTTTAGGGTGCCGCATGAGTCCACAGCAGATTTAGGTATGGAGCCATGAAGCCACAAAAGTAGCTCCGATGAGAAGTTCCGGACCTACATTTATAACATCTGAACACCATTTCACACAATACTGTGGCCAACGACGGCCTCCTCCGGTAAACAGTTCTCGGCCCAGAAAGGCGCACCTATGAGCTACGACGTCCTCTTCTGCTTCAATTCCTTCACCCTTTCAGAAGTGACAGCGGAAAAGGGAGGGGGTGGGGGGCGGGGTAATGGAAGAAGACCGATGAGAAGTGAGGAGGGGAGACGCCAAACATGGTGCAAAGTACGACTGTATAACGTGCAAAGCTTGGAAACTTCTAAACATCCACCACCGGCAGCGTAACTTGCCAACCTTGAATTTTTTGGCCCTCTACAAGCAACTTACTTCACCTGCACGTTTAGATCGCTCGTGCAAATGTCGTGCACGAAAACTGGTAAACAATCCGACCACCAACTTTAGGCCTGAGGTCAGCTTAACAGTTTCGCAATATTGGTAGCCCAAAACGTTCCAGGCAATATGACCAGATGCACCGGAGCAGACACGTGCGAATAGAACGGAATGTGCGACCAAAACTTCGGAACGAGCACACAGCAAACGCAATAACTGAAGAGCGAACACCACACAGAAGCGTCATGCGCCCAAACAACTGCTCGACCGCTCGCGAGCACGCTTCGACATGCGAGTACGCGTGCGCGTCGGTCGATCGATGATATTGCGCGGGCCCTGAGCGCGTTCGTGCAATCTCGGAGACGCGTGCGAAAGCCGTAACGCATCGAGAGAGCGACAGTGAAAAAAATGCAAAAGAGTCGCTGTAACGCGTTGTGATGAAACGGAAGACAAAAATTTGAGTGCCATAGCGAGCCTTCGTGAAATGTTTTCGTAGGCCCTGTAGAAGCTTCCAAAATTTTTGCAGCAGTTAAATATCTATTGCACAGCTAAATTTTTAATTATTTTACTATATTATCGCGTAGTTAAAATGCTGCATGACGTCGAGTAAAGCCTGTGGGGCAGAAGTTTTGCATTGCAGTTTTGCAGAACGGCGGATGGTATTCGAGATACGCATTATGTTCAGCAGGTTACTTCTTTGGATGTCAGCATCATCGGGCACCGCACTACACGGCCCAAAGTTTTGGTCTAATCTCTCCAAATGCTCTGTGGGAAGGTTATCTGCATGTAAATGTCGATTTCATTTCCCGGTACACTCATTTCTGCGGCCCCCTAAACCCACAATCACGTCTTCTACGACACGACACTGCTTTGCAGATAAAAAGTTCCGCGGGTACATGAATTTTCGCCCCCTTACATACTCCACACCAAAACTGCACGACCAAACCTGACCACGTCACAGATGAAAATAGAAATTTTAGTCATAAAAATCGACAAAAAGCAAAGACCTACAAAAAACTTACAAAGACCTACAAGGAATTGGCCGACAAGGATAAGTTTGATAATTCGTGGACATTGTAGTGTACATAAGGTGTAGCTAAGGCATGCATTATAAAACGATGAACAAGAACCGGGCACTCCGCCAACCACACAAAGAGACAACACATTTTACTGCATGCAGACATTTCTGCGCAGCCCTCGCAGCGAATATTTTCGAGAGCTGAGGCCACTATTTGAACATTTGTCAACAGAAACGACGACTGCTGTCTTGGATGACGAAGATGAATTTGCAACAAGTACCATTCAGCAAACCCTCAACCATCGTATGTATTTGGAAAAAAAAAAAAGAAAAAACGAAACAGTGATTAGCTAGTGGAGCTGTGTCATCTATTTCGCTAAATATTCCGTTGACCGCTCGCGGCGCCCGAACTGACACTGCTGCACAAGGCAACAAGCTTCGGTGAAACATAGTTCCGTTCAATGGTACCCATCTTTGTGTCGTTTCGACGTTATTCAATCCATGAAGCGAAATAAGCCGCAAAGGGCACCACTCTGGCAGACAAGTAGACCGTTACCGATGGAACGAAATTTCTCCGACTCTATGAGATGTCGCCCAAAAGTGATTGTTGATCTGTTCTGCTCCGAAGGTGACACTTAGTGAAATTTGGGACGGAGACGGAGGGAGACGCACATGGACCTGCCCCTAGAATCCTAGTAATTCATTGCTCTTTTTCTCTTCTAGTGCCGAACCAGGCCAGAAAGTACCGCAATAGCAAACCCGTTTTTCACTTCCGGTTACGTCAACAACTTTTGGAAAAATAATACAGAATGATAACGCCTCAACTTGAAGAGTATACGAGCCACGTTCACAAACACCAATCATCGAGCGTCGCATCCAAAACCATCAATGACACACATGCAACGAAACCAGCCATCGCCAGCACGTAATTGCGTAACCCTCCCAACCCCCATACGACATTCGCGCTTGCGTCTCTAGTCAGCTGCGCTCTTTCTTAGACCTCCTAGTGCAAACTATTTTCCCTAACGTATGCCTTTTTGTCAACAGAATCTATTTGCCACTGCATGTACGTCTGGGTGTATGCTCTTTTGAGTGGTGCCACATATCTCTACCCGCTAACTGACACTTGAGAGAGAGAATCTTTATTTACAATAAAGAAAGCATGTAACAACGCATCCAGAAAAAAAAGTATACACGAAAGCTACAATATATTCATAAGTATAAACACTGCAATTAACCATGCGTTTAAAAACCCATAGATATTGATGAGAGTAGGAAAAACAAGAGATCATAAGCAATGGACATGTAGGAATGCATAATAACATTCGATAATGAATTACAGCCAGCAAGCAGCAGGTAGAAGAAGAATAGCCTTTATTCCCATGAATAAAGAAAACTGCACGACGCAGTGAAATATATAACAAAACGACATCAACATAAATGAGGTGAGACAGGTACACGTGTAGATAAACTGCACATATATACAGAAAGAATCGAGTGTCATGAGCAACGAATAGCAAGGAAAAGAATGATAGGAAAGGCAGAATCATTAAATATAATAAAGTAAGCGAATTAAACGAATGTGAAATTCAACTCAATAAATTAGATCAGCTATTATTACGGTGAAGTAGCGGTTTATTATTTATAGGTATTGTGGTTAGATCATACTGCTCCAAGCGTCGCTTAAAAAAAGACAAATTACCAGCCATAACGACATCACATGGCAAGGAGTTCCAGATAGGTACAACACGAAAAGCAAAAGAGTTGAGCACATCAGTTCGACCCGCTGTCTTCCTTTGAGCACATACTTCAGGATTTAAGAATGGTGCATTTCAGGACGTGTGGTGGAGCGAGTTCAAAGTGCGACAGATAGCTAGGGAAATTACTCAACGCAAGGGGAAGTTGGAAATAAAATTACAAGAATAGGGAGTTCAGATAATAACGCGCATCTGAGGTACTCACGCCTGAGCTGCGCACAACCGAGCCCATTTGACTTCACAATTGAGCCGCTCATTGCCGCGTGGTAGGGTCTAGCGTGCACAGTTCTCTGCTTAGGCGATGGGGAGGGGCGTGGTGGGTAGGTGTTGAAATATTTGTAATATTCGCTTATACAAGCTAAATATCACCTGCCCAGTACCATAGGGTTAACAGTGTCCAGTTGTCTGTGTTGGGAGTGTTTTGCCCGTTGTACTAGCACTAAGTTCATCAGCAACCCACATTGCTGGTACAGCATCCAACAATAACTTGTTGCGAAGTTCATCAGCTATTACAAGCTATACAAGCGACCGGTTGTAATAGCTGGTATACGAAGTTCACCGTTTGATCGTTGTGCTCGGTAGCGTCTACGCGCATATTATGTGTGCACCGAACGCGCCGTCAAATGCGGGCCCCCATAAAAACTCGACCGTTTAAAATTCGCCGCTTCTGCTGAAAAAAGTGTTGAACACCGGATTTGGCAGTATGGCAAATCCGAAATCAGTGCGATAGGCGATCGATACAGTCGGATTCAATCCTCCTTGGTATTTTCCTGTGCCTGAACTTTATCGCTTTCTCTCTGTAATCGGCTTCCTTTCCGAGGAGGCTTTCGCGAAAGGCACTTCATAATGGACTCCAATAATAAAAAGCGTTTACAGCAACAACTCACAAAGGTCCGAGAAGCGAACACTGACATGTGTGTGCATTGGAATAGAAAACAGAAGAAAAAAAGAAACAAAAAGGATGAACCTGAAGGGAAAATAAAGCGAGACGGAGTAAGTGAAAACAAGAGGGATACGCTCGGGGGTATGGGCGGTTGCGAGTCAGTTAAAACTGAATAAGTTGAGGCTGTTCGGCACCAGCTGGGAAGATGGTAATTTTGAAACGGGAAAGTGTTGATGCACTCATAACCTTTGCGGGAAGTGAACTCCAAAGATTGATTAAACGGTATGTAAAAGAGTCTTGAGTGACGCTTTTCACAGGCTGTTTTCATAAGTCGGCGATATCTTTTAGAAAAATTCAAAAAATTGAGATAGACCAGTGTGGGTGAATCCAAAGAAGGTTCTGTAAAGCGCACATAGGCCTAGTTTAGCCCTTCTCAGTTGGAGGGTTCAATGACCCATTAGGTGAACACGTCCACAATGCTTTGCTTTTTTATAACTTTCTTAAAAGCGGTGCTTTTTTGTATCTGTAATTTTTAAAATCGATTCTGGTAAAAAACCGTTCGACGTTTTTCGATACGAGTGTAATCCTCTTTTAAGTGCAAGTGCCAAACCTCAGAAGCAAATTCTGGCAAGGGGCGAACATAAATTTTAAAGACAGATGCACAAACACGCATATCTATGGACTTAAGCGAGCGAGGACGATGACATATGCAATAGGCTGCTTGAATCATGTTGCTGATGTGGAACTTTAAGTCCCGACAACCTAGAATCGGTAGAAACTCCTAAATTATGACCGTGTTCGGAAAAGGGTAATGTCAAGTCCCCAAGCACATAAGAACGTGGATCATTACACCGACGAATATGGAGAACAGTGCATTTGGGAATAGAAATGAAAGGGGGCCATTTAAATGCTTAGTGATAGAGGCAGTTAAGTGCTAGCTGAAGAGCGACACGGTTATCAGCAGAAAATGAGTAGTAAGCATGTAACTTTCATTAGCATATTATTTAAACTTGATACCTGTGGGAATGCAGCAATAATTTCGTCCGAGTGGGTGTTTCCAGTCTTAACTCTAAACCTTCCTTTGGTGAACCAGAGGCTTTAGCAAAATCGACATATATACAGTTGATGGCTTTACTTCTTGAATACTTTTGCACCTATCGCACATGCAACCTAAAAGCTGATAGAGCGTTGGTCTACGAGAATCTGTACTGTCAAAAAAAGGTCTTCAATTTAGCAAGTTAGGCAGTGGGTTAGCCGGACGCTATACTGGGAAATTTTGCTTGTTCTGCGTTGCTGTTTGACTTGAAAATAAATAAGCTTTCTACAGTTTTGAGCGCTTTGGATCTTTTTCCGAACAATAATGATTTTCATGAATAAATAATTCTTTGCTAAGGGAGTCCCAAATGATGAACTCTCAAGTAAATGGCAACATTGGGGCGTCTAATTTAGTTTCATTAAATGGTTTAATATTTTTAACTGCCGTTTTCTGGTTTTTGTTATCTGCGTTGATTTTTGTTATCTGCGTATGACGATCATCGGATGCAGTGTTTTAAGGTATGATCCGGCGAGCAGATGTTTTTCGTACGTACCTGCGAAAGCACTGAATGAGCATTTTACAACGCCGCGAAAGCCCATGCAATGGCAGAGAGCGGATGAACCTAGCGCTCTCGATACGCCTCCGCTGCCTTCTGAAATTGCCAATGTACCACTAGTCTCCACCGACCTGGTCCGCAGACCTGAGACACCCAAATGGGATGACGAAATCGACAAGGTAAGGTCTCTTTCATCTCACAAATTATTGTTTTCTCTGCTTTCATAATTTGTACTCCCGTTTTCAGAGTCTTGATGAATTTTCTTTGAACATACGCAGTTGTCGAAGAATTTGTGCGCTATTAACAAACTTATTGTGTTGACTTAGTTTATGGATGAAATGTTCATGTTTTAGTCTAGCTTTTTTGGCGATTTTATTTGCTTGCGGTTATCAAATTGCCGTATCAATCCACTCTTGCAGTGTGATGTCAGTGGGTGAACTTTTGAAAACAAGAGTTATGAGCGGTAAAATGAGGTGCCTTTGATGTACCTGATTCCAAATACGCAGGTGCGAATCAGATACCGTCAACTGCAAGTCGACTTCCTGTTGATCGGACTGCGAAAAAGGATTTGTCTCACTGAATGAACGTCGAAGTCCGGGAGTCGGTCCTTCGCCGCTTAGGGCTCCAAAGCACTTTTTGAAAATTGTTCTCGACGCTTCGTTAAGGATCGACGAATTAACAGCGACATAAGAATTCACGTCGAGTTCCATATGTGATATATGCCGTTGTTACTTTGAGCATACGAAGGGTCTTTGAGCAAAAGATGGTCTAATGTATTTTCCACTAGTTTACTCATGAACGCGGAACATAATTGAATGGAAGGGACGTACTGTATATGTGTGGAATTCCCAAGAAAATAATTTTTTTTAAAAAACCTTTTGTTATCGCGTTTCAACGTTACTCAACCGATTCCCGTGAGTTTTGTGGTTTAACATTTGTGGTTTCGTGTTGTTATGTCGTTATAATCAGTTTGTGCAGCGTCACAATTGCTGTCAGTCTTTGATATCATATCCCTTCTTACAGTTTCTTTATGTTGCAAATGGTTCTAAAAAAATGTAGTCAAAATGAAATTAATTTACTTGTTGTTGCTGTTAAACATGGGGCAGCTTCAAGTAGTAGCTGCGCGTGGAGATCGGTAAAGTGGATGGAAGATAATGCAGTCGTAAGGAAAACTATGAATAGCATTAATTTCATCTATTCACCGTTACTTCTGTAGCAGGTTTAATACTCCCGGAACTCTTGATCATCTCATCCGGCATTGCTTCGAGTTCTTTAAAATGTTCCATTAAATTCTTCACATTGCTTAGATATATTCCCGTCCAAAGAAAATTTTAGAAGGAATTTCTCTTTTTTATTGAGTAGAGGCGCCACCTTCAGAAGCCTTCAGAAGTAGATTACTGAGGAGTTCGTGCTTTTTTAGCGCACCTATTTAAATTTTGAGGTTCACAGTTTTTGCTGTAAGAACTGCTCCTGCGATGCTGATAAACTGTCGATTAGAAGAAAAACCTTACTGCATCACAAAAGCGCGATGGCCACTGCAGTTTCCTTAGGTTTGCCAATTAACTTGTCTTGCACATTCCCTCTCCGCATTCTCCTAATCGATTTTTCCACTTTCATTATTTCTCTCTACATTGTTACTTTTTTCAAAAAGTACGAAAATGTTCAATAGATGGCTAGCAGAATAGGCGCTTTTTTGAAGCCTATCTCATCAGTTGTTGCAGAGTCGTTTCTGTTATATTGTTTGTTTCGATGTCTAATACAGTTGTGATTCGCATTGAGAATACTTTCATTTTCCATATCCTAATAAGTTATAACAGGACGAGCACTACGGATTGAATAAGTCGCCACCTTAGTGATTAGAGTGTTCTGGCTAGTGCAGTTTTGAATGTGAGGAAATGACGAGCTCAGGATGTTGGGTAAGGTGCTGGCTGCTACGTTCCGCCTTGAATGGAACAAAGGTGAAGGGGGAAGGGTGGAGAGGGGGGGGGGGGAAAAAAAAACAGATAGTAGAAGAGGAACATGTATTAAAGACGACTTTACAAAATCGTGCGCACTGGCGTATTTCTGTGAAGCTGATCATTCTAGTACGTAAATTGCCGCTTCGAGAGCACCGTTTCGTTAACCGCTGGCGTTTGTTGTGCGCATGATCCGTGCGTTTAGTGGTTGATTTTCGATGGCGAAGAAATGTTCGAGATGAACCAAAGTAGAAACAGTATGGGCTAGGTATGCTGGCTATGAATCAAGGGGTATTTATAAAGAGCGGGCGCCATACCGGATTGTGCGTGAGAAACCGTTGCAAGAGGCTGCGATGTTGATGCTTTTGTGCAGGCAGTTTACGCAATAGACGGTTTCGTCTTGTTTGAAAGCGTCCGTGCTGTTGTCATTGGTTGCTGTTCGATCTCATTTCGGTGCTGTGAGTTCGTTTAGGCAGCACCTGATTGCTTATGTAGCAGTTGGTTAGGTGTTGATGAGCAGTTCGAAATGTAACTTCGTACCGATGTGTGAAGCGACGTGTATGTCATCGACCAGTGTGTGTATGTGCGCGCATGTGTGTATATGTATGTGCGTGTGTGTGCGTGTGCGTGCGTGTGTGTGGATGAGGCTGAAGAAGATGAAGAAGAATAGTCTTTATTCACATGAATAAAGGGAACTGTACGCGACATTAAGGTATGTACAAAACGGTACCGACATAAGTGCATTTATATGAGCATACGTTTAGATGAATTGCACATAAGTACACGAAAGAATCGCATGTAATGAGCGAGGAATAGCAAGAAAATGGGTTGCACATGTGTACATGAAAAAAGCAGAATCATTCAGCACAATAAAGTAAGCAAAGCATACGAATATGAGATGTGACCCAATAAATTAAATGAGCAACTGTTCTGAGGTCAAATGAGTCGAGGCGGTTCATGAACACGAAAAGATTTTGCGTCTCAGCGATTCTACCCTGAAGTTCATTCCAAATATGGAGTGCTCTGAACTGGAAGCAGTAGAAGACACTGTTCACAGAACAGGTTTTGCGTGCTAATTGATAACCATGGGGTCGATGTTCACGCTGATTAAGAAGCGTAAATGGACTTTTAAAGGGTATATCAGGGAAACCTCAGACAATTTTGAAGCACAGAGCTAGGTCAAATTTAAGTCGGCGATACTCCTGAGGTTCGAAATCGAAAATCTTCAACCTAGCCCTGTAATCAGGTGCATATGACCCTATGAAGTATATAAGAAATGCCATACGAGTATAATATTCTCGCAATTTTTCAACAGTTTTTATGTCATTGATAAGGTATGGTGAGCATACTTGCGTACAGTACTCTACTATGGGACGGAAGTACACAATATATGTTTACGGTAATGTTCAATTCATATGTGTTGTAATGTACGTAGGATACACCTTTAGTGTTACTTCCAGTGCAGTGCAGGTTCCTTCCTGTGCAATGCAGGTTCCAATGCAAATTTGGACAAATTTTAACTCCGAGATTGCGGGTCCCGTCGTCCGCAGATGGCAAAACTTTATTATCCAATCGCAGGAGGCACTTATGAAGGAAATTAACATGGAGAACCCGGCATTTCTTATGCGAAATGTCAAGTTGCCATGATTTAGACCAAGCGCTAAAGGCATTCAGATCGTTTTGCAAAATGTGAAAATCAGTAGCGGGGTTTTGCAAAGGATGATATATTTTCAAATCGTCTGCAAACAGTCTGCAAGCGCTAGACATATTATCGGACACATCGTTTATGTATAATATGAACAACAATGAGCCAAACACAACTTTCCCTGAGGAACACCGCTGACTTGATGGCGGCAGTCGGAGAGGGAATCCCCTACCTTTACGGTGAAGCGGCGATTCATTGGAAAGCTTCTTAGCCACTTTAACAGTGAACCATAAACACCGTAAGATTCTAGCTCGTGCAGAAGCTTGCCGTGGCAGACCATGTTGAAAGCCTTAGCATAGTCAATATATACAACATCGGTTTGAAGTTTCTTATCAAGTACAGTAATCCAGTCACACATTTAGGACTGGATTAGTGCACTTGACTGCTGCTGTCATTGTCGGACACTGCATACAAGCAATCCCAGTCGAGATTTATTCGGATCAACCATCTTCGCGAAATTTTTCCGCTTCGCTTAAAGGATCTGTTTTGATTGTTGAGCTACAGGCATTTTAATGTGTTGAATGTTTTGAGCGATTCCTAATAGCCGCAGCCAGATACGATTACGGTCAGAGGGTGTGGGTATACGTGGGTTTCGTAAACTCCAACGGGTTTGCTTCGAACATGGTCAACAAAGGCTTCGCGTATTTTTTGTCCAGGTTCAAGAGTACTGTACGCTGCTGCGTCGCGTACCTTTAGGGCGTCATGCGATAGCCATTCACCATTTCATTTTGACATAAACTTTTCTTCGCTGTTCTTTACCACATATATCAATCATGCAGATAGTATCGGTGCCTCCTCCCTTCTCCGGCCCCCTGCATCCCTTTCCTTTTGGTTGATGGGATAGTAGAAGTAGGTCGCAGACAGGGACTTGGTCCGCAAAATTCTTGGAGGTCCGAATATATGACTCCTATACCCTCTTGATGTGTCGATGCGGAGAGAGATGTGCCCAGAGAGGGTGTTTGGCAGCCATGTTGCGGCTCTCCAATGCTCTCTTTGGTCGTTCTATGCGTCTGAGATGTCTCCTGGCCGCATTACTGTTCGCGATTGAAAAAGGTTGCCTCCTTCGGTGATGCTATAACCTCTGCTCCCGTTATCTCATTGCCGGCTGAAAGGGGATGTGGGTGGAAGGAGGAAGGTTCGGAAGAACAAGAAGGGGTTGAGGAAATTCTGGACGTTTGTTTAAGATCGCCAACGAATACGCGAAGGGTGGACGGATCGAGACAGTGCATGGTGATGTGGCAAAAGAATCGGCGCTTGCCAACGGACCTCTATCAAGCGCTGTAAATGCAATGAGCGCATCTGCGAGCGAGTTCGATTCACAGATCGAAGAAAAACCGCTGGTTCGCTTGTATAGTTCGCATTTCAAATGATTTTCGTTGTTGACTCTTCGTCATCATCCTTTCACGGTCGCTCATATGAAATAGATTGTTTGAGGCATGCAACGTTCCGTAGGATGCGGCAACAGTTCTGTCACTTAGAAAAGCTCGGTTGCTGTTCCAGAGCTGTATTTTGCCACTTACGAACAACTTTTCTCTGTGCAGTCGCAGACTGTTCCACGATTTTTTTAACGCAGCAAGCGTTGCGTGAGTGAATATTTGCCGCCTCTGTAGTCCTGTAAATATGCTCAAGTCGGAGGTGACTAACTGTTTTTTGCGGAATTCGGTTTATGTTTATTGCTCCAACCAAAAATATTTCCCACGAAAGCATGGTGAATATTTGTGTGAGGAATGTAGCTCGCAATTTGTAGAAATCGATCGTTGTTGTTGCATGAATACACAGTCTCGCGAAATGAAAGCGTGCAGCTGGGGAAGCGGAGGGTCTACGTCTAAGCGCTGAAAGACGGATTTTTTGAACTACGTTGCTGTATCACTGAAGCATCTTTGTTCTTCATGAGATTTAAAGCTTTTTGTTGCAACATTGGATTTGTTCGACTTTCCCACCCATTCCATCCGATTGCCTCTTATTGCCTCACAATAGTCCTCATGTTCTCCTAGCTTGCTGTTTGTCCCTTATCGGTAATGTTTATTTATAGTATTGTGTGCTGTAGAGTAACATATTACAATATTGTGTGTTATAAAACAGTATAGCATAGTGTGGCATGTAGTATATAGTACAGTATTCCTTAGAATCGCGCGGATTTAAGGCGGGAGCTTTTAGGTAATTGATCAAGCGAAACGAGCAACGAAAAGAAGAAAAACGAAATGTGGTTCATACAGAACATTGAACGATGACGCCTACAGGTGAGTTTTCAAATACCTTCTTTATCTTCACGCAAACGGTTTGTGAGATTTTATTCGTTTACGCTCAAAAAAGTAGCTTTGTTGTATAGTAATTGTGGAACGCACTTTTATTTCAACCGTTATTTGCTGGCGTTTTTTGTGTCAAAAAAACTATACAAAGCAGTCTTCAAAAATAGGTCTAAAGCTTTTTTAGCTTTAAAATTTCCTATCATGAATGATGCTGTTAGGCTATTATAAGATAGGTCGTGTGCGGTTGCTTTACCTGCATTTTAGTAGTGACATGGACGATTTATGCGATCCGGATTTTTATTTGACCTACGGTGCACCACACTCAGCCGACGCGCGTCTCTATAACACCGATGCGGGCGCAGCGCATTCCATAGAAGTGGGTTCACTTCGAAGACCTGCCTCGGCAATGAGCAGACCGACATCGAAGAGCGTCGAACTGCCACGGAGACCTTTCAGGGAGATCTCTCAGAGGTTGGCATGTGTTCCTTTCTTCGTCGGGCTTACTTGTAAACAGAGGTTCTATTTTTTGAATGAGTGAACCACTCTAATTATAAATTTTCTTGATCTCATATTGACAGAGATTCCGTGTTATTCAGTTTTCCCTTCGTTAACAATTTAATAAAATAATCGTTTTGATGGCGCACATGGTGTTTCTATGCTTTTAAATCGACTGAAGGCGGTTTTTGCACAATACAAGTGCTGATAACGGAAAGACTAGAGCAGACATTTTGCTTTTCCAGTTATAAGGTTAATTCGATGATTTTTTAATTCAATAGGTACGGCATAACGAATGTTTTATAGCAGCAATTCATGGGATATATCGCTGATTTTATAAGCCAAATGCGGGCAAATCAAATAAATATTTTAATTCTTCTGTGCGGATTTTGTGATTTAAATAATCGCATCTAGTGCACCTTTGTGGTTGCACGCGTCATGTACTCAAGTTCCGTCCTCCGATCTATCGATTTTTCTCGAATTTCCATTTTCTAATAACTGAAATAGGGCGGTCGATACATCTGACATATGAATAGCCGAATACGAGATGGATTGAATAGATACTGCTGTTATACAATTGTAAGTCGTAGATTCATATGTGGTAAAGTGTTTCCAATTTTTAAAAAAATTTTATTTGAGTCGATCGTACTGTTGAGATCACTGATGTTCGCGTTTCAGAGGTAGGACGACCATAGATGAGGCCATGTCTACACCGAAGCCTGCAACATCGCTTAGCGAGTTGAATCGTGAACGTGATGCGTTCAGGAACCGCAACTGTCGGTCTGCCACTTCGGCACCCATTTACAGGCAAATAAAATAGCTGTTAAATTGCCCTATTGAACTTCCATATTTGACACTCTACATATCGCTCACTTTAGCTGCGACCTTATCATTGTTTTGCGGTTATTGCTTGTTGCAATTGTTTTATCTATTTTTGTAAGTAAATGGGTTTTTTTTGTTTAAGAAAATTTTTTTCTTTTTATATAATGGATCTGGTGTGAATTTTATTTCTAAAATTTCTTCACCCGGAAGAAAAAAAAAGATGTAGATGTATCGAAGCTGCTTAGCAGCTTGATTGATGAACGCACAAATCGAATCGTTTATTCGATATCACACGAAATGGATCCTCAGAGAAATATTCAAATTGTTTGAAAAAAATGCACTCATTTCTTCGAGGCAATTTGACGACCAGACGTCTAAAGTCATTTGAAAAACGTAAGAAAGCTTTTGCATAGGACTTTTGAGCATTTTTTTTTTTGGACAGTCTCGTCTTGGCGTCCACTGATTTTTCGCAAAACGACTGCGAGGAGACTTGCACGTTTTATCAGAAGCGTACTTTCGCTTGAAGCCCTCTTAAAATAGCATCGAGTTTTATCTGCGAGTTTATTTTTGTTAGTTATTCGAAATTTGATCTGGAAATTCAAACTTTTAAACCCATAGTTTCCAGTTATTTCGTTCATATTTTAAAAATTGAATGTAGGATATGCTTACTGTCCTATGTTTTCCTGTTTACCTTGGTATACCTCAAACGATTTTCCGAGAGTCGTTTACCACCCATATTTTAGCAATTGACTACGCCACTCGTGACATGCAGTAGCTATGCAAAGGAGATTCTTATGAGCTAGCTGCAGATATTAGATGAGAAAACTGAACATATAAGCTTTATAATGTTTGTTCAATGGGCTACAAATCCTATATTAAGCATTGTCGCATTTCCTGGCGGTGTTATGTGGTTTTTTTTGTTGACACAAAGATGATCAAAATTCCCATCTATTAGGATTTCACTTAGATAAGAGACCATAGCTGAACCGGAAGTTAAGCAAACAGATGTTGCCATATTTGTCCAGCGAAAAAAAAAACATGATTCATAACATGCGCTTCCTCAGTGCATTCGATTTTGTATGCTAAAAGGGCATGAATCGCTAATTTCTAATATCATATCACCAAAGTATAAATATTTCATCCCGCACGCTTTCGACTTTTCTTTTTCAGATGTACGTCTTTGAGCGTATTCCAGCGTACTGTTTCTTGATATCGATGATGTTTTTAGAGTTTTGATTTTTCTAAATACGACGAGCTGAAGAGATACCCATACAGAAATACTTGTGATACACCTGTAAGAAGTTTTTCTTATTCGTTTTTTTGGGATTTTAAGAGAATCTCGTGGAAGTCGATTCTATGACGATCGTTATGATTCATTAACGGATGCCGAGAACGCAGACGATTGGCTGAAATCACAGTTGAGAAAACTGAAGACCAAGCGCGAAAATAACCCAGAAATGCTGAGGAGAAAACGACAAGAGAAAATGCTTCTGGAGGTACTTCTGTTTTCCATGTTTCTCTGTTCGTTCCAATGTTTCCACTTTTTTTTGCAAACAGATGCTCAGGAAAGTCACTATGATGTTAAGTTTAGAGTTTTACATGTATGGTTTTGCGTGTGTTCCATTTTTAAACTACATTTGTGTTCCTCATGAGTCAACAATGTTTATGAATGGAATGTATCTGCTTCTAATTTGACCAGAAAAGTGGAACGGAATCGACGAAATGGCTCGGACCTAATGGAGGATGTTCGTGATGACTTTGTGTTAGCTGAAGTGTTGCTAATTAATTATTTTATGACAAAAGGTGGAGATCACACAATATAACCGTAAAATGTCTTAAAGTAAGAGTGCAGATCAAGTCACTGCTGCGGATTTGCGGCAGTGACGTGCAGTATCGATGGCAGCAATAGCTGTGCTGTCGTAATGAGCGGGACACTTTTTTCTGCTCTTCGCTTATTTTCGTGTTGTTTTGCCGTTAGTTTCGCTTATTTCGCTTATTTCCATGATTTTTTTTGTTTGCCTACAAACGTTGGAGATTTTTTTTAGAATTTGTTATAAGTGATTAAGCTGCTAAATTACAGCGAAATTTATTTGACGTATGGTAGATTATTTATAGTATTGCCAATGGGAAGGTGCTAGAAATAATATCAAATAACCGTGCAAAGAGACGATTTAGAGAAGATGTGTTAAGAGCGATATTTTCTGCCGCAATATGCTTGTGCCATGAATCATATTATATAGGAGCATTACGATGGTTTGATGTGTCAGTTTGACGGTATGGTTCTTCATTTTCAGCACAAAATTGTTACATTTTCTTTAGAACGTAATATCTGACTGAGTCAATTCATATGGCAAAAACCGTTTGCGGAACTTGTGCAAGAATCCTGCCAAACAGGCTACCTAGAGAAGATACGTAGGCATATTGTCCAGAGACGATAAGCTAAGCGTAGTGCCGTTGCGCAATGTGTTCTCTGTGTCTGCTAACTTTAGTAAGAATCGATTAAGTCTTTATTACCACGCACTCTTTGCTCTAAGAAACAAGAGAGTTTATTTCATGTGCATGTGCGAATTTTCTTCTTGTTAGTAGTCATTTTTTATAGAATTATTATATAAATTAAACGCCAGCATTCTGGCAAAACTGTTGTATTTCTGTGAAAATCAGTTCTGACATCACAGTTTGAGGGCTGGATCATTCAGGTTACATTTAGTGAAGCTGTTACATGATGATGAACTAGAAATAAAACATTCAAAAGCCCTTTGCACGGTCGGTCCGGTTTAAGTTATGCAATCTAACTGTTAAATTGATCGCTTTTATCCGACGGTTATTAGACTGCGGTAGTAACAAAGTAATTTCTAGGCTAGTAGATTGGAAGCACGAAAGATTGCACTTGAATTCATGATGATGATTGCTTAAAGGAGCTAAAACATGCGAACGACGACCGGCAGATGGCGCGAGGCCGGGATGAGCGAAACTACACTGTCGAGGGTTACGGTCAAAGGAGTGATCCACTCGCTGAATACCGCATGGAAGAGGAACGTCTTCGGAACACACGCTCGCCTTATCCTGAGCGCCGAGATCGAGAAGAGCCTTTCGCACCACGCAGAGTGATGCCTCCTAAGTACGACTTGCGCTTGTATTCCTTCGCAGATCCTTTTTGTTTTTCACTCGCATCTATTCTATAAACATCTTGGTTATTTTGGCAAATTTGCAGATTTACAAATATTTGTAGGCAGTTTGTAGAACTATAGGCAAACATATTAATTATCTACCGGCAAAAAGATTTTATTGCTCTATCAAGTACCTAACTTTGGCTTCCAATTTTTTAAAATGCCATTGAATGAATTCGTAATAAACGAGGGATGGAGGAGGGGTTTGAATGAAGGGAAATGCGATGAGTCGGCTTCTGAATATTTCCTTCTCTACCAAGCAATGCTATCGTAATGCGCGGTTGCGCACCTTTATTTCTTACGCTCCACCATAATTGAAGATGGAATTGTCGAAATGAAAGGGCAAATTACTGATGTTCTTTGTATGTCAGAAGCACTCAGTCTGTTTGTTCGGTGGATCAAAATAATATAAATAACAAGATTCTTATCAGTCGCAGAAAATGTTTGGTAATAATCTCGACTGCGTTTATGCCATTGCAGCTGTCAAGGTTGTTTACCGTGTGTGCAACACAGCAATACTTTACAGTAGTTATGCTTTATTGCATCCACTGCGTCGATGTCTGATAGGACCTGAAAGTTCATTTTCATCCGGTGCTCCTCTCCGACATGACTAAGTCACATTACGCCGCCTTCGACTGCGCTAAACTGCGCTAACGAGTTCCTTTACAGGCTACGCCAAAAGTTTCAGGATGTTTCAAGTCACTTGATTTCGTATATTTAAACACAAATGAACTGCTGAGACGTTCGAATAGTTTCGACTACGATGTGGTGTCGAAATAAGTGATCGATAGGATCAGTCAGAACTCTTGAGGCCCCCTACATAGTTTCATTAGCGTCGTTTTGTTAGCTGTGATCACTGTTATTTAATGAGCCTGGTTTCCGGATGTTTCAAAATCTCACTTAATATACGCTACCAGTCGAATCGAATATTTTTTAAATTAGAACACATGATGGGTGGAATGAAGCATTTTTTAAACGTTGTTGGAGTTTATGTGGCAGAAGAAGCTGATGAGTAATGTTTAGATCAACAGATGTTGTTCGTCATAAACCGCCAACACCTCCACCAAGGGCGCGCTCGAGAAGTCCGCCTGCTAGTCCATATCTTCGACGATCTTACACTCGTACTCCCACTCATGAAGTAAGTTGTCAGTTTGTGGTAACAAATTATGTTTTTATTCATTTGTAAGTGGCCTTGAGAAGAATCTGTGTTCAGAAGGTGAATCATTTATTCATTTGCACTTCGGCCTTTTTGTTTATAAAATCTCAAGAAAATTATCGCGTTTTCTTTCTTGAGGGAAAAGTAGGAGTCTTAAATTGTAGTTAGATGCCTGAAGCGATTTCAGCAGCACACCATTAAGCAGTATTGAAGTACTTATTGTAACAGATTTTCGACAGTGATTATGATGCCAAATGAGTCAAGTTGTGGTATAGCAACTAATGGATAATGCGTTCAAATTGACCGGAGGGTTTCGATTTCAGTCAGCCTATCAACAGGAACGCAATAATTTGAACAGAAGCGAAGACAATGAATTGATCAATGATTTGGATGAGGGTGAATTCAGCCATCTCAGAAATATCGTACAGGTGATCATTTAGTTTCTTTTCATTCCTATCAGTTTCTGTTTTTTCCCTAGTTACATCACCCCCTTGAATAACGCTCATTGAAGAGGTATTCTTTAGGCAGTGAATTTGAAAAATTCAAAAGTGACATTGAAAAATTTTAACTATCAACTCTTTTGTTAATGTCTAGTTTCAGAGTGGTCAATCGCTACGAAACAGAAAGAGAAAGAAATTATTGACAAATATTTAATTGGAAATAGTATTCGTTGAGTACTTGTAGCGCTTGTTTCTTGCCCTATGCTAATTTTGTTAAGCTGAAGTTATTGCAGTTGGAGGCACACAAATCTCTCATCAATAGCACCGCAAAAAAAAAAACGCTTGAATTTCCCATCGTTCACTGTGGCTTTTTAACCGCAAAAGTCACTGTTTTAAACAAACGTTTAATTAGAAACGAACTTGGACTGGCCGGTTAAGGTTCGCTTTTCATTTGTAGTTGTGTAGGCCTAGTTCTAATCGTTACTGTGTTCTGCTAAGCTCGATATTGATACTGTCAACATTTCTGACTTTTAAGACGGGCGTTGTGTCCCTTGAACAACACAGAAAGGCCGCTATGTTTGGCGCATACGAAAAGCGTTCATTGAGGCAGATAATCGTCCAGTTTCTTGATGAATAAAGTTAATGTATTAAAGGAAGCCTACAGCATAGAAGTTTGTTTGAAACTGTTCCAGGAAGGAAATGTGGCTGGCGCGGAAACGGTGAAATCTGACACGAGAGATAGAGAGGAGGATATTTCACACCTTTTTTGGGGTCACATGGAAGAAATAGTTATGTTGACATCCGTACACTAGGAAAACGAAAGATTTCTGAGTTGTTTATGACTCTCCTAATGGTATGAAAGCGTCTGCTACAATTTTATCTTCAAGAATAAATTTCAAAGAAACCCCTATCCATGGGAAGCAAATGCAGCAACAGCAAAGGTTGCACCATTAAACGATATCCCACTGCGGTACGAATGAACGGTTCGAAATGGCTTGGTAGCGTAAAAGAAGTCGTTATACTCGCAAGGATCGTGTTCATTATTTCTTCGCCATGAAAACTGAGAACTTCTTCCTTTTCTCAAAAAGTCCGGCTGCCAAAGAAAGCGACTGTTCCGCATTGTAAGGGGAGCATTTAGCATTCAGCTGTGATGGAGCAAGCCGCTTTATCACATCAGTTGTATTCTTGATCAACATCGATTTATCGCTTACATTCGCGAGGAAATATGAAGCTTTGAATCCTAACTCTTGACCCTTTTACTGCTTGATCTAACAAGGTGATCATCGAAGTTAGGGGTTCCGCATAATGACCGGAACGAAGTGAAGGCAGTCGTGGAGGCAGCAGATGATGAGAAGGGTATCGCGAGATAGAAATGCTCGTTTAGTTGAGATTTGACAATTGCAGTAACAGAAGGAACGAATCATCCAACGGTGTTGCTGATTTCTTATTTGACCTCTTGTTGATTGCTTGCGATGATGGTGGAGTTTGTATATGAGTTTCCTCGAATTAAGGTTGTCAGGCTACCGTGTCAAAGTCGTTTCTAGTTTGACGGCAGTACAAAATGTTGACCTGTTGAAGATATTGAGCTGTAACTAACGAATGGAGAATCATTCAACCGGAAGCTTTTCTTGTCCGAGAAAGACGACGAATACAAATATTTCTAATTGTGTCGAAGTTAACTTGATAGCACCAGCGGAAGCTGAGAATCGATCGTCTGAGAAAATCAGTGAACATCTTTTTTGATTGAATAGCAGTCGCTGTCCGTTAATGATAAGAAGTAGTATGAAAAATAAGGAATGGTTGCCAAAACTAAACGATCCTTCCGACCATTGAAGTTTCGAAGAAAAAGATGAACTGATAATGTGAAATTTCTTCGCATCTTTTCTGAAGAAATTTGACATCGTTCCGGATTTAGTTTCAGGATAGAAACATTCATACAGAAGGACCATCGATGAATTTGGGACGGTCAATTTTGAAGCGAAGAGATGTGAGCAACGAAAACTCATCACCATCGCTGAGCAGAAGAGGCTTAACAACCCCTGTTGAGGTTTGTTAGCTGTTCGGCGCATCCCCTAACGCGTACACAGCTGGCCAGCGCCCTAGCAACCTTCGTGGAACCCGCATACACATATCGTTTTTTTTCTTCGTCTTTTGCCAGAAGTAATATCGCAAACGTATTTGTTGTTTGAGGCATTCGTTGGGACGCTGAAGCGTTTTTAAACGCCAACTGATGATGGGAAATGCCGTCTTTGTAAACAGACTTATTATTTGCTTATTTGAAGAGTGATGTATTATGAGTCCTTAGCGACCACTCAATTTTTTTTTTGCGGTTTTTTACAGCTGAGTGTAGTCGAGCTGAAAATAAAAACACATTCCTGCACAACTGATCGCTATGATTTTTGTACCAAAGTTAGGAGAAAAAAGCGGAAAAAAAACACGTCTTCGAAGTTATATGTTTACGAACATACGTGAAATTCGCTTGAGAAGCTTACATTATATTTCACGTGTGTGTTTCTTTTGAAAGCTTTCTTTGTTTATACGCTTCTTCAACAATGAATGCTTCGGATAACTTGGCTGTGCAGGATTGTGAATTTTGAGGGCACAACTTTAAACCTTTACTTGTTATTTTTAAAGTTTTTTGGGAGAGTTTATTTAAGCTTCAGATGCATGACAGGCGCAGCACTTTTGTTACGTTTTTGCTCTAATGCTACCATAAACTGGCAAAGTCAAAGACCGCAGATTGTAGCATTTCATTTAGCCATAGAGGGGACTTGATTGAGGGCAGTCTAGACGAGAATTGATGAAGTGGTGTCTCCGAAGTGAGAGAAAGAGGTGGGGGGGGGGGGGGTGGAGGACTAAGTCGGACTTAAGAACCTTACGAAGTGGCGCAAAGGAGGAATAAACGTGAGAAGGGAGCTAACTTCGAAGATGTTGACCTATATAAACTGTTGTCTTTAGAAAGGAACGGGCTGAGTTGAAGGGAGCGGTTATATTTAGTGGGGGGGAGGGGGTGGAGGGAACTGGATGCTGTGTTTGAGGACCTTATTTTCGTTTCGCAGTAACTGCTGTAAAATAATTTTAGTAATATGCGCTTAGATGAAGATTGTTGTGGTATATCGTAACAAAGTATTGGTTATATATCAAAAACAACGGCAAAAATTGCTAAGTTGTTCTTTGTCGTTTGCAGGAATGGTCGACAGCGTCCATAAATCGAGCACCGACGCCGTCGTTCCCGGTTCGTAGAGAGACACCATTACCATACCATCCGCTGCTTTTCAACGGCGCATGTGAGGCAATGCCGGCCGGCACCACGCTGAACTACAGGTGCACAAATCTGCTTATTCGACAACCTTTCATATGCCTCTCGCTCTATTCATCCAGCCCCTTCCATACTTACTTATTTCATTTGCGGTTTTTAGATCCGCTTCGCCACGTTCACTCTATTATGAACAAAGCCGGCGCACATCGATGACATCGTTGGGTTGGTTTGTTTACTTATCGACTGTATCTGTCGTCAGATAGTGGGGTTGCCATGAGCATTCTAAGGACAGTATTCGTTCAGTTAATGCAAAGTTAATACCCGTCTTCGTCTCATGCAAATGTGCAAAACGATGGGGAAAAGTTTGGCACGCCTCATTTCTTATTTGTTTGCTTTTTTTTCCATTTGAAATGCTTTATTTCCCTCCCAAAATATCGTGAGATTTATTTTTCCATGAGATGTGTAAATATTACATTCTAACAAAATGCACTGAGAACTGAGATTTTTTATGCGAACGTTTCTGATGGTTTTTCTGGTAGATAACGTTTGCATGCCTTTTTTGAAGTTGAGTTAATGCTCGCAGAATCGCATTGGTTGATTGTTTGCATGCTTTTCGTGTGACATCGTCTATCGTTTTTGTGTCTTGGCACCAGTTTTGATGTAAAACGCAATGAAAACTATTGACAAGCGATCTTAATGCTTGCGAAAATGGTATACTTCAGTAGCTTTGCATACTACATACGATGCTATGATTCCTTGTTGGGAAGATTCTTTTGCATACGTCAGTGGTTGTAGATAGTTTCAAGATTCAAAAATATGGAGAGGAAGAGGGCGGGGGAGCGGAAGGCGGAAATGTCGAAGTAGACGGATTCATTTCCCATCTATCTTGAAGAGAATTCTAAAAGGAAATTTTTTGCCATATTGTTTGTTTTCTTCCTCTTCATTTTTCTCATTCCTTGCTCGATATTTTCTTAACTCTTATCTTCTCTCTCAACTTAATGAAAAGCTTCATCAACATGGTCGTCATAATGAGTGGAACTGAACTGATGGACTGCGCAGCGTTATCAGGCGTGTCGATGTTTTCAAAAAGAATGCTGAAATTCACGCCTGACATTATTATCGTTAAATAATGTTACACGCAATGCGCGAAAAACTCTTTAATATCCTAAATTTTTAAATGCCCCTTTGCGGTCCCCAAACACCAGTAACACATAAGCATTCTCTCAGTATTTTTTGTAGAACGTTATAAATTGGACAAAATTAGCAAGCATATCAGCTTGATCATTTTCAGTCGTTGTTTACGTTTCCAAAGCATTTTTCTCGCGTCGATCGTTTTGTAACGCGTTGTGCTCACATTTAGTTTTTTTTAGGATCCGATACGCATCCGTGATGTTGAAAGCATAAGGGCGCGTTCTTTGTTTTTTTCTTTTTATTATTGTACTCAGCGAAATGTGCAGCGCGCCGATTGTTTTTAAAAAAATCGCTAAAATAGCGAAAGGCAAACGGGATGAAGAAAAATCATCGGAAAAATGCAGAAAAAAATCCGATGAAGGAAAATTTTTCCAAAACGAATGGGCAAGGATGAAGGAAAGAGACGAACAAACAAGGTGAGGGAAAGAAAATGATGAAACGATGGCTTAAGAAGGAAAAGAACAGTTGGAATAAGGGATCTTGGTAGGAGTGAAAAAGTTTGATGAAATGAGAACGGTCACAAATATGCGTGAAAGGAGATGCAACATGTGCACATTAAGTAACGTGTGAATACTGATAAGACGAACGCGTCGTGCGTTTGGTTTGCGCTCAACGCTCGCAACTTATAACTGCAATGCTTCTTCAGTGCAGTGATTCTCTTAAGCCATTTGTGCGATGAGTTCCACGTATATGTGCATTGCATACTGCTCACTTCAAAAATCATTGCGATTGCGATCAAACTTCACCATTGTTCACACTTTCGACTTCACGCATTTCATCTAGGGCGTTGCTTGATCTGGGTGAATCGAGCGTTGCAGGGGTGCTTGAGCTGAAACGAAAAGAGAAACGAGAACAGTATGAGACAAGATATGACGCTGTATAGGGTTGTGCCGGGGAAAATTCCCTTTTACAGTAACACAGCTGAAACCTATCAAGACACTTGACATCCTTCAGCCGAATGAGACACGTATCTAGATGAAATTACGGTGAAGTTTTTAAGAATAGAGTTGTAGAGTTAGAAATTAGGCACCCCGGATGCTATAAGTATTATTTTGTGGCTGTTTTAGTGTTGCTTGCAAAAGCATAGTGGGCCTGTTCGAGGGAGGATGAAAAACATTGACAAATGGGGCATTGGTCACCAGTGTAAAATGGAGATCTGGGCGAGTTGTTTAAAAGGCCGCACATTGCTCTAATGAGCAGACAGGCAGTCGCCGATTAGGTTAAGAAAGAAGTGCACTGAGATAACAGTTTGAACTGTGAATAATAAATGGCATGATTTTACACTCTTTCGATCGATATTTGCTATTTTGCGGCATAGCTAAAAAAACAAATGTAATCAGCCATAGCATATCTGGTTTATTATTTCGCATCTTACTATGGTTCATGTAGATGATATCTTAACTTTATTTGCCAACCGTTCTAAGGTAAACTAATGCTTTTTTAAATACTTGATGTCATTTTGGTGATATTGCATGCAATGAGTAGATCATCGAAAGAGCAAGCTAACAGCATGGCGGCAAGGTGGGCGGTTCGCGGTTGAGGCGGCAGTGCATAGCTTCGCTGCTCCGCCCCGGCGCACTTTAGACGGTGGTGGTCGTTGGCTGCTGATGTCAGCTGCGCTGTAACGCATCAGCTCTTCTCGTTTACAGCCAGCCGCAGTTCACGCCGTTGTTGCCCCTACGGCCGCTAACTAAGATTTGTGTCCTCAAGTTACTGCTACTGCCTCCAGCTACTTCCTTGCATCTTTGGACATCTTCCAGCCGTACTGAGCAGTTGTTGGGTGGAAATCGTTCCGTTGTTCGGTAGGGGCCAAGAACGGTTTTTGTTGTTCAACGGTGTGGATGTCGTTTTCGCAGCGTAGCTCTTCGTCCGCATCAACAAGCGTTGCTAGCGATGGGTGTGCGCATGAGGATGCTCACCAGACGACATTCGTCGTGCGACCGCCTACTTCCGAGGTGCCATCCCAACAGCAAAGGCCATCTTCGGTAGGTGCATCGCCCACCCACGCATGTGATGTGAGCGTATCGCCAAGAAGCGGCGCTCAGGTGAGCAGCAATAAGTCCGAATCGAGGATCATTGATGTTCCCATCGTTCGGACGCATTCTCCACCGAATGGATCAGTCCCATTCGCGGAAGGTAAACTCTGCCTCGCTGACACTGCGCTCAGCAGTCGAACACAGCAGCGTAAGAATTTCGTCTTCAATGTGTATTTTGTATGAGACTGTGTCAAGTTGTGCCAAGTTGTGTCAAGTTATGATTGCTTTGTTTGAAATTGTGCAAGTGATTACTGCAGTACGGATGTCGTTTATTGTGCAAAAATTTATTTACAGAGCCGGGCGAAATAATCCATCACCATCCGGTGTTCGTGAAAGATACTTCAAAGTACTGGTATAAGCCGACGATCTCGAGAGAAGAAGGTGTGTGCGTTAAATGAATTTCCTACTTTTTTGTTTGCTAAGCTTGAACCTTGTAGGTGTCCAATGAAAACTTTCAGAAAGAATCGAAGCTGCACTAACTGACACAAAATAAAGTTCGAATTTCTAAAAGTAAACGAACAAAATCAGCGAGCAGCGAGTGTCAGAAATCGTAAATCTTTAAAGTTCAACTGGACCGTTTCTCGTTTTAGCAGAAACTTACAAACGCATGAGCGAGCTAAACAAATATTGGGCGTCATTTGCTTTCAAAATCTGTTCGAGGAGGGCGACTGCCGATTAACACTGGAGGACTGGATTAATGTCGAGGAGCATTGAGTGGTGTTGGGTTAGCGGGTGGAGTGGGGTGGTTATGTGTTTATACGTTTGCGCTTGACTGAGCGACGATTGGTGTGTTGCAGCGATCAACATGCTCAGGGACAAACCGCCAGGCACTTTCGTCGTTCGTGACAGCAACAGTTTTCCGGGCGCTTTCGGCCTTGCACTCAAAGTGGCAACCCCTCCGCCCGGCATTCATTCGGGTTAGTTTACCATTTTCTCTAGATTACGTCTGTTCATATCTGGCATCATTTTATCGCAGTTGCCCTGTTGTTCACGTTAATCCAATAAAGCTTCCTTTTTTCTAAATTCCGTTGATAGTGATTGCTTGTGCCAAAAAAAACGTTGCAGCTTTCTTGCCCATTCCCTCAAAATTTCGCTTTTCGAGTCGTATTTTGGTCGTTTCGCATGAAAAAACGTTTTGCTTTAAAAAAGGCATTCGTAAAGTGAGTGCGTATTGAGTGGAGGGTGTGGCAGGCGGGTAAGGAAAGGCAGTTGAGCTGTGGAATGGGCAGTGGGGGGTCGATACAGGCCGCATGCTCGCTGAACTGCACTGGCTGAAAGCGCTTCTCCCTGACCGCTGTTTATGTGCGCCGTTATTGAGCGACGACGTTTGTCGCATATAGATTGATCGTTCTCATTTTCATATCATTCATTAGCCGTATATCGTTACCACTGCAATGATGATCAATCTACTCATCGAACTAGCCAATAGCTTGTCAACTATCATCTCCTTTACCTTCACTTCTTTCCGCCTTTTCCCACTTTCGCTACCAGCATATATCATTTTTCTTGTGTCTGCTTCATAAAATCTGCCATGAGCTGCCCGCTTTGTTTCGTTTGCGTATACTATGAAAGTTAATAGCATAATCGCATATAGATTTGTTGACTGGGAACCCTGTTGCAGGCGGTTTTCAGATACGAAAAATTGCTTTATTTTAAGAATCTCTCTCAGCACAGCGACTGTTTAGAAACTTCTCTATAGTGTTACAAAGATCTCATTGAACGCGGAAAAAGTCGATTACTTTTCAGTGCAATTCTAGCAACACATCGGACCATTTTTAATAGAGGAACGCTTAATTGTCGAAGTGAGTGTCTCGAAGTTTTCTATCACATTTCTGCTCGCACTGAAAAAAGATTCGCTCTGCTAAAGCGGTCGTGCTTGGTCTTTGAAAGTTGAAAATGCTCGTTTAAGTTGGCAGATATGAGCTGCTTAAAAATTTGGGCGTTTATTTCTTTTCCATCTTTCGTATATTAATTACTACGTATGTACTTACATGTTCCCATTTGTAATATATACACGCTGCACTTATACCGCAGCTGTCGATGCAGCTAGGCTTAGAAAAAAGTGAAATGTGCTAATTATAGGTGATGGCACAGAGTTGGTGCGTCACTTTTTGATTGAGCCATCACCGAAGGGCGTCAAGCTAAAAGGATGCAATAACGAACCTGTTTTTGGGACGTTGTCGGCGCTTGTTTATCAGCATTCGATAACACCGCTTGCACTTCCCACGAAGTTGCTTTTGCCCGACTACGATCCAGCCTCCACTCCGGAACACATCAGCGCTGCTCAGGCTCTTCTCCAGCAGGGCGCAGGTTTACATCTATGTGCTTTCCCATTCGCGCTGAATTTGTCCTAGATTAACAGTATTGATTGGCCAAAAATTAGCTGTGAATTGGCAGCTGTCATTAGAGTCCTTTATCCATGATCGCCAGGATTGCGAAATCAGCAAGTTTACTGAAAACAGGAATAAATTGGACTATTAAAAACGTCCACGTTATCCCCTCCTCCTTGTGCCTTGTGCCTCTGAGACCGAATTGTCGGAGAATTCAGGATTTTCTCTTCCCTTCATCCCAACCGTGACCCGAGTTAAACGTGCAGAGTAAAACTTTTTGGCGAGGTGCTTTCATTGGCTGCATTGGAGGTCGACTTTCAAATAAGAGGCAGTCTTTTGCACCTGAGCAACTTTGCTTAACACCGGTAATATAGCGCAGCCGCTAGGAAAAAATTTCCCGAAAAAAAATTTACTTTGAACTCTGTTGAACAGTCGACCGGCATTGATTTGAAACGCCAGAACATGCCCTTATTTTTTCCTGCAATGCTTCGTTCTCAAGTTGGGGTCATTTGAATTTTCCGATTATCCCTCCTTACCCTCCACCCCATCCCCTCACGTCAACGTGCCAATCATGGTTATGGTCCGGCGTCCCGCTCCCCTCTCTCCCACCTTTTCCATCCGTAACTTTTTCCCCAGTGTTCGTCATTCGGCATGGTGTAATGCTTTGTAACGTCACATTTGACCCTTCACAATGCGTCATTCGTTATGCCATTTTTTTTTTTGTTGTCCAAGTGTTATTTAGCAATGCAGCCGCCTGCTTTTGTATCGTTTTAATGTTTACGGCTTTTTTCTATCTCAGTTTGTTAACACAAATTTCATAGGAAGCGGAATTTCCGCATTGATTGAATATGTCGTTTAAATTACCATTTGGTTACTATGTGTCCATGAAGAACCGGCGCTAGGATTTGTGGTGCGTATCGGAATGCGGGCCTTTGTTTGCTTGAAATATCCTCAATAAGACCATGGAGTGAGTGACTGACTGTTCGCTTGTCATCACTTTTTAAAGATTATTCGCTTCTTTTTTTTTCTCTCTCTCTTTTAGTCACTGCGTAAGCGCATTGAGGACCGGTCATGTCTGTGCCTATGTAAGAAATGTGTATGTGTGTGTTTGCGTGTTTGTGTGTGTATTTGTTTTTCTTTCTGGCGTTTTCAATTTGCGAACTAGGGAAACTACCGCGAAGAATTTTGGCAAGCACAATCTATGATATGCAAGGGCTTCAAAACAGGATTTGGATCTGATTCGTAAACTTTTTAAGTTATGCGGTATTCCATAACTTATTGCGAAGGGTAGCGCATGAGATTAGTAGCTTTCAAGTTCAGTTCCCGGAACGAACGTTTGTCCTTTCATGATGCGTCACTGTAAGAGCTATAATGCGCGTTAAACAGGCCTCCGACACCTCCGGATGTGGATTTGTTGATGAGAAACTGGGAATTTAAAAAGAACGACAGCGAGAAAATTGGGTACGCGAAGCAGGAGCAGTTCTGGTCTCTTGAACGTCTTGTTTGACCACTACCGCTTCATAGTACGTGTCAAATACAATCATTTGAACATCGGCCGAGATGAAATGTTTGTGCGCATCTAAGCGTTCGTCTTTTGGTTTTTGAACGGCATAAATAGAATTTATTAGTTGTAACACGGATTACCGGATATGCAAATCATGCCAACTATTTCGCACCCATCCCAGTTGGTTTTTAAAAATTTCAGTAGCAGGCAGTTCAAATCCCTGTTGATGAAAGGCGGTTTTACATCAAATGAGGACTTGGCTATCTTGAAATAATTATTTAATTTTATGATTTAGGCGTTCTTTGTTTTGCGATTCTTCTAGAACGGTCGATGTGCAGGTAGATAAATTGTGTCACTCTATTTTCGTTTGTTTTGGCATTTAGTATGCAAAATTTTCACATGTGACTTCGCTCGTAGCGATTTATTTTTAAAATGCGCTTTCAAAATTCGAACAGAGGAAAACACGTCGGATTGCGAGTGGAATTTTTTCGGATATAGCCTTACACTATGTTGGGTTCTGAGAAGACGTTCTGACATGTCACCACTGCTCGAATCTTCGTTAACCAAACCAACTCCATTAGGTTGCGGCCAAATCAAATTGCGCTTTTCGTTGCGCGCGTTTTTCACTCACATTTTTCCGCTTTAATTCTGGCGATTTGGCTGCAAAACATGTTGTTTTGATTTGAATATTCGAGCTGAAGCTGTTTACATACGATTTGTAAGCTTTTGATAGACGATTTAGTGCCTTGCTTCTTCAACAACGCTTCAGCTTACAACAGTAAGGTTTCGATAATATTTTTCCTTAAAATATTGATAATTTATTGTTAACGAGTTATTCTATTGAGAGCAATCTTTTGGGACTACATGCTTAAAACCGAGTAATATTTTTTTCTTCATATTCATCGGATCTAAATTTGCAGCCATCAAGCTAAAAAATGTCTTCCACTTAGTTCATTTCTAAACTGTCGGCTCAGCATTGATTGGTATTTTGGGTTGCTCGGCAAGTGCAGGCAAATGCATAGGGGATTTCAATTTTAGCGTGCAATGTCACTTATATAGCGTCGCTGGATACCGAATCACTGACGGGTCCGGAAGCAGTTCGTCGTTGTATTGGCGATGCGCTTGAGCTGTACACTAAGAAGATGGTGCAGCCGGTTTCTGTTCACTTTAAGGTTAGTACTGCTCAACCGTAGTTATGTCGACTGTTCGGTATTTTGCTGTTTTTCTCTTTTCATTCTCCACATACACTTTACTGCCTATATAAGATTCCGTTTTTCTGCCACTGTATGCTTTTTGGGCGTGCAGCTTTTTTAAATATAGTTAAAGGGCGAGGAGGGGAACAGATGTTTTGTTGTTTTCAATGTGGCGTTATCATCTCGTTCCACCTAAAAATTCACCGCATTCAGAAGATCGTTTTTTTTTTTAATTTGCCGTCTGACGCTATTGTCGAAGATTTCGTTCGCACACTCATTTGCGAAACAAATCTTATCGCGGTCTCAGCTTTGTAGTAGTTAGTGCTGTTTCGTTTTTCGTAAATAGTCGTGTGATTTTTGCAACGAGTAAAGCTCTGCCAAGGGGGCCATTCGTTTCCATTAAACTGTGACGAATAAGAGGAACAGAAAGCTCAGCGATCAGACGATTTCCGCCCGCTAAATATTTGACATTTCGTTCATTTCTCTCTAACTAACGTATGCAAGCGTTCACAATTGAAAGAGACAGTTTGCAGTCGTACTGCAATTACTGCGAATGAATCAATCAATAATGAAAACAATTAAGCAAGCAGAAATTTCGAATGATACAACGATCTCTTTTACAGCGCTTTTTCATCATCAAAAATGGTAAGGAGTAAAAGTTTTGCAGCCTTTGCGGTCGCTCATGTTAGCGTGCTTCGCGTAATTCATTAAATCTGTTTACGATGGTTCGGGAAATGCTTTATCGCTTCAACTTCAAGCTGTATTTGTTTGCAAAAAAGGCCAGTTGAATGCAGTATTTGTTCTTTCATGTTTCATCTAATTTACAGGTATCTTCGCAAGGAGTTACTGTGACCGACAATACGAGGAGGCTTTTCTTCAGACGTCATTACCCCGTTCAGTCAGTTACGTTCGCCGGCATTGATCCAGCCGATCGAAGGTATCATTTCATAAAGATGCGTTGCTTTCTTTTCACTCCTGTTTACTTAGTGTTTTCATGACCTCAGTCAAACGTTATTTATGCGTTGCATTTTTTCTGTCGCCTTTTTCCGTTCGTTTCGAAAGAAAGCTTTTTTAATTTTAAATACGTTTGGCCTGTGCAAAATCTTCTCAAAGTTTTCATCAAGAAAGTGAATAGGATGTTTTTCGTCTTGCATATGATCTAAACGAATGGAAAATTTAAAACCCCCTTTTGTGGTAAAAGTGAGCAAAGAATTCTTTTTAAGCAATGTATGTGGACCTGTGGCATGCTCTCCTAGAATGAGTTACCTGAGTGGTAACCCAAGCATCTGCCTCTCTCCCTCCCTTTTCCCTCTCACAGAAACATACACAAGTATTTATGCTAACGCAGAAGAACCCATTTCTGTACTGGTCAAGAAAAAATTGTTCTCTAAAGTCCGCTCGAGGAACTTCTCTTGACATTAGAAAGAGGGAAAGAGATGGGGGCGGAGGACGGTGGTCTTCTATATGTTAGTATGATCAATAACTGTTAAGGATAGAACGAACGGCAAAGATTGGTGGGATGAGAAATAGTTCGATGGGCAGAACGTTTCTCGTTGTGCTTTGTTATGAACCTTCTAAGTAAAATAAGTGAAAATTGACAAGTTTGGTTACGTAAAGGGCATTCATTGATTGTTTAGTGGATTGCAGCGGTTGTGCATGTGCGCTGTAGGCATCAATTTGTTTTTTTTAAAACTCCTAATGTGCGGTGTGTCGCTCCACATTTGCGCTAACATTACCGCGTTTCTGAAACTTCCACTCAATCAATTTCTCTTTCTCTTCCCCGCTCTATCACTCTCTTCTTCTTCTGTGTCTCTCTCTATCTCTCACATCGTCTTTTGTTCGTTTTTTTTTTTTGGGTTCTCTTATTTTCTTCAACTAGAGTTCGAGGTTTCTGCGCACATTATAGTCTCACAAACTTTAGCTTCTCTCCATAATGAAAGGCATAAAATGTTCTCGCAGATTAGAGATGTTATCCATAAAACGCAATCCGAAAGCTGCGTAAAAGTTTTCATTATTTTAAATTCTGTGGTTAGCCGCCATTGTTAGATTGATATGAATTTTCGCTGATTGGAAAAAAAACGCTTCGAAACAAAAGCACTTAATGAAGAATTGCAAACAGAAAATGATACGAGATAAGATTGCAGCTTTCCATTGAGACTCTTCCAATATACACATATAATGGTGTTATAATGCTGTTAGTAGCGTAACTTTACACGTATTCATTGTTAATTTAATAAAGGGTGTAGTTTACACATGCCATATTCAAGTTAAAATTTGTTATGGGTGTTCTACCGCAAGTCGCGTTCCTTGTTAACTTTTAAGATAGTGGTGAAATTGGCCGAAATTTATGTTCCCAGTGGTTTCATAATTCGATGAATTACCTGTGAAACATGTGAATCGGTAGTACGGTTATATTTGGTGCATCTATAAATTGACTGAACGGCGCTCTCGTGCTGCTTTTGTCGTTCATTAGTTTAGGCATTTCCTTGAACAATTGAACAAGGGAAAATGATTGAGGAAACGCTTGTCAAAAGAGAATCGTTCACCGGAAATCTTTGATGACATCCATAGATGTTCAGAGGTTTTAATATACACATGAAGTTCCCAAAAAACAGCGAATGAGTTTCCCAATTTGATGTCGATGAGCTGTTCAAATATAGCCATGTGGTGAGGTAATACATTCTCAACGAGCCTATGAACGGAGAGAGTTTGCATGGGCGAAGATCATATCCGACGTTATGCAACTTTTTCACTCACCAATTATTATGCAACGAAATTTTATTTAATGTCTGTCTTTGTTTTCCTAAATTGTCCTCTATTTCTTTTTTTGTCTTAAAATTTCATTTTCTGTCCTTTCTTTAGTTTCTGATGTATTTGTACGAGCATAGTGTGTTTTGATCTCGGTGCTTTGATTCGCCGGACGACAGTGCGCTCTTCATAGTGATTTCTTTTTTCATCGTTTTTTTTCTTTGTCTTTTCTCCGGTTTTTCTTTGTTCAATCCTTCCCTCTCAATTCATCGGTCCTAATAATGTATCAGACCAGTTGGCAGATCGTTATAGTTACGATGGTTTTTATGTTTAAGTTTGTGCGATAAATCTTTGTAAATTCAAACTTAATCGAAACTGAATGTGCATTTGGAAAGTGGCGTATTCGGCATTTTCCGAACCGGAGAGATAAAATGGTCGCAATTAACCTGCATCGATTATCACGCTTGATGCACCTGACCACGCGTTTTAATTCCTTATCCATTAAACTTTTTTTTTCCAAATATTCCTCCATTCTTTTTGTCGAAAAACGAAACAGTTTTTCTCTTCAATAGTTTGGCCTTCAACTCTAGTCGTTATTTCTTCTCAAATATGGAAAATTAGCTCAATGTATAAAAGGCTCAAAATGGCGTATTCGGCATTATTGTCTGATGAAAGATTGGACGTTCGATTCTTGCCTGCACTTCACATTTTTTCCTCTCATAGTAAATTTCCCTCCAGAAAAAGAAAACGATTATTCTTGAAGAATTTATAATTCTAGTTCCTCGAAAGCTCTTTTTAAGGAAACGAGTTGAGTGGGGAGGAAAAATGTGTAGTTACTGTATTGTAGTGTACATAAAGTGAGCTGATGGCATGCTGAAGTAGAAGCGTGCTGTTATGATGCAGGAGACATAAACGTACATCGGCTGGCATCTCAGAGACAGAAATATGCAGTGTAAAATATGTTACGAGTGTAATCGCTGCCGCAAACAGGGACTGCTACTCTTTTGCTGACGTTTACGCACCGTTGGCACTCCATTGTATTTCAGCCAGTGTAGTAGTTCAAATGGTTGCAGGTATCGCAATTCAATATTTGATGGAAAAAGCCGAAAGATTTACAGGGACATTTCGGTGGAAAGTGTGCATTTTAACTTTGCATAAAAGCATAATAAATAAAAGAGCTTCACAACTAAGCTCTATGCGCCTTCCGAGCTACGTCCCTGCCAGCTTTTTAATGTTTCAACTCTTTGCTGCACTTGATGCTTTCATCCCACTTGATAATAAATTTCCGGAGGAACACAGGGCTTCTCGTTTAATGCACAAAAAAAATTCACATCACTTCCTTTCACTGGGCTCTTCTTTTTAACATATACTTTGTCAAGCGGCTTATTTGTCGGAATTATGTCGGAACATACACATAAAGCCGTTTTGATTAGAGCCTTTCTTGAAGCACTTTATACAAAGTTCGTCCAGTTTATATCATTCAGTTTGAATGGCGATGATGTTAACTTGTGCACGAATGTTGACACAACTTGAGGCAATTCACCTTCACAAATGCATCATTTCTTTGTTGTTCTATGTTGAGCTAGTATATGAACTCTGTGCGATTTGTCATTTATCCGTCAAAGCTGATTCTTCTTTGTCACTTTATTTTCTAAGCGTTTTGCCACTGTCTTCGAATAGGCGATTTTATAGGCTGAAACTGACTCTGCAGCACCGTAAGTGATAATTCACATGAGCCGCGTTAAGGACAAAAAGTGGATAATGTATGCGACAACTGAAACTGCCTTTACAGTGGTTGCGGTTTTTATAGAATGCGTCAGTTGCAGCGTTTACGCCTATCTTACGAATAGCTGCAGCTTTGTTTCTCATCGTTCACTGAGTAAATAAACTAGAATTGCATGACTCAGAGCATCTTTTTTTCAAAATATTATCACTTTCCAAATTTTATTGCTGCGATTCACGTGGCGTATGATGCATGAACCGTTTTGCTTGTCCTTCGTTCTTGTTCTCTGGAATCAGAGTCACGCTTGAATACCCTTCTCCACTTACGCCTTCCTCTTTCCCATCCTGTCTTCTTCCGCACGGTTTGGTTACGAGCAAAATTGAAAAATTTTTGTGTTGTGCTTGAACGGTGTTGTTTTGTGGCTCGCTTTCTACTTGCTCTGCTTTAGTAAATTGATTGTTATCCTTATGCCGATGCGTGCTGGTTGAAGGATCTCAGCGAAATAACCAAAATTTTGATTGCGAAAAAGTGTTCTCTTACAGATGGGATAATTCGTGTATAAGTGAAGGACTGACGACCTACGTGAAGAGTGCGCGTATGTTCGCGTTTGTGGCGCGTAAGATTGGCTCACGCACGGACAATGCGTGTCACGTATTCGCCGAGCTCGAACCTGAGCAGCCTGCTTCGGCGGTTGTCAACTTCATCACCAAAGTTATGATGGGACGCAAATGAGAAGCCTTGCGGTTAGCGGCCAGTGCGCTTTGGCAGTTTATGGCCGACACTGAAGATTTTGTGGCCATTCCAACTGGCCGATTTTATCCAGCTAAAAATGTTGAACTCTCTGAATGGCAAAAAGTCAATCACACTGAAAACGTTAGAAGCGAATGTTAGGCATCAGATTTTTGCCTGGCAAAGTCACTACGCGATCACCACACAATATACGGTCTCGAGGTCTTGCGCAAAAGGTGTAGTACGCTTATTTTTCATTCCCTCAGGAACTTAGTTCACTCGGATCCAGTCCATATTATCTGTGTGCGCTTGTTTCATTGTGCACTGGGGGCCTCGACCAAGAGTCGGGGAATTGCTCTCTATCGGATCCTCGCAGAAGGCACCTTGCATCGATGAACGCATTCGCGGACAGTCTGCTTATTATTGGATTTAAGTCAAGCCCGGTCTTTCCGAACGACCATGGCCATTTATGACCCTGACTGTTTCTTCGAATTCCTTCTTGAGAATAATTTTTGTCGTTTCTTTTCTTAGCAAAATCATATTATCTGTCACTATTGGTGCCGTCAAAGTTTTCCAAAGACTGTCTCGCACACTCACACCGAAAATAATTTTTATGGTCGAATTTTCATTTGCAGCAGTTGAGCAGTGCGTCCATTCGCACAGCAAGGGTCATGCATCTTTGTTCAAATTAAAAGAGCTGAACGAGTCAATGCGGCGACATCATCTCTTCGTTGTGAACTTCGTGCGCAAGCATTTCCTTAAACGGTGTTCGAATTGATCACACTGAAGTTCTTCTTTACCATCAATCCGAATGCTTTCTTTGACTGCTATATGAAGGCAATGAAAAGAGATGGAGAGTAAGGTATGCATGGCGCAGTAATATTTTGTCTTACGTCTGCTCAGTACACACACTTGAAGTTCTGTAACGGATAGATTGCTTGATAGAATGCTCACGATGACGCCAACTCTTATTTTAAACAAATTGCTGTGTTAAATCAACCATTTTTTGAGACAGCTGTTGTCGTGCTTATCCTATAGCTTCTGAGGCATGCTGTTTAGAAGCGACTCGTTCCTGTCAAGTTTGGAAAGCAGCTGAAGACGTATGACTGCGCAAATTCTTTAAGTAAGCAGACGATGGAATCGGATATGGAATTGTCATACAGGGTCATTTGTGCCATCGGACGCTGCCTTCATAGCGGAAATGTCTGCAACATATTGTGACATGGTGGAAAAGTACCGTGACGCAAAGTTGCCGATCGTTGGTTGCCGTTGTGATCGCATGGCATAGCGATGTTTCACGAGGTGCTCATTTGTGATCGCTTACACCATAAAACTGTTTTGATCATGCAATTAGTTCGGTCGTCTGCGCTCATTTGAATTATTGTTTTTTTTCGTCGTTAGTTTTGAATGTCTGCAATTTGAAATGAATCTCGCGCTGCGCATTCTTTTCCCTTTTGCCTTGTCGGTATCGAGTTTCGACTTATGTGATTGATGGACTGACGGATGATGTTCGTTTTGTTTCTTCCATTCGAAGCTTAAGGCCTCCAAGCTAATTTCAAGCATCGAAAAAGAGATAAACGAATTTAGATCAAAAACGTAGTTGTTGAGTGTTGTGTTCGTTTACGAGAGGCCTTCGCTTGTTGTGTCTTCCGCTTTTGCGTATTGTCTCAAATATGTATTTATTATTTTTTATCGTTATTATTATATTGTGAGAGATGATTATTTGTAGCCCCATAGAGTTTACGTTTTTTGTATATAAGTGTCGGTAGCAGTTTCTTTTTTTTTGTGCTACTGAACATGTTTCGAAACAGAACTTCTTTGTTGCTATAATTCAAGAGGTAATAAAGGGTTCAGAAATTCGAGAGACTGCTTGTTGCACACAATTATTAGGGAGTTTGCAGCCTCGGCACACTGTTATTGCCTAAACAAAATATTTTAGTGATACGGTGCGCGTTTCCGAAGACACCAATTATTTGAAAATTAATTATTTCTTTTTTCTCATCAAACTTTTGCATACTGCTCGAATGACTATCATTGAGAGCGGAACTTCTTAGCGTAATTGCATGAGCTCATTCCACTTATCACTGACACATTGTTATCTCCTGTAACTTATCAGGATTACATCAGAACAGCTAAGTAACGTCTCACATACATGATGTCGAAATATGTATGCTAAACGCAAAAATTAATTACACAGGATTGTTGAACCTCATTGATCTGAATGGTACGATAAAATGTCCAGTTTTTAAAGGAAAAAAAAAAGATTGTTGCGTAAAGTATTCAGAAATTTCTTAAACTCGAAGCCATCACCCGCCTCACCCGTCTTCTCTCTTGTGCATGCCAAACTACGCAAATGGAGCAAGTGAATAATAAACTGGCGAGTGATGAAACTGCACGCTTATTAGGAACTCGACCAAATGGCGATATTTTTTTCGGTTTTGGCTCCCTCGATTTTTGCATAACTGCATAGGGCCTCATTTCGCGTGTTTTCTTAAAGTTTGGTTACTTTGTTATGAAAAATCTTGAGATGTATCTTCCGGAACATGCGTCTCGAGATTAGTCTTAGTTATGTGGACCGAGACTGCCGTGTACGTCAGTGAATTTGATTCCATCAGCTACGTTGTGCATATGTCGTCCCTTAGCTGAACATTTAACGGTTGCATTTTATTGACAGTAAGCTGTTTGGAAGTTCGACGTATAGTCGTTGTCTACACCTTTCATCGTCGAAACCTAAGTGCACACAGTTTCAGTGATTGCTGTTACGCAAGCGTATTGCAAGTGGAACTAAGCAACACTGTGCTTATTGGTTTTCATTGGCAGTGCTATAAGCTTCAATCGGTACTCTTTTTTTTGGTATATAGATGGCAGTTATTTCTACTATAGTTAATTTCGAATTTTCCTCGAAAGTGATGCCTGCTTGCTTAAAAAGGCGACATGCTCCACCATGATTTGATTAAACGGTTTATAGTTCTCTCGACTTACTCGATTCCGTTACCATATATTATGGCTCGTCCAGAAATCCAGAAAGCACCTACTTGGCCTTCACCGAAAGGAACTGTTGCGTTCTTGTTCTGCTCAAAGGTTTGAACAGCTGAAGCGATATCATTTCACATCGGTTATTCTGCGACCTGCAATCCTTAATATCAATATCACCTACATTCGTTACGCTTCGCAAATGAGCGGACAAAATGCGGCAAAAGAAACTCTCATCGATGACAAAATTTGCGATCTATCGAGAAAAACAGCTTTATGTGCCCTTACAGTTATGGTGTGGGTGCAAATTTAGAATTGCAAACAGGCAGATATGATGAATAATTTAAAAGTACTGATATTCGGCCAATTCTGTTTTCTGGCGAGACGCAAAAGTGAGGCAGTAGAGTTGTTTAAACATGTACCATAGAGTTTGATGACCAAATAAATAATCTCAAAAGTGAGATTTCTTACAAAAAAGCCTCGAAAGTTTGTAGTTTTGTGGAAATAACGTATTTCATAATTCCTCATCAAAAAACTTTTAATTGAAAATGGGCGGTTTCATGAATTCTCCAAGGCGAGGTATAAACTGAAACTAGATGAAGCAGACCACCCAAGATGCATTAAACATTTTATGGATTCGATTTCGCCTGTCGCTATGCTATCGAACTTGTGAATGCTGCCAAGAATTCGGTTCTTTTTCGGTCGGCAGCACAATATATCCGCGGTGCGGTGTTACTACTCTATTGCGAGTGCGCATTTCACCGTGAAAAGAGCGGTTCAAAACCATTGTTGTGGAAATGATGCTGAATGCACTTCGCGATCTCACTTGTCTTTCTTTTGTCGCTGAGCACTTCGCTGGGTTTTTCGATCTTTTTACACATCCAAAGCTAATACATACAACACTGCATCGTTCAATGATACGCCGGTCACCGCTTTTCCTCAGCGAATAGTGTGGCAAAAGCAGTCGTTGAAATCGGATTGGTGATCTATTTTCTTAATGCAACATTCGATCCACATCACTTTGCCCTACCTTCTTCATGGACCGGGTGTACTCCTTTAGTCTTGTGGACCGAGGCGCCTTTCAAGGATGTTTTTAATGTAACATTTTCGGTGATTTTCAGTTCCTTCTCCATTAAAACTGTGGATTTTCGTCTCAGAAGCATACGACCACCCAAACCATCATCACTGCTCGAAGCGAAGATTCGAAACAGCAGGACGCTGACTTTTGCTAGTATGGGGAAAAAAGAAAAATTGTTTTATCTCCTTTGGATAGTGAACACTCCTGGGGGAAGGTAGCTCCCTTCAATGGTCCATCGGAAGTCCATTTTTGCGGGTCCTCGTTTTCACGACGCTTTGCATCAGTGATGACGTGGCCAATGCTGAAGTGGCAAGAGGAGAATTCCGGCTTCTTTCAGAGTTTCTTTGCGGATTTCGTGCTTATGCCCATATGCCTGCTCACATGATTGTCGTTCACTTCGCCTACTAGGGATTTGGCTGCATTTTCTTCTAAACGTTTTCCCGAACCCTAAAAACCTTCTCCGTTGGTTTCTGCCTTCCGTATTTTAAGTTCTGGGTCGTACCGAGCTGGTCGTGTTCCTTCCTGATCAGGTGTACCAGTTTGATACTTCATCTTTGACTAGAGAAACGACACTTGCGCGCTGACAAAAAGACCATGCAGACATTAACTAAGCCGAGCACGCACCGGCTATACGCGTCGACATTACGTAATGTGCCACGCCAAAAGATGGCAGCGGCACCGAAACGTGAGGAATTCGGGAGCTTTGGAACGATTTCACCATAATTCGGACGCATCGCACAAGTAAATGCGATGGTTAACGTCGTGAGCCATGATAGTAGCTAAATTGAGCCGGAAAAAAATGCGCCGAAAAAGATGAAAGTAATTGAAAATGTTCATGCTTGTTTCGGCTTTTGAACCTTCATTCTAAGCAAATTCCTGTGATTCAACGAATTGAATACGGCGACATGTAAGGAGGGGAAGGAGCAAGAAATGAACAGGAGAGAGGCTGCGAAGCGAAAAGATGAGGCATAATAAACAAACTACATTTTGCAGCGAAAAAATAAATTTATAATGCAAAAAACGTTCACCGAAACATTAACCTACGGATTTTTTTGACTTTTTGATTGAATGAGAAAAACGGTTTGTTTCTCCGATGTAGCCGAGCGTAACTCGATCAAGCTCCTCTACAGAATGTCTTTCTTTCTTTCTATTCAGGGCATTTCTCGTCCAGCTTTCTAAAAATCTTTCAGAGCACCCTACAGCATATTTTCCACTACCGTTTCCTCAGAAATAGTCGAAATGAATTCTACAAAAAAAGTGAGGCCATTGTTGCGTTGGTGAGTTGGCTATGCCTCACGCCTGGTTTGAATGCTTCCCCGACATAATCGTAGAGACTCGCCGCATTTGTTTGGCGGCTGCGTTAGAGTGCATTTAAAAAATAATAGAAAATCCAACTAAAGAGCGCTATTCGACGCGCCTAACTTTAAAAATTTCTGTTTGATGTTTGCACAATGCCAATGCAAATTGACTGAAGCCAACGTGGAGGTAATATTTCCAGAAGAGAGAGCAACTGTACACGATTATACGACACAACAAATATTTGCGCGTGGAAGGTTTTTGTGACCAAAACGATCGATCAATTTTCCTGCCCAATCAAAGAACTGCATCCATACTTATTCAGTGATTACTGTTAAGCTGAAATTATAAGTTGTCTTCGAGTACAATACCAATTCTTGTATAACACAAGTTGATCGCATGAGAAACCCTCGAAGTTAACTTGATAAAGCACCATATTTTAAATGAGACCTGTGAGCACACGAAACCAGCACGCTTCTAGGATATGGACATTTCAGCATCAGCGTTCTATCGTTACTATGGTGACGTGGTGCGCTGTTTTGGCGTGCTATCTCGGTCTAGGCCAATCCACGTGCCAATATGGGAAACTGCGTGGGGGGATTCAAGTCGCGCGCCAAGAAAACCCGACTACCGTTCAGGAAAACCAGGTGAGCAAATGCTGTTGACCGACTGTTGATTTATATTTTAAAAGCAGCGCTTGTAACGTTCACATCGTTATCGCTTGTTGTTCTTGTTCTAATGTGTGCAAATTGAAAGCATGATTTGCTTGACGAAGGTGTGCGGAAGCAACGGTTCTTCATACGCCCGAGAAATACGAAGAACTGCTTTCCTAAATGCACTAATCTGCCGTAGTTCGCTGATCCATCCCCGTCTTCTACCTTCAATACAGTTTCTTCTTTAAATTCGCCCTTCATGAAAGCTCTCACCCCTCATATTCAGTCACCCATCCGAATTTAGTCCCTGTCTGGACAAATTACTACAAACCAGTTCTTCTAAACTTGAACCTATTCGTCAAGTTTTTGCCCCCTGCTTTTAAAGTCGCTACTTCGCCGAAGCCTGTCCCCGCCTAATTCACTTCCCTTCGTCTATCATCTCTACCCGAATGGTGCCTATATTCGCATTCATTCACGCAGGTCGATGTCTTTCTACACGTCCTAGACCATTTATGACCATCTTCGCCCGATTATGCTCATCACCAAGTCGCCAGTCGTATTCGTGGGCGAGTTTATGAAAAGTGATTCAGTGATTGGCAAAACCGATATTAAATCTTCCATACAAACCACAGCTTACCATGGTTTGTATGGAAGATTTAATATCGGCATTTTTCGTGCCGCAGCAATTTAAATTCACAGGACTCCTGTGAAATATTGAATGGAGATTAAGTTTAACGTTTTTACACTCTTTAATGTTTTGCCATTATCCCAGTCGCTGTGCATCTTATTCATTCAAGGGATTCCTTTTGTTCAGAATGATCAGACGAATAGCCTTCTCTTCTTTTGCGCGTTATACGCGTTTCGCCATTAAAAAATGCCCATTATGGGATCAAAATGACTGTGCTAATGTACAAATGCATTTGTGTATCTGCCCCGTAGCTTTAACTAGCAGACCGGCAAAACTATGATGATAAAATTTCACAGGTATAATGTATGACATTGTGAGGTTGCGAAACAAAATTTTAGTACAACTTCAAGAATTTATGCATAAAGGCACGTCGAACCATGATAAGGCGAGAAGTATAGATAAGGGGAATAGCTGCCTTCAAATTAAGTTCTTCGGAGCAACGTATATGCTCACACGATGTAGAAGGGTGCAAACTAGATATGAGGAATGAAACCTACGAGAATAAAAGTATCTAGTTCTATTCTCAATCGTTCAAGCTGTATACGATCCCTTCACCACCCTTCATTGCAAGAGTATATACATTTGCATGAGATGCATTAGACTGTTTAAACGTGGAACTAAAATTGCGTTTGACGCGCATACAATGCTCACTGCTCCGGAAGAAGCACATCTGAAAAAGTAGGCTTGTGAATCTCTCACTAACCAAACCAGTTAAATCGAAAATAAGCACACAACGCACGTATAACACTGTGAACGCTGCGGTAAGGATGTATGTAGCGAGCATGTAGACTAACGGAGGCATATAAAAAACGATGCAATAAGGTGGGTGAATTTTCCATCGCATTCTCATTTAAATGTGAACGGCTCATGAGACATAAAAATTTTTCTGCGAGGAGCAGAAGGCTTAACAGCAAGATGAAGTCAACAGCTCGGGCAGATGTTGAAAAGAACTACGGAAGGCGCTTTCGACTATTTGTGCACTTCTGAAATTACTATTGATGCAAAGGTTATATTAAAATAAGCTATTGAAGATGTCTTTTGTCTATTGAAGAGTTAGCGAGAACCTGGCTATATATGTTTTCAGGAAGATATATTTATGCATACTTGGCATAGACGGTGCAGGCAAGTCGACATTCGTCAAAGCGCTTGCTTCCGGTATGGCCTATGAATGGTTTAGAGTTCACTTGCTTACCTGCGTTTGTTTGGTTATATCGACACATTCGTGGAACGGTTGCAATGCCACGAAGGAAACGAGTAGAAGAATTAGCAAATAATTAAGCGCGATGTAAATTTATGGCATTTATTGACCAGTACTAACCAAAATATTCAACGTTTAAACCAACATGGTTTCATTGCTAGGGCAAAAAAGGCAAATTTACTTTGCCGTCTGAAAAGATCGTATTCGCTTTGGAATGGTCCAAGCAGAAAGTACAGTTTCGAGGGTGATCAAAGTTGCGACTTCATTCTGCATTTGATTCTTCACTATGTGAATTCCGACTGCACAAAATGACTAATTCTTTTTGTGCAAACGAAATGCCTGCAATAGACCGTCAATACATGGAATCGCTCTGTTTGTCGATGTGGCAATAATTTTCTTCTGAATTACCTTTCATGTGGGCAAAGATCAAAAATCTCACATGGTTGGTTTTAAATTGTCAAAATTTGCCAAGTGCATAACAATTTCCTCTGTTTTTTTCTAGGCTAAGCAACATTTGTTTTGGTGAAGTAACGAATAGTATTTTAGAGGATATAACAGGAGTTTTGCCAACCAATGGCTTTACACTATCGGAGTTCAAGTACAAAAATAGCGACATTGTTGCCTACGACCTTGGCGGAGGCGAACGCATTCGCGCAATATGGAAAAACTACTATCCAGAGGTTTCAGTTTCATGCAAACTTTTACCGTAGCGAAGCGATCGTTGCCATTAATTTAGTTGTCACTCAAAAATTTGTCACTCAAAATTTAATAGAATTAATGGATTTTAATTAAATAGAATTAAGTTCAACGCATTTAATTTAATAGAATTAAGTTGCGAAGTCACTCAAAATGGATGCTCCGAAAGCAGTTAATTCTAATCGGAACTATTTTTTGTCTTCAAATCTATACAATTTCCTTTGCTATCAATATGCGAGTCTAAACAAAATCTATTTCTTGAAGAGAAGCACAAAATAACTATAACTTAAAATGCGTTTTTCCGCTTAAGGCCCAAGCTTATACTATATTTCCATATCATTTTAGTCACTTCTTCGAATGAATTAATCATTTCAGAATCGTGGATTTTTGATCTCGGCCTCCTTTCGGAGCATTTAATACAGATGCGGTCTGACTGTCATATGCAGTAAAATGCAGCTAAAAGCAATGCTAACGCCGTGAAAGCGCCAGTGATAGTCGTTTCTACCAAATTCGGTTTGATGTGACCAAAGTTTCTGGTTGGTTGGTATTCAATTACTGAATTTTATACCACCCCGAACAGAACTGATTCTTTGAAGGTGTTCGGCCTAATATATGTGATCGATGGAAGCGATGAGAGTCGTTTGAATGAGAGCAGTGAAGTGTTGAAAGGTGTGATGGCTGATGAAAACCTGAGGGGAAAACCGATTCTGGTGCTTGTGAACAAGAAGGATCGCCCCGGCTGCATCGACGAGATTCAGCTCAGCGACCGTTTTTGCCTTCATGACCTTTCCAATACGTATGCGGCTCAAATTAGGGTGGTATGTTTTATGCCAGTGAACTTTTATAGCCTATCAAAGGTAACGAGAGGATTCCGGACGTTCACTTGTTTTCGGAGGAGTCTAAGTGAGAATTTTTCCTCTCAGAACCTTGAGATAGAAGAAATGAACTCCTGTCCTGGAATAACGAAGCCATCGCTCGGAGCTTGTTCACTTTTTGCCTTAACGAAATCGGAGCCATCTCGTTTTACTCTTCACTGATCCGCAAAGCTAAATGAAAATACTCTTGCGTTTTTCTGGATTGGTGTGGAACTGCTGAGCGAAACACCTTCGTAGTGACAGCCGATTAATGGCCACGAGATACAACCGTAACATGCTCAGTTCCAAATGCAACAGGACAGAGGCTACGTTTTCACCATAGCTAACTCTCAAAAGTTGCATAAGATTATTTAAAATTAAGTCCGGTTCGACGTTCCCAACAAATTGAGGATTGTGGGGTACAGAGATCTTAATCCTCACTCATTTTTTGCGCTGAAAATTCGAAATCACCAGGAATTCACCTCTTTTTGCACAATTTCTGGAACTGCACTTTTAATTGCATACGTGTACGGTCGAAATATTCTTTCTGCTGAAACTGTTCGAGGGGTGAAACGTCGCAATATCAGTTTAATTAGAAACTCATCAGCAGAGCAGCAATTTTTATGGAATTTACTTTTTTTTTTTGGGGGGGGGGAGGGAGAACTGCAATGTTCACTTCAACGGCTGTCGAGTAAAACTATTATACAGGTGCATTTTCGAAGCAAACGCGATCGAAAATGACGTAGCTGTTGAAATTTTATACTAAACTTTTTAAAGGAATCATTCAATACGAAAAATTGCAAAAGACGACATTTATAAAAATTTCTGAACAGTTAAAATTGTACTTTCAAAATAATGCTCGACGAGTTTTCTATCAGCAGCTAGACCACGTTGCATATTTTGGCATGACAGAAAAACAGGGAAAAGGAGTGAAGAATTTTTACCCAAAAGTCCGTTGCAATTACTTCTTTGAATAAGTTTTTTCATCTGCTTGCTTTTCCCATAAATGCTTGTAAAGGAGTGTTATGTATGCGGGAAGCGATGTTTGGCTGTGACAGCCAATTTAAAATTGCAGTGTTTATACTTATGAATATATTATAGCTTTCGTGTGTACTTTTTTTTCTGGAGGCGTTGTTACATGCTTTCTTTATTGTAACTAAAGATTCTCTCTCTCTTAAGATCCTAAAAAAATTGGGATGGGATACATCGACACTGTTGTTCGTGAATCTCGATTGGGTTTCCAGTCGTTGAATAGCACTGTGTAAAAGGTCTCTCCGTGACAAATGAAAAAAGCATCCTGGATTTTTGCTTGAATTGCAGGAGGTTTGCAATGCAAGCCAAGGAACGGGGAATGCAATAGACGGTGCCATAAAGGACGGATTTGAGTGGCTTCTCGAGAGGATTTTCGACGATTTTGATCGACTGGAAAAGGGTGTCAATGAGGCGTTGAGGATTCTCAAGCAGAAACAAGAAGAGGAACGTATACGAAGACAGCATCGACTCGCTGCCAATGCAGTAAACAGGTGCGCATTTGTGCATAAGTTTGCTCCATCTTTAAAGCAGTTTCCAAACATCATTTTTTAAACTCCATCTCACAAATCCCTCGCCCCCTCCCCTTTATAATCTAGTACGATTGTGAAGGTGTTAAAAGAAGTAAATTTAGTGCGTGCTGGCCAGCTGTATCCATACAATTTTTTTCGAAGAAATAAAAGGGGCTATTTCAAAGTTGTCTCAATGGGGACAATTTTTCTATATGTAGACAAGCATCCTTTTTCTAAGCTGCCCTACATTCTCCACTTCTTATGAACGACTCTTTCACAGCGATAGAACACAGTGAGTGGAGGAGCTCTGTATAGATTCGTTAAACTTAACGATATTTCCGCTCTCTGTTGAACGAGTGGTGAATGTTTTCCTTTTTAATACGTCCTCAATTTTAAAATGCGGCTGTCTAGAACTCTAGAATTTCAAACTTCTGGACTTCTAGCCTTTTTAAATCATGGTTACAGTTGCAACCTGTAGCGTAATAAAATGATTACAAAATTCCAAAAAAAT
>JPKZ01000478.1:130900-164859 GCA_000803305.1 Toxocara canis
GATGTGGGTGACATAAAACATACGTATTACTCTAATGAATGTGCCTCAACAACGCAGTTCTCATTTATCTGCTATGAGGTCTGTCATTTTAAAAGCGTTGTTCTCAGCAAAAGACAGTGCTCGAAGAATATTATGCGAAACAGAGAAAGGCCACCTATATGACGGCGTTTCGCACGAGTGCAATCTAAAATCGGAAATTTTTATCGCCGTCCTTCAGTCTACAGTGATTTACATTGGGAATGTTGTTAAGTGTACGAGCTCTGGAAATAGAGATTGTGTAAAATTGCCACAACTCGCCCTCACCACCCTCCCTCTTTTCACCTTTCCCATCAATGAATCGCCATCCATAACTGTAAACAGATGGTGAATTGGTAGTTGTTGTAGCAACAGGTGATCAGCCAGGGTGATAGCTGACCACCGCTTTACCGCGACTTCCTTGTCGACCAACAAAGCAAAAAGCAATGGATTGCAGTGGTCCCGAAATCAAGTGGCGCCTTTGCCACTGACTAACGACGACCGTATCGATGGTGTTCTGCACAGTAGCTTGGTGCTGAAGTGCTCACGTTTGCCACCACATCTGCCACCTCTGCAGCTCTCGAATGTTGCCGAAAATGCATCGAACAACACACACTTCTCTTGCAGGGCATCTTCTGCAGGTTTTATTTTACTGCGTTTTGAGTATGCGGCAATCCCCTTAGAATGTACCCAACGTGACGACGCGACCTACTCGTTCCAGCGTATTCAAGTTCTTGGATCAAGAATCGCGCCCCCCCCCCCCCCCCCCCCCCCAACGTATGCCACACATTTCCTTTTCGCTAAGAAAAGGCAATAGTGGTAGACATCGCCTTATGTAAGGATACTATCTTGGATGATACGTTCACGTTCCCTGCCGCAAAGTCCTATCATGAAATAAGGTACGTTTCGATACATCACCAAGGTTTGTCTATTCGCGGGAGTGACCAACCGTCGACGTAGCTGGACACAGTGCTAAGTTTAAGGTATTTAGGTGATGATAAAAGCCTCTTTGTAATACCGGCAGAGCTTAAGCGCAGTACTTACGTACGTCATATACAAGACAAATATCGGAGAAGAGAACATTAGCGAAAGTCAAAAGAAAATATGCAAAAGTGAAAAACAGCCACATCAATATGACGGCGTTTCGCACGAGTGCAATCTAAAATCGGAAATTTTTATCGCCGTCCTTCAGTCTACAGTGATTTACATTGGGAATGTTGTTAAGTGTACGAGCTCTGGAAATAGAGATTGTGTAAAATTGCCACAACTCGCCCTCACCACCCTCCCTCTTTTCACCTTTCCCATCAATGAATCGCCATCCATAACTGTAAACAGATGGTGAATTGGTAGTTGTTGTAGCAACAGGTGATCAGCCAGGGTGATAGCTGACCACCGCTTTACCGCGACTTCCTTGTCGACCAACAAAGCAAAAAGCAGTGGATTGCAGTGGTCCCGAAATCAAGTGGCGCCTTTGCCACTGACTAACGACGACCGTATCGATGGTGTTCTGCACAGTAGCTTGGTGCTGAAGTGCTCACGTTTGCCACCACATCTGCCACCTCTGCAGCTCTCGAATGTTGCCGAAAATGCATCGAACAACACACACTTCTCTTGCAGGGCATCTTCTGCAGGTTTTATTTTACTGCGTTTTGAGTATGCGGCAATCCCCTTAGAATGTACCCAACGTGACGACGCGACCTACTCGTTCCAGCGTATTCAAGTTCTTGGATCAAGAATCGCGCCCCCCCCCCCCCCCCCCCCCCCAACGTATGCCACACATTTCCTTTTCGCTAACCGCATTTCGAGGGGCGGCGGATCTTCGGCTTACGGCTGCGCTCAACTTCTATCGGAAACCGTCTCTTATGTAGTTTTTTCTTATCGCGCTCTGTCAAATATATGCCGCAAGCGAATCGTTTTCCGCGTCCACAGTTTCGCAAATACATTGGGTGGGCGATGCACTTATGAATATTATGACAGAGGCTGGGCGGGGCCGAATCCACGCTATAGAGCACATGATTATGCATATCTGTAGTTTAGAAGGGAACCTGTGCGGCTGAAAGTGGCTGTCGTCGCAAGGCTATGTGGTTCTGCCACTTTCATCATCGTGAACAGCTTAGGCCTTTCACAATGTAACTTATTCATCATCTTCACGATGATGAATAAGAACAAAAATACCTTGGCATTCCGCAATAAGCCAGGAACGTTAATCCTCACAGGGAGGAGGGGAGCACGTTACGCCCCTGAAAGTCGTCTACGGGGGGCATTTTTCGCGCACGCAGAGACTAGGTATGGGACTTTCCTGTGCTTGCGGAGACATGGAAGCGACGAGGTAACCAGAAAATTCCGTGAAAGGAGGGAATTTCGAAGCGCAGAGGCCGCTAAGAAGGGAGAAATCCAAGTCAACTTCCAGACACGAACTCACTCCTTTTATTTCCCACGAACGGCCTTGCCGTTAAAATCCAGACAGACTCGAAAGATGGAAAGAGGGAAGGTGGAGGAGAGACGGAACTCTTCTTCCGTTGGTTTTTGGTCTGTATCCTGTATGATTCGTAAGCGAAGAGCTATTTTGCTTTTCTTATGAAAAAATAACGGTTCAGCACGATTGCTTCCTGTGATTATCTTTTGGAAAGCCTCTTTCCGAGGCGACTGCATGCCAAATGTGCTATAACCGTTTGAACGTTCTGTCAATATAAGCTTCACGATACATATATGAACTATCAACTGCAAAGACCGATTCATCTAGTCGCTATTTCAGATGCAAAGATAGCCTATAAATAACTCGTTTGATATTGCAGTAGGGGCATTGCGCATAAAAGTTTTTAAATATCGTTTCGAGCTGCTTTCGCTCCATTTAACATAAGCGTATGTCCTCTATGAACAATTCTCCTCAAAACGACTGTAATGCTCACTTGCAGCGTTTCGCATAACCTGCATTGGAAGCTTTTCACAAAAAAATGCCTGTTCTCTTAATACACCCCCGTAATATTTTACCTGACGGTTAACTGGAAGCAACTCCACCTTTCTTTTTGCCTCCTCAAACTTCCACTTGAAGTAGCTAAATTCAATGTGTCTTTAAGGCTATTATCAGAAATGGTCAGCTAGACTTCTGGCACTTTTTGTCACGCTATGTTAACAAATGTTTGGGATGTGAAATTCTAGTGATTCACTAAACTCTGGAGCTTAATGAACTGCTGGTCTTAGGGTAAACTCTCGTCAGGCTGAAAGAAACCAAGAATTTTCCCGTGTCAGCGAAAGGAGACCCTCAGTACCACTCCCTTCTCCTTCTGAAGCGCAGATATTACAGGCTTCAGCGCCTCTATCCGGGGCTAAACAGATTTCCACGACGTTGTCATAATAATTCTGTTAAGGTAACTTTCTGTTCATAGACGAGTGGCGAACGTGACCAATCCCATCCGGAAAGTGTTGAAACAGGAAACGAAATACAGGCTGTCTCTGTTACAGGCCACGGCTTTAGCGTCCATACCAACGTTCAGTTTACTTAACAATTTATTTTCCGTCACACAAATGGCGCAACAGCTCTTCCTCCCTCACCTCATCAACACTGGTTCCAGCCCAATTAACATTTCTCACTCTATGGCTTTAACGTTATCCCGCTATCATAGCGACTATCGGCCTTTTCCTAGTATGACCACTCGGAATTTATAGGTCCGAACGGCAGAGGACAGCTTGGCTCGAGCAGAAAGCGTCCGCCGGTCCAAATCGTACCGCTCACTTCGTTTCCGGTCACGAGCAGTGTGACGTTGAAGCCAAAACGTTATCCTATGCCTCGCAACGACTCCGCGTAGACGTGCCTTAGTTTGTCAAATGTATATATCAAGTGCCTTCGCAGTCGTGCCAATAATCATTTCGCTCCTTCGGTGCCTCTGATACAACGGTTTACCTCGGACACTGAACGACCATATCAGCAACCTAGACGTCCGTAAAAACGGAGGTCACGCTGTGCCTCAAGACGTCCACGGGGTGCACTTACCACCCAGTTTTATTTGTCGCTTCCTGAACTAACTTTATCTAATGCCACGCGCTATAACACCCCTGAACACCTTAAAAACCATTAAAACTGCTCGCTTATTCCTTAGCAAATAATTTTCCGGGCTCTTAGAATTAGAAAAAATAGGAAATCGGAATCGCAATCTCTACTTTCAAGTCAACAGTACCACTCCCACTATATTTTAACCCTCACGTAAGCCTTGCCTGAATTCTCCACCCTGAAGGAAAGAACAAACTTTGTCGGACTTGTTAAAATCACGAATTTTGTCACTTGCTGGAACTCCGTGCTTGCCAATTCGCGATAACGAACCGCTTCACATCTAACGGCATCGATCCTCAGCACCAACAGAGGCCTTTCCCCAAGCTTTAGTAACAAACTGTGTTCAGTCATACGTGAACAAAACAATGCGAACGTAACAAGGAAACTTTACTACACGGAAATCGAAAAACGGATAACAAGACTGTGGAAGATACGGAGGTGTTTAGTCGAACAATCCAAATCCCATATCATCATCAGACTCCTCTTTCGGCTCCTCTTTCTTCTCCTCCTTCTTGGGAGCTGCATCGGCCGCCGGTGCCGCGGCTGCCGCCGGCGCTTCGCCACCTGCCGGTGCAGGACTTCCACTACCCACACCGCTGCTTACACTCGTGATCAACGACTGAAAAAAGCATTGCCTTCAGCAATACCAAGAACGACACATTCAATCGCCATGAAAATTATAACCATTCAACGACAACAATTCCGCATCTTCATAGGAATGGGCGCTGAACTACAGCCATCCCGCAACCTTAAAAACTAGTCCGCATTACTTCCGGTGGTAACAGTATAACATGGCGATACCCCAACGGTTAACAGTTCCATGATGCTTGCTTCGTCTACAAACTAAAACGCAACCTTGAAGTACCAAAATTCTTCCAGGATAAAGCCCTACAGCATAACGTTTGAAGGAAATGTAGACGCCGCCCCAAAACTTTGCTGTCGCCAAATTAGCCAAGAAATCCAGCCGTGAAGTGCTCGGACAACCTGACAACTCCCTAGTCGCTAACGGGAAAGGCTTGGCAAAATGTCTAGAAAACTAATCATACCTTAACATCAACACCCTCGAGAGCTTTGGCGAAGAGACCAGGCCAGAAGGGCTCCACCTCAACATGAGCAGCCTTAAGAATGGTGGTTATCTTGTCGCCGGTAACCGCAACATCGTCGTCTTGTAAGATGAGAGCCGCGTACACACATGCAACCTCGTTGTGAGAAGCCATTTGATGTGCTGCGTGTGCCATTTCTGTCGATACAAGTGCACGCCGCCTTACAGCCTTAGCTCAACCGAGAACAATGCACTTTCCACCCTACAACTACATATACGCACGGTTAACTCGGACGAGCTCTTGCTCAAACGTTCACCTCGAAAAGATTTAAACACACAAGCGCACCATACTATTAACAGTCCCGTTCACTACCCACCCTTACATCTCCAATAAACCAATCAACAGCACTTCTAGGGAAAAAGACCGAACGAGTTTTTCTTCGTGTCAGTGTTTATGGCATTATATCTCAGCCCTCCACCGAGACTGGCCGTATCCCACGTTTCCAGTCCACCTTTCACACCGTTGCAGTCGCAATGATAGTAAGCACGCCAAATCGGGAAACTCAGTCATTTAGTCTAGAGCAAACACTAATATTCTCTAATGAATCTCGAGCAACACACCAACACCTAAACCAAGCACATTCGTTGCTTGCCGAAACACACCTCAATAAACGCTGTGCAAATTCCAAATCACTTACGACAGCACTACGCAGGAAAATCCAGATCCTGCCCTTTTTCCAAGCCTCCTACTTCGCTGAATGATGCTTCCCCACACCTCCATATTTTTAAGTCAGGAAACTTCCAGGTTATGATCCTCCCTGCCACTGACCGAAAAAAAAAACATCCCGCACCATATTATGCCTTTTGCTTATTCGAGCATCATGAAAAACCATAGGTATAACGCACAATGTAACGGATACAAACACAAGCGCGGACGACACCGCCAAAGGTAGGAATGATGAAGAGGGAAAGCAACTCCACGCAGACTTTATTAACAACAAGACAACAACAATGAAGCGGGTGAAGATTTATGCGACAAGTACGCACGCACCACCAACCGCTTTAATTTTCTGCTCCGCCGTATGAGAGAAAAACTTGGCTTTCACAATCACTGGCTGCTTCGGCAACAGCCCTTTGCCTAGCACCTTAAAGTAACCAGCTCTCACAACGTCGATTACCGGCGCCTTGTCCTTCTTCTCGGCGTAGGTTTTCCGCGTCTTCTCCGAAACCAACGACCACAATTTATCCAAATTTACAGTCGGGCAGTACAGACCATTCTTGCGCAGATGGAAATTCCGCATGCCCACCTGAAATTACACGTTCGAATTATGAAGCCCGATGACACGCTCACCTAAGTTAAACCAAACAAAGAAGCCTGTAATTTTTAAGGCGGAAACGCATCATTGAGAAGTTAGCGACCGGATCACAGCACCACATACCGATCTCTAAAACAAACCAATCAGTGTGACATGCTCTTGTGGAAATGTACTGCAAAGGCGTTTTAGGTAGTATCAGCACTAACCGCAAAAAGTACACGAGGAAGACGATGGTCTACACATCTAAAAAACCTGCGAGTGATGAACAAACTGCGCATTCTCAACTGTTGCCGCATTCGACCACAGTTTCTCCAAAGTTCCTTAACTACCGCTCATCACTAGGTGACTTTGGCTTCCGAGACATTCTATCCAAATACCGAACTGGAATTCAGTGCATTCCGGTCAAAACTGCCACCTAAACTGCTTCATTATCATTAAACGCAAAAGTGCTTTTTATTATTATTATTATTAAATTTGGAATGCTTGTTTTCAGTTGACATCGACACCAGCACCTTACGCAACCTGTTAACGTTCGCATGATGGCTTATCGCAGTGATCGACTTCTGACGTGGTGACGATTCCCGCTAATGTTACAATTAGTCTTCCTCTAGCCACTTCCAGCTTCGCGGGGCAATCCAGCAGCGATACCCTCCCTGTCTTCTTCAGCCTCAACCTCATCAACCTTACGACCGCGGTAAGATTTATCAAAGAAGCTATGTTTTTGGAGCAGTTGTTTTAGTCCGCGAGTTAAACAAAAACAATCAGAGTAAAACTGAGCTGTTCGGCTCGAGGTGGTCAGACTTCGAGAATACACGGATCACCCCTAAAGTTCATCAGTAGGGGATTTTGTGGGAACGAAAATAATCGTTTTGGCAATCCTCTACCCAGCTTTCCCATATTTGGTTATTAACAGGGTGACAATACTACGGAAATAAGGATGCATACCTCCACAGAAACGCTAACAACTCTATAAAGAGCGACGCGTGAGGGTAGCAACAACTATTTACTTACCTGGCAATATAAATGGAATGCTCTTACTCAAAGCAACAACTGTGACTTAAAACTAACTGTGAAAGCTATACAACGGCGATTATGCCATATGACTAGCCACGAGTTTATAGACTGCATCTCAGTTACTTTTCCACCTCCCCTCATTTACTTCCTGTTCGTCCTTGGAAGCTTGCCAGATGTGTGAAATTATGCGTTACCCACTAATTTATTCCGCTTCACCCGGAAAGCGTTTGTTCACTAAAAAAAAGTATTTCCACTTTTCCTCTTTCTGCTTTCCCTTTCATATTTAACTTCCAAGGGCTATGACCAAATAAGGCACAGCTGAAAACTGGAACGTGTTGGTTGCCTTTTTTATTTTTAATTTTTACTTTACAGCCTGAAGTGCCGTTTCGTCCTCAGCTCTAATATAAATTGTTACAAAACTACCAGTTGCTATTTCCTTATCACTCTAAGCCTCATAAACACCTGTCCCAAACCACAAACACTGGTCATCTATGCACTCAAAAACATGTGCGTTCATCTTCTGAATGGCTGTGCACTGAGACGGGTTAGTCTTCCGACTAAAATGATGTATAAAATCGTTAAATTTTCAATGTTGTAAACGTACGCACAGAACTGCTTTTCCACCAACGACGCATCGAATGTAAGATTTTACACATACAACTATTTTGCTTTTTTAAACATGGGCGACCTTAGGGATCAGGTGTCGCAGAAGGAAAACAAAGGCATTTAAAAAGACACACCGCTCAAAAAACCCAACAGTTTCACAAATACCCGCCTATTTTTCGACGCGGTAGATCACATGTTTAGGAATTCCTCTCAGACGGAATCCTACAGCAGACCTCTGAACCAAAACAAATTTTCACATGACTTCCACACTACCTTAATTCACCCCCCCCCCCCCCCACCCCCCCCCCAACCCCCCAACCCCCTCACATGTTTAGGAATTCCTCTCAGACGGAATCCTACAGCAGACCTCTGAACCAAAACAAATTTTCACATGACTTCCACACTACCTTAATTCACCCCCCCCCCCCTCCCTTCCACAGAACGTCGTTTTCCAAACATGTTCATTTGAAAAAAAAAATTGCTCTACGTTAAATCTTACAAACACAGGCGCAGTGACAACTGCCAATGAATTTCCAGTCACACACACACTGCGAAAGGGCTCTTCCAAAGTTTTACATCCTCAACCATTAAAAATGAATGAAGAGATTTTCCAAACACCCTCTTCAGCGTACAGCACTCTATTCTCATTACAAAACAGTCTTCCCATGGAAAAGCATTCGCGAAGAATTTCAGAGTGATTTACTATGTTGCAACAGCAGTCGAATGTGGGGCTGGCAGCTGAAGACGCAGCAAAAATCTTGGCAGGAGTTAATGCATTCGTAGTGCGTATGATTTCTGGTGCGTTTAGGACATTTGCGTCTGGCAATATGGGCAATACATCTTCTGCGAGAATCACAACAAAGTTACGAAATGAAATTGGGGATTCGCAGGTTTCGATGAACCTGCGATTCCCGAATACTTCGTGTTCTTTGCAGCTTTCAAAGGCTACATAAACGGTGAACTGTGGTGGGGCAGCAAAAGGATGAGAAAAAGATGGCACCCACTTAAACGGTACGGAAAAGTAGAGTCAAAGTAAAAGGCAATCTTCGCTTAGGATGTCTGTCGATTAACTAACTGCTTCCTCAGCTACCAAGTTTGCGCTTATGCTGGTCCCTTATGTAACTGTAACATGCGAATTTACTGTGAACACGCGAGGGCAACATGTGAAAGGGCTCCAGAATTCTTAAGCGCATACCATTTTTACGCAATGATAAACGGGACCTTTTGGAAGAATGGAGATCTGTTCAGGCTCCCTGGAACTTCATCAGCCTGAATGGTGTGAAAAGAGCCGTGTCGGCACTAGACCACATGTGGGCGGTAATCACTTTCACTGTTTACACAATAATTGCCTAGCTTTGCTGGAAGCATATCAAATTTTTCGTTTACCGTGCCAAAACCATATCGTTTCCTAGGTTTACTATTGTCAGAATGTTTTACCTCCCTTCAACTCACCCCTTCGCCTTATCTTGTGCTAGGCTTTCAAGGGTCTTGGACAAAAACCACCGTATCTCTATCCCCTTTCACTATGCACCAGCAATCATGCCCACCCATACTTACGAGTATGAAATAGCATTGTGTAGCGAAAAAAGAAACTCATACCTTTCCGAAATAACCAGGATGGTATTTGTCGAAGTTGATTCGATGGTGGTGCTGACCACCAGCGTTACCGCGACCTCCGGGGTGCTTACGATGCTTGCCAATTCTGCCGTGACCGTGTGATACGTGTCCCCTCAACTTCCTCGTCTTCTTTTTTGAGGTGGCCATCCTGTAACTTTGCCTAACCTCAAACCGTGTCTTTAAATACGCTCACATCATGCTTGCTTATACCGCCATCATCACCACAGGATTTGTTGGCTAAAACGTTTTTTTTTTAAACAATACTAAGCGCAAAGGCATCGCGTAGTCGTAGTGAAAGCACTTAAGAAGTTTGCTTTCTCGTTTACACGTTCGTTTTGTCAAAACATATGCATTCGCCCGCCTTCACCAACATTATCTCCATGCGCGTTGCCATCAAGCGAGATCTTAATATACTCAAAGCAAATCAGTTTCCAGGTTTGTGCGCAAAAGCGATTACGAACTGATTAGCCTTGCTCACATTTAATAAGCAAAAATAAAAAAACAGCAATTAACCAAAAAGCAATTGCCTCGTTAGTGCTCTTCGTTCTCTGACCTCAAAAATGAAGGGAAAAAGCGCTTCACAAGCTAAAATTACATTACGACGAAGAACACATCTCAGTGCGCGAAAATCCGCTGTTATTTCGTTTTATTTTTCCCGTTTATTCTTGCAAAGTAAACAAAAGTTTTTTTTACTGCCACATCGCACTACTTCGAAATGCGTTATGCGAACTATCGAACTATCGCATAACGCATTTCGAAGTAGTGGGATATGACAATAAAAAATAAAACTCGACTAAGTTCCTTCATAAATAAATATGCTATAACCCCAAAATGCTCATTAACGATAGCACGATACTGCGACACCGACTCGCACCACAACTATGGAATTCACCTCAACAATACGTTTATGAAAATGGCACGAACAGAACAGCACACATTAAATAATCACAACAAACCCTCCTTACCCCAATCACTTCACATTTCCTTCAGCACTCAACCCCAACTCCATCCCAACAAAAACCCTTCACCATCCTAAGCACTCAGCCCCTACGAACGGTCGACCACGACGCAAATGGCCAATACGAAAGAACTCTAAATCAGTTTGCCAGAGCTGGTGCAGAGAACCGCCTTTCCAGATGAAACTGCAAAAACAAATGCCCACCAAAGTCGAGGATTGTTCTAACGGAAATGCCGCGAGTTGAGTGCAATCTGTTTGGCAAATTCTGAAGGCATGCTGCTTAGCATCCCATCATCAAAGAAACTCCAAAGTAACAGGGCTGCCACGCAGTTGCTTCTGTTTGAATTAGTTTCTCTCTTCAGACGAATTTTCAACGACCGTAATTAAAGATGGAACTTTCAAATCTAGATTTTCTTTGTCATTTTTCAGCGTACTTGCGCCAAGCCCTCAAAGGGTTTGAGAGAGATGGCGGGGGCTCAGAAGCTTCTGGGGAGGCTCGGGCAAATTGGAGTTGCGCTAGCCGTTACAGGAGGCGTTGTTCAATCTGCGCTTTACAACGGTAGGATGTCTGGTAATTTTGTAATCCTAAGGGACGGTGCATGAGCAATAGGGTGCGCACCAACTAACTAGAGCCAAGGGTTGCATCGTCCGATGCGCATCTTATTAAACACACTGACAGAGTCACGTATATGCATTGTTTCAGGACATACATCCTTTCAGGGACACTTCTTTTCAAGCTTGATGCATTCGGCGATATGTAGTAAGCGATTCTATTCATTGTCATAAATTTCTGCTAAATTAACACCGAGAGCTCAGGCAGTGGGATCTCGGAACGGCGTTTGAACAGCTTCACACCATTAACAGGTGTGGTTGAAATTAACCTGACAGCCGGTTTCGAACAGGTGGCGATTTTAAAATTCGTCATGAACAACTTGACGGCATTTCTCTTTACAACTCGAAGAGTGTTGAATGTTCGAACAGCCACAGTCAATAGTCATGATAAATTTGCCGTTTAGGTTGGCACATTTTTAATCGCTGGACGTGTTACATGTCGAGCGTTTTGCTGTGTTGAGGCTGATGCGTGGTGTGTGTGTGAGTGCGGTTAGTTCCATTGAACAGTTCCAGCCGTGTGAATGCATTTGATGAAATTAATCGAATTATTTGAACCATCGATTGTGACAGTTTTGTCGTACCGGTGGAAAGATAGCAACCGAGAGTGCTCGTTTACCTTTAGTTGTTCACATCGTTTAGTCGTTTTCGAACGTTGCTTGTGAACTGAACCCACACTCTGTTCGCTGTTCCCGGTCAAGAAAGTTTAGAGCAGAAACATGGCCTCTTTAAAGCAGAAATAACGTTTAAACACAGTACTAGCAATGGGGCAGAATGTTCGATTTTTAATCTCATTGCTTGAGATGGCGAACGCCACCTCCGTTGCAGTTGTAAATCAAACATTGTTGAGTGTAATGTTGGCGCATTTCTTCCACGCATCAAATGGATGCCGTTGTCGAACTGCTGTCTCTTGTTCGGCAAATGCACATTCTGTTGTCGGCGCATGCATGCTTTTGATTGGAAGATTTTTTCGCTAGATCGTTTTCTAAAACCACAGTAGACGCAGTTCTGTTTTTGCGTGTTCCTGAAAGGAATGGTTTCTTAGTAACGAACATGAGGACGCTAGGTGAAAGTCTAAAACATTTCGCCAGACTTATAAAGAAGGCCAACATGTCTTCAATTCAAAGATCCTTGCTTCACGAACATTCGCTTTCGAAATATATATCGATTCACTGTCTGTTTACAGAAAAGTATTTACTAGTGTTGTTTTTGCAAAGGGCAGCGGAGGGAGAGGAAGTAGCGAATTTGGGTTTCGAACTCAGTTGTAATTCATGGAATCAACACATTTTGCGGTTATAAAATGCTGGATTTAAGGTGTACGTATTCCGTATCTTTTGAGACCTGAAGTGATGCGCGGATTTTAGTGGATGGTGGACAACGTGCGGTAATATTTGACCGTTTCACTGGGGTGAAACCAGATGTGGTCGGCGAGGGTACACATTTCCTCATTCCATGGGTTCAGCGACCGATCATCTTCGACATTCGGTCCACTCCTCGCGCCATTTCTACTATTACCGGCAGCAAAGGTATTTCGAGTGACTTGCTCAGTTTTAGGATTATCAGGAAAATTATGAGTGTGCGTACAGGTTTGCACTAGATGCTGATATTATGCGTTAGTTAGTTGAAACTTCTACGGTCTGTTTTCTTAAAATATGTCCATTTATCCTAAGTATCGGATTGCGCGTGGTAGCGCTAGTGACTGCAAATATAGAATGAGCGCCTGTGGTCGGTAATTTGGAATTGGCGCATCGAAAATTCTGCGATCAGCAATACGCTAGGCAAAACATTAAAATGGAATGGGGTGAGGGAAGCCGATTCAGGGATTCGTAGTATTTTAGTGAGGGAAGGGTCGAGAAAAGAAAAATTCGAATATTATCGATGTAGCGTATTACTTGACGAACTCTGAGTGTAGTATTGTTAGGAAAGGTGTAGTAGGAAAGGAGTAAAAGGTGTAATTGCTGGAGAAGAAGCGTAAAAGATGTAAATGTTGTTAGGGAACATTCGGAAACACTTTTGTGAAGAAAGGAGCGCTTACTGAAAGCCGCCTTACATCGGTGGTAGTATTGTGGGTGCATCGAAGCGCATAAGACAGCGACAGCATAATGTTTTATGAATTGTGTGCTGTATAAATTTCATCATACGTTACGCGTAGGAATCAGTAATTTTTTAAATATCATTTTAAATTTAGATGTCATCTGAACGTTATTTTTTAATGCTTAGATGTCAGTTTCAGCGCTTTATTTACTGGAATGTTCTTGATCCTTACATCAGTGAAGAATTAATTACGCTATTGCCTCGCCCTCCGGAATTATATTTCACATAAGAAACCAAGGATGAGGAATTTACATGTAACTGATTAAATTGATCATAAAAACAGTGTTAGTAAACATAAGTTACTGTAATAAATAGCCATTAATAATGAATAATGACAAAAGTTGCATTTGATTAGTGGTAAGCAATGGCAGTTTCGCAAAAATAGGCACTTTTTTTCTTGAGGTCTTTGGAGCAGGGCTTTATGAACAGTTGCGATAACGCAGCGGTTCTTTCGTACTTTCGCATTTAAGTGAGCAAGAGCGAAGGGTCAGATTGTTTCAGATCTGCAGAACGTTTCGATCACGCTCCGTATATTGCATAGGCCTGAACCAAGCAAGCTGCCCAACATTTATCTGAATATTGGCCAGGACTACGCCGAGAGAGTTTTGCCTTCGATCACCAACGAAGTGCTCAAAGCTGTAGTTGTACGTTTACTCTAGTTTTTCTAATAGTCGTGGTTGTTTATTTCAAATTTTCAGTTGCTTCTTGGAAGACAGTACTGTCCCATTCCCTTCATAACTGGTCAAGGACTGAGGATTTTTAAATATTTTTTAAATGACAATGGGTCGACTTAATCAAACTTTAAATGTTCCTCTTTTTTTTGCCTAACTTTCGATAATTCAGATCATGAAGTTGCTTACTGGAAGCTATAATTAATGTTCAGTTAGCTTTTGTCTCGTTGAGATGCGAGCACGGGATACGGATGGAGGTTGCGGACTGAGACTTACTGAAATCGGTTCTGCTTCTTTTCCTTCGCAGCCCCAGTAGTGTCAGTGATTGAATGGTTATCAGTTTTTTGAACTGATTTTTATGGAGAATCGGGTTTGATAGATGTTGCAGTAGGCAAGTACATATGTGGCTAGGGTTGCAGGCGCAGTTCGATGCGCATGAGATGATAACGCAGCGTGAGAGCGTTAGTCATCGAGTGTCTGTTGAGCTTTCCGAGAGGGCGCGACAGTTCGGCATTCTCCTTGACGATATTGCAATTGTAAGTGCCACTGTTTGCGCTAGCTAACTGTTATTTGTAAGAATTGAATATGGCCGAAGTTCAGAAATGTTGTTACCGACTTTAACATTTCTTCAGCGGATAAATTTTCACGAGTTGACGGAAAGCTGTTATCTGCCTTGCTTACTGATTACTGATTTTTGACTGACCTTACACGGATGGTGTATAATATAACCGCACTTTGAAATTAGTGCAATCCGCTCGTCATATATCAAAAAGTTTGGCTGAAGCATGACAGCGAGGAGTATGGTGCCTTGTTTGTCTAAATAAAACAAAGTCATGGTTATGCTGTGGCTGGCATCTGGTGCCACGCGAAACATTATTCGAAAACCATAAAGGAACGGAACATTCTATACCACGTTTTACAACTTCATCCGGCTGATTGACGGTGAAGAACATAGGCGCTGGATGAGTTGTTTTTGTAATCTGATGACTGAACCGATCGTAAGTGCGCTACAAGCAATTGGTCGAGCGCATGCGTAGAGCGAAGCTCATGGATGTCACAAATGGGTGCAGGTAGAGTGTTGGACCGTCGCAGGAGGCCAAAAGTCGCCTTGGCAGACAGGTGTGCTATGCGTTGCTTACAGTGTGGTAACACATATTTATCTATGTTCATTTTAGACGCATTTATCTTTTGGTCGAGAGTTCACGGAGGCGGTTGAAATGAAGCAGGTGGCACAGCAAGAAGCTGAAAAGGCAAGATACCTCGTGGAGACTGCTGAGCAAATGAAAATTGCCGCAATAACGACAGCAGAGGGCGACGCACAGGCGGCCAAACTTTTGGCGCAGGCATTCAAAGACGCTGGCGACGGTTTGATCGAGTTGCGAAAGATCGAAGCCGCTGAGGAAATAGCCGAAAGGATGTCGAAAACGAGGAATGTAATATACCTCCCTGGCAACCAGAATACGCTGTTTAATTTGCCGGCATAAGTGTTAAGCTTTGTCAGTCCTGTTGAAAAAATGCAGGTGCATGTTTCGTTTTTCAGTTATTTCAGCAGAGTTGCTTACATGTGCTCTGTTTCTGTGGTTTTGTCGTATTGTTTTTTGTTGTTTCTCCGCTTAGTTTTGCTTGATAATAGAATCGATTTTCTAAAACTTGTTTGGTTCTCGTTTGCACACTCAGTCGCAAAAGTTTCGATATATGATATCTTGATTCTTGTTCGGAGGCATGTGAAGATTACTCGACCCCAACTATTATGACAATGCGGAATACTTGGTTGCGAAGTCCATTTTTGTGAGAATAGTGGGGCCATCGTTCTAGCGCTTCTAAAGTAATATTTTTTAGTCTTTTTAAACGCTGAGAACGAGCCAAACTATGGACGATGATAATCAGGCGTAGTTTGACCACTGGAAAGTGCGCATGGAAATCGGGGACCCTGGGTACAGTTTCTGTGTGCTTAGTAAGGCGCTGTTTATTGTGCTACGTGTTCCGTGAGTTACCCAAATTCCTTTCCGCGGTCGCCACTGGTCGACGAGAACTGATCAAGTTGACCGCGTAGAAATTTCAAACTGCATACGTTGTATGGCCAATACCTCAGCTAAAAAGTATCCGTTATGCCGAGTTAGTGTTAACTTGATTAGTGAAAAGGGTTCTGAGCAAACGGTCTGACTGGCTGCGTTTGCTTTCTTCCCGTAAATTGCGCAGGGCTTCTGCATCCATTCCGTTCTCCAGAACTGGGTCATTTTTTCTCTTCTTTGGAAATTTTGTATGGAACAGATAGAAGGATTTGATGTAGGGTGAAGAAAAGTGCTTGTATTGCAGTATCCTTTTAAAAAATAGCGGTTTCAGAGTTAAGGTGAGTGCTTTTGACGGTCACAGATCTGTTACTTAAAATGCTGAGAACAAATCATCAGTGAAGACTTCGGTATCGCAAAAATGGGACTGCGGATGCTCGGTATTTTGCGCATCAACGAACAGTGCATTTCATAGCGATATCCTGTTTTCGGATTAGCAGAAAGAAGCGTTTTGCGTAGCGTTTGCAGTTTCTGTTTGCTTCATTTATTTTCATATTCGTACATTGTAGCCCCATATTCGTAAGCCATTTTTAGATGAACTCCCGCTTTGTCACGACTAGTGGAAATGGGATCCTTGAAAGGTTAGGGGGGTGTCACAACTGCTGTTATTTTGAGGTAGTAAAGGTGACTATATTTTATCCGCCACCCCTCCCCCGCCATGAAAAATGTGCTGCCAAGAGGGTAGGAATAACAAGAATTTGCAGATACATTATCGTAAGTTTCAAAACGTTCATAGTAATATAACCTGGTGTCCCATGCGTTCTTAAAATTCTGTTCAGTTACATCCACCTATAGCGATAGGTGCAACCTACCGGAATCGTCTAGCTAGGCTCGAAGCCGTTCTGAAGCTGTCGCGGGGTTTGGCTATGTTGCGGCGCCAGCCCCCCTTCCTCGAGTTTAGGGCCAGCCTTGTCCTTCAGTCTTCGCAGACGAATTTTGATTGTCAACTACAGTTTAGAAATCCAGTGCGTTGGCCGAGCAGCTAGTGCGCTTGGAAAGCCAAACCGCGACTGAGGGAAGGAGATAATGTGTCTGAATTCGAATATCTGCTACAGTGTGGAAACGACGCTCAGGAGTTTGTGTTAGAGGATGTTAGGTACGAGGGGTGGGGATGGTGAGGGTGGTCAGCGTTCACCTCCGCAATGCGATCAAAAAGCGAAGCGATTTGAGTGATGCATAGCTTCAGCGAAGCATTTACCAAATACTTGCTACGGCAGTGAAGCTAAGTGAAGCAGCCATTTGTGAAATACGTGATACTTTACGAGTGCACAAGGCAAAATAGCGCGGGGAAAGGGATACGGGCAGTACAGCTTCAGTGTAAGTCAGGGTAATTTGTAAAGCATGACTGTAATCGGCGCCATCCGGATTGTTCGGAGGTGTTTTTCTGCAACGTTATGGGACATTTCGGCTGAAATGTGGCCTTGAAATAAGAGCCAGTAAAGACACCATCCTGGGTGGTCATCATGATTAACCGGCATTCTTTTATATTTTGTCAGGTACTTGTTTTACTGGTGCGCTGTATCGAGCTAATGAAAGACGAAATCTTCGTTTCTCGCAGCATTTGAAATTTTCTGACTTAGAACTTACGTTCTGTGTTCGGCCTTCTGACCCTCTTCATCATCGAGATATCGCAGAATGCAAACATTGTCATGAACGTTTTTTCGAATCTTTACGCTTAATAATTCCTTAGAGAACACAATATGGTCACTCCTGTCCAATTTTCATTATGTGGTAGTCAGCCGCTGAAAATGTATCAGAAGGCTTCATCTTTGTTGGTATTAGCGATATGTCAAGTCTTGCGTGTGAGGGCTGAAGGGGTGCGTGACGCGAATGGTTAGTATCGCTTCGTGTGAATCAACGCAGAGAACGCTGCTCATTCATACACCCTCACTTTGCTTGACAGACTCGATAATTTTTACACTCTCTCTCCAGTCTTGACTTAAGCGATCAGGCTAGAACGCTATGGTACTCTCATCATTCACTCCAGCAAAACACGATGAGATGAGAGGTGTTTACAGACGTCTTGCACTTACGAACAGTGTCACTTTTAATCTTTAATTTTAATTGTTTCGCTCGGTACATATTTGTAGCTGTTTGTTTCCTTATAATCCTCAGTCTTTTTCGGTTTGTGGTATTGAACGGGTGGTGCGCTGATCGAAAATGCCGTTGTCTTGTCGATTCTACGCGAACCAATTCCCCGATGTGGAGGACACCGTAATGGTGAACGTACGTCAAATTGCCGAAATGGGTGCATATGTATCGTTGCTGGAATACAACAATAAAGGTGCCTGACTTCAAAGTTGCTCTTTGTTGTTGCCCGACTGCTGCTTGTGGAGCGTGTACGATTGAAACGGCATCAAAAGCAGTGGGCGTTATTTTTAAGGGAAGCCTAAGGAAGAGATGAGCATGCTAATGGTGCGGTGTTGTCGGCGTTGGCGTACGGTCGGCAAAGTGAGAAAATTGAAACCTGAGCGAGTAGCATAAAAACAAAAGAATTTTTGCCATGTAGCGTTTTCGATACAGTACAGTACGATTTGTTGAAATGGCGTCACCGTTGGCCATCGCCACACGTCACCGTCGATCTTAACCGTACTCAACCCACTGGGCGTCAACCATTTGTGCACACAAGTGTTTCAAAACAGACTGACTAATTATATTTTCAGGCTGCGGTTTCGAGGGGTCCTCATAAGTAAACGGGAGGGCACAATTCATTTGAGTATGACTCTGGATAGGTTGGACAGGCGCATCATTTTTTGCAGGGTGCATGTGGTCGAGTTCGACATGTTTATTTTGAACGTGGGGGCAATACGTTAGTTGTCATCTGAGGCGTATACAAGATTTTTAATAAGTATGGATGGTTCGAGAAGGGGCGATTCTGAATTTTCACAAGAACTGCAAGGAGTATTCATTTTTGCCCTCTGGTTACGTTGTTTCGTTTGGCCCACATGACCGACTGTACTCCTTATCTCTCTGGGTACATAAGTATGCAGTATAGCGAGGGGAACGATGCGTTTAGTTCGTTCATTTAATATTCAGTGAACACTGAAATCGGTTCAGAAAAAAAGAAACGGCGTTGAGTAGGCACGTACGAGTTCCTTTCTTAGCTGAGCATCAGAAATGCTGTCAAGATTGGCATTGGCGTGCGCGCTTGGAGAACAACTTTTAGTCGACCTTGTTGCACGTGGTTTAGAGCAAGGTATAAGTCTGAGCTGATGGATTAGAAACCTTGCGCTAACAGTTGGTACCTGAGATCTTAAAAAACGAGTTATCTAAAGCTAAGTAGGTTCGTCACTGCACGCGCATAAAAACAACATATTTGGGTGCCGCAAATGGATGTAGAAGTATGCCTGTGGGAGTAAGATCTGTGGATTTTATGGATCGATAGGACTACATTACATAAGCAATCGATTGTGCATTGCAGAGGTGGTACAAATGGATAGGTGTTAAGTAAGGATTGAATCACGGATATCCTCCATTCCCCAATCCCCCGCTCACTCTTTTCTTCACGTATATACAGAATTGCCAAAATTAAGTGTTTGTTGATGGTTTACAGAGGGTATGATTCTTTTGTCTGAGCTGTCGCGACGGCGAATCCGCTCGGTGAACAAACTGATCCGTGTAGGTCGGAACGAGTGTGTCGTGGTGATCCGAGTGGATAAAGAGAAGGGATACATCGATCTTTCGAAACGGCGTGTATACTCCAAAGATCTTCTACAGTGTGAAGATCGTTTCGCTAAAGCTAAAGCTGTCAACAGGTTAATACAGTCTTTGTGAAAGCCTTTCTAGATTATTTTATTCCCTTAAATGTTGCATTTTTTTCGCAGTTTTCGAGGAAGATCTTTGGTTTTTGCCTAGCGATTAATGGTTTAAAAGTTCAAGTACTGTTCAGTTGTTTAGTTGTCATTTTATGCATAGGCGAGAGGCAATGAATTTCTCTCTTGGTTTTAAATAGAAATTTTCTTCAGCCATTTCTGAATAAATAAGTTGGTAGTCGAAGGTTAGGTCACACTAAAATGAAGCGAATTGCGGGAGCAATGGATTGATTTTCTATTGAATAGAATAAAAAGCTAAATAAAATAAATTTTTTTAGAGCGGTGTGTGATAGCGACAGAGCTGGTATTTACGACATTTCTGGCTTTATGGGTTTTAAGCTCGTTTTTATATCTTTCGAGTATTTCGGTTGCATAGAAAGAAAATTCATCTCGTATATTTTCTAAAACCTAAAAGTGAACATGGTAATTTATCAGGGCTTGTTAACATAGCGTTAGCTGCATTTTGATACCTCTCGTATAGGTTTCTCAATTGAATACAGATTGCAGTTTCTCAGTTTGCAGCGTATAGGAACTGTAGCGAAACGAAAATGAGACATTTGCAAATGAATAGCGATCATCATGAGTTACTTAACATTTTTGGGTGTTCGGTTGAGGATACATTGAGCGTTTACAGCATACTGCGTCATGTGGCCGATCAGCTGGAGTACGAATCGGAGAAGCAGCTGGAGGATTTGTACGAGAGGACGGCATGGTACTTCGACAAGAAATTAAAAAAGAAGGCAGCTGCATACGACGTTTTCAAGAAGGCGATTAGGTAGCCCTGTTGTACTGGTCGTATGAGATGTTCCGCTTCGCATTTCGCAGAGCTTTTCACACTTTTATGTTCACCTACAGTTCTTTAATTTCGCATTAAACAACGCTTATAAAGTTATTGATCTCGTGGTTTATGCTTAAGAATGTGTTCCCTTCCACTTTTCCGGTCAAGGGTAAAAGTGTGCGCTTTTTTTTCTCCTCGTTTCTTTTCGTTTTCTCGCTGTACCTTCAACGCAACTCCAGATAGCTTATGCATCCCTTCGGAAATTCAATAACATGGTGCGTATACCTTACAGTAGTTAGCGAACTTTGGAGAGCATATTTGCACCTGTTGTCAGGGGACAGCCTTCTGTCCCGTTCAAGTGGAACTGTTTATTAGGAGGAATGTTGTTTTTAGAAATTGTATTGTGTATTCTTATCTTTTTTATAAGAAGCAGCACTTTGTTTTTTGGAGGTGAATGGTCGACGAACGGTATTATGAAGTGTGCTTTTTTGCAATTTCAGAACGGTAGCCGCTGTAGAAGCCTGGAAGGCGGGAAGAAGAAGGGGAGGGGGGAATGCTTTGTTAAGAGGTGACTGAGGCTTGCCAGTGGCAGTCAGCGTCATCCGTTATACGGCGTTGTATTGTTTAACAGTGCATAATACGAAATAACCGTTAGTGTGCTATATGGAATTGTAAGCTAATAAGTTCAAGACAGTTTAGTTTTCAGCGATCCCACTGTGTTGGACGAATGCGACATACCTCAAGATGTGCGCGAAAAGCTTTTGGAAGATATAAGGTAATCTTTCACTATTTGTCGTTTAGTTATTACTGTTGGCTTACAAAGAGTTGATGGAAAGAGATCTGGGAAAGAATTGGCTTCGTGATATTCTAAGTTTCAGGATTTCAGGATGTTTGTTGTGGCGTTGCGGGGGCGTTAATGTGAAATTTTTTTTCAGGAAGAGATTAACGCCGCAGGCTGTAAAAATTCGCGCCGATATCGAGGTATCATGCTTTTCTTATGACGGTATCGACGCTGTTAAAGAAGCACTCATTAATGGGCAGAAGTGCTCCACAGAGGAGATGCCAATCAAGGTGATTTGCAACTTTATTCACTGTCGACTCCTAAAGCTGTGAATAGTTGACGTATGTGTTGTTCATGCGTATAGCTCAGGGCACTGTGATCTAAATTCGGTGAACGAAGTATGCGTAATGTTTTTTTTAAGATAAATTTGATTGCGGCTCCGCTGTTCGTTGTAACAACGCAGACGTTGGAGCGGAGTGAGGGTTTGGAAGCCGTGAACAGTGCACTGGACGTTATCAAAAATACTATCGAATCTCATCAGGGCACTTTCAAAGTTGTGATGGCGGTTCGTTTCAGCTTTTTGTTTGATGTTCATGTTCGTTAATTTGTTGCTGAGAATTCAACTAACGTCTGTCCAGGCTACGGTCATAATCAAAAGAGGAGCTAATCGTTTAGGATTTGTGTACAGTTTTTTCGTTTGCAAGTCCACACTCCTCTAGCCCTGCTCATTGTTTGCACCGGTTTCAGTGTGATAACTTTGCTGTCATCGTTATAAAGTGAGTTGCTATTTGTTACTATAAAGCTGCAGTCGAATGAGCAGATGAGCTTGAAATATTGAGTTTTATCTCGTAAATTTGCTGTCATTGGCCGTTTGGATAATATTCGCTAATATCCACAGGTAGGTGGCAGAATTTAATTTTTTATAAAGAAGGTGGCCATCAGCGTTATATTATTTTCAAAAGAACCACATCTGCATTAGTGAACCGATTAATATAAGAGATCGAGGCGAATAGAAGCAGGTGATTGAATTTCGAAGTTTTCTACATCTAATCACCTAGTTATCATTATTCGTTAGTGCGCTTCATTTCACTTGTGGTTAAATGTGGCATTCATCGTTTTTTTCCAAGTCTTCGTTCAAAACGGAGTGACATTTGCAGCCGAAGGTGGTGACAGACCTGGATGAGGAGGAAATCAAGAAGAGAATGGAGTTGATGGCACTTGATGATGAGGAGAACAGTTCTGGCAGCGATGACGATGGCTTGGTGGCACCGAAGGGACTCGATCTGCAGAAAGACCAGGAAGAGGCGAACAGAAATGCTCAGCAACAAGCGGACTCCGACCAGGAATCTGATTAGATATTACTTGCCTGAGTGATGTTAATCCTTTCCAAAAAGTGAAGTTTATCTGATTTCTGCCATACAGATGTGTGGAATGGGCGATATCTGGTTTTAGCGAAAGTTGCCTAAAGGCTGATGGGTAGTTGAAGTTTCCGCTTGGGGAGAACGAAGCCTCTTCTTGTTCTAGCCATGTTATAGTATAAAATTATTTCAGAATATTGCAGATCGAAATGTGGTTTGTTCTGTTTGCTCTGCCAACTGAAGAGAAGGAGTAGGCTTCTAATTTCAGCTTCTCTACAGATCTAGTGGCAGGTATTTATACATGCAACGTTTGCCGTTATTGTTACTTTTATGCTGTTGGTCGTGGTGTTTGTTTCGCTGCTAGCTGGTACACTGCGAACCTCTAGCACAGCTCATTTCGTTCATTTTGGTTCACCGTTCTCGTAAGGGTGCAAGCCTATGGAACGCATGACATTAAACGTTGTGCTTCATCGACTGTACGTGCCAGCGTTCTTTGTTCGCTTCTGCTATTTATTTGTGTGCGGTGTTGATTCAATTTTGATTGTTCGATTTGGGAAGAAGGACTTTATTTCCAACTTTTAACGGCTGGCAACGATAAATGAGCTTTTGTTCGATGCATTGAGAGCAGCCTCAAGGGGTGTGGTGTGTTCAGAGCAGCATGTACGATGATTGAGCTTAAGCGCCACTTGCACATGAATAAAACAGAGAAGACGAGGAAAGAGAAACAATCGAGGGACAAAGGGGGCTTCCTTGTTAATTTCCAGCTTCGCGAACTATGTGGATTAAAGTCGTTATGTATCCAATTTGATGTTATCAGTTCGTGGTCACTTTCTCATTGCGTGTGAAAAGAAATCCTATAGTTACTCTTTGCATCATCTGATGAACTGATTCGGTCGACGTTCGTCCCTTTGCATATTGCTGACATTGAAATGCACGAAAGGAGGGTCGAGGGTAGTAACCGGTGATGTCGTTTGTGCTATTTTTGACAGAAGTTTTTTAACAAGTGGGCAACATATTGTGCTTTCTATGCTTTCCCTAAGATTCGGATGTACTAGTCGCACTTTTGCGAAAATATGAATGCGCTGTACTGTAATCGGAATTTTTAATTTTGCACGGGTATTTTGTCGTAATAAAGTACAGTGCAGAATTGTAGATGCTTCTGGTTCAGGTAAAATTGCTAAAAGTGATGCTTGGAAACATAAGCGAAGTATTTTTTCCTGAAGTTACTTCCTATGTAATGTCAAAGCCAAGTAGCAATTACGGCAGTTATGCGTCATTTGCAAATGTCGTACTTTATCCACATAATTAGCGGTTGAATTTGTTTTCTGCTGTTTGCAAAGCGTGCGAATTGATTATGTTGCATGTAGTCTAGCTGGGTTTTCACTTTGAACGAAGTGCTGTGTTGTGGCATAGTACAGCACAGCACAACGCAAAAGATGCAAAGGAACTTTGCAGAAACGGTGCTACTGAAAGCAATTTTTGCGAGTGAATGTGACAGGGAAGAACTGCCCCAACATTTTAGTTGGATATTTATTTGCCTTTGTATCTAGAAAATAATTAAGCCTTAAGGTCGGTGGTAAAGTACAAATAGATCCCTATTATCTCTGTAGGATCCTCATTTTTCGCAAAATTCCCGGTTTTCCCATTAGTATGTCTTTGGGTTAGCTGGGTACTTTGCTCATCATTGCAACAGTCCGGGTGTGTTATGATTTCCAGAGCTTTTTAAACTATTACTGAAGAAAGTGCAGACGATGTGACCGTATGATTTGCTGTGATCTGGACAAGACAAACGAATCTGCTATGAATTGGTGAAACGTCAGTTTGAACAACCGTATCGCTACTGCATCGCGTCTTTCATCCAGTTGCTGTATATCTTTGCATGAACACTGAAGATTAAACCAAATGGACCACAGATCAGCGCGGTACGGAAGTGAATGCAAACGAGCATAACGCAGTTGAAAAATTTCCTAGGCTATGTGAAGAACATATTTCATCTTTTCGATTACACATTTTTTTGAGGTTATTCTTAAACATCCACAGAAAGAAATCTATTACTGTCAAGGGTAAGTACGGCAAGAAAAAACGTTATCCATAGCAAATGAAAAAAACCGGCCATTCTTTCAACGCTGCAACAGGTCTTACGACTGCGAAAACGCGTGACGTCGCCCATTCCATCTGCGACTTTGCAAAGGCATTGGCGTCCCGCATTTTTGCCCGCAACTTTCATGTTTGTTTGTGACCATTTTGTCGGCAAGCGTTGTTGCCAGTGGTCACTTTCAATTTCTCGTACACCTACCTACTCGGACCACTTCTTCGAGTGTGTGTAGAACAGTAAAACTAAGCAACGGTCATGTGCCGTTCCTTTCGTCCCCATTGCTCGCCCATCCCTCCAATTCCGAGCGTCTCTGGTTGCTGTTAGTATATGCGAGTAAGAAGTGGCCGAGCATGGTCGAACTCTACGGTAGCACCTACCTACTCGGACCACTTCTTCGAGTGTGTGTAGAACAGTAAAACTAAGCAACGGTCATGTGCCGTTCCTTTCGTCCCCATTGCTCGCCCATCCCTCCAATTCCGAGCGTCTCTGGTTGCTGTTAGTATATGCGAGTAAGAAGTGGCCGAGCATGGTCGAACTCTACGGTAGCACCTACCTACTCGGACCACTTCTTCGAGTGTGTGTAGAACAGTAAAACTAAGCAACGGTCATGTGCCGTTCCTTTCGTCCCCATTGCTCGCCCATCCCTCCAATTCCGAGCGTCTCTGGTTGCTGTTAGTATATGCGAGTAAGAAGTGGCCGAGCATGGTCGAACTCTACGGTAGCACCTACCTACTCGGACCACTTCTTCGAGTGTGTGTAGAACAGTAAAACTAAGCAACGGTCATGTGCCGTTCCTTTCGTCCCCATTGCTCGCCCATCCCTCCAATTCCGAGCGTCTCTGGTTGCTGTTAGTATATGCGAGTAAGAAGTGGCCGAGCATGGTCGAACTCTACGGTAGCACCTACCTACTCGGACCACTTCTTCGAGTGTGTGTAGAACAGTAAAACTAAGCAACGGTCATGTGCCGTTCCTTTCGTCCCCATTGCTCGCCCATCCCTCCAATTCCGAGCGTCTCTGGTTGCTGTTAGTATATGCGAGTAAGAAGTGGCCGAGCATGGTCGAACTCTACGGTAGCACCTACCTACTCGGACCACTTCTTCGAGTGTGTGTAGAACAGTAAAACTAAGCAACGGTCATGTGCCGTTCCTTTCGTCCCCATTGCTCGCCCATCCCTCCAATTCCGAGCGTCTCTGGTTGCTGTTAGTATATGCGAGTAAGAAGTGGCCGAGCATGGTCGAACTCTACGGTAGCACCTACCTACTCGGACCACTTCTTCGAGTGTGTGTAGAACAGTAAAACTAAGCAACGGTCATGTGCCGTTCCTTTCGTCCCCATTGCTCGCCCATCCCTCCAATTCCGAGCGTCTCTGGTTGCTGTTAGTATATGCGAGTAAGAAGTGGCCGAGCATGGTCGAACTCTACGGTAGCGAAGCCAAATTCACATGCATGTCAGCAGCATTTCAGGATGCGTAAAATAGTTCCCAAAAAAGTGACTCATTTTGGCTTCGGAAGAGGGCGTTTTGCTAAAGGCTACATACACTGCAGTGTCATCAACGAAGTCACTCATTTTGGCACCACCTATAATCGTTTGCAGTTAATTTTGAAAGTCGATATTAATACTAAAAGTCGATTTGAAAGATGGACAATTTCCAAAACGGTGTTAATCGTGATCATGAGAAAAATGTAAAGGAATGGTTTAAAAAGAAGAGCGGGAAGAAATTTCAAAAAAAAAAAGAACGAGTCTTGTAGCAGTGATGTAAACGAGCACATTAACGTATGTGGAATATGGTAGTTTCATCTGTAGTGAAACCAAAATTGGCTCCAAAAAAAGGGTAATTTCGCATGTGATTGTCATATTCGTTGGTGAAAATGAGCAACCAATGACACGTTGAACTGGTTTGCGGCCAATGTTGCATTATCTGCTCGGACATTTCAGGTCTTCTCCACTATCAGTTGAACTCCTCCGCAGGAGTGTCTAGTCAGTGTCTAAGTTAATTTTTCGTCAAAAAAAAAGAAACTCGGCTGATGACAAGTGTTTGAGTCTCATTAAGCATCTTTATTTCCCAGTAGAGCGGTGGTGGTGGTTACGCAAAACAGAATCATGGAACGAACCGACGCCGAAAACATTTGCAGTCGAATGTTCTCAATGGTACCAAACAGCGTTGGTCGGGTGGAAGAACGTTGCTGCTAGTTGTGGTTGTGTAGCGATGCGATTTTCTTGTATAACGTCTCTGATGGGAAGACTCGTCAAATGGTGCATGTTTTGTTGAAAGGTGCGCACGTTTGCGAGACGCTCATATGTCATCATTTGTGTGCGTGCAATTCATTTAGTGTCCGGAACCTGGGAACTTATTCACACAAAGAACAATTGAATTTTCCGAATTTCGACATCCTTTCACTTCAAACAATTCCAACCGAAGTGTTTTGGATCGAAGTGAGAGGAAAGGAAACAGAAATAGCGCTTCATGATTGAGGTGAAACGCGCTTTTTATGCAGCGCTGTTACGGTCTAGCCGTTACAGCCAGATGCTGTTGTAAAGGAAAAATAGAACCATATCACATATTATCGCAAATTGCGTGGGGTAACCCAAAAAGCTGTTGGAATTCTAACAGTACTTCGACTTGGAACACCTCGGGAGCTGAGAATACTGATGACACCAGAAGTTGGCCAGATAAGGCTGGATCTCAAACATGGTGTTGATTAGCCAGCTTCCCAAAGGTTACCTCCCAGAAATTCGTCGTTTTGATTATTGAAAGATTTTTGTTTGTTTCGTTTTAAACAATTGGAATAAGACGACCGCTGTTGTAACGGATTTTGGCTAGTGAATTTTAGTGAACAACGAATGATGAAAAATTTATATCGCCCGGCAAAGTGTATTCTAATTGCACAGTGAATCATCGCTATTTCACTAGGTGTTGAAGGGCTTGTTTAGCTGCATGAATATAGGCAGACCTGTTCAATAAAACCAACGTTTCCTCCGCATTTTTCATCAGCTATCTTCCATGAGCTCGGCTTTTGAGAAGGGGTCAAAGCGAGTGAATGTATCTGTGAGCTCACATTATCAAAAAGTCAATCATCGCTTTCTGATGACACTGGCAGTATTGTAATGTCGACATCTCCCCTTCCGACTGGATTAGCCATCCACGAAGGCTATGAGCATGAAACTGGTTATTCAGAGTTCATGTGGAGCCCCTTAAGGTCCCTAAACAAAATTTAGGTTCAGTTTCGTAATTTTTGGATCACGTCAGAGTTTTCTGAGCTTTCCAAAACTGCTCGTATTATCTTAAATCAAAGCATTTACATGAAGCGCTCCAGAAATGAGATGAACTGTGAATCACCATACTACACTAATTAGCACTAGGGGAAGTTCGGCAAGACTTCGAAGCAAATGCTGTTTCTTGCGTTGAAAAGTAGATCGGTAGATCCCTTCTCCCTATTGTTTTACGTGCTCTTCGCACCCATATTTGCTTTGAACCTGCTTTTATCGACTGGAATCTTTTGAAATACAAAAGTTCGCCCTTGAGCGGTAATTGCCATCATCGAATGGTGTATCGTATCTATTGCGTTCAAATATCATTTCAGCTCCAGGCCTAACGGGTTGCTTCGCTGCTATTCCTGAGCTACTCGGGTTCGGAAATAGCTATTCAGCATCATTAAACTTTCAAAGGTTTTGATTTGATGCGATTCGATTCGATTTTTTCAGAGATTTTTCCTTCAGTTTCCTTCCCCACTGCAAACGTTGTCAATCCTATACTCAATTTTAAATCGCTATGAACACCTGCTAACTTGTAATGCGCCTATCAAACTTGTTGATTATATTTTCAGAGGAACATTTCGTAACCTTTGACATAAAACATTGATTTGCACTACTCATGTATAGGCCAGAAAACCATTCATTCATTATGCTAGACATAAATTAGCCATTTTGTAAGACTCCTCTTCCAACTGAACGAACGGTGCAAGTAGCAATGGTTGTACGCATTGAGAATGGGGATTGTGAGCGAAAAGTTCGGGCACTGGGAGAAGCCATTGAAGAATCGTTTTAAGTGCAAAATATTCAACGTTTCTATTCGAGCGTGTTGCCAGCTTTCGAAGCTTCCGAATCTGCTATAATGTGAACCGATACCGTTTTGGTTCGTACAGTGTTCAGTTGAACGAACTTGCAATATTGGAACGCTTCCATAAGGAAAGACATTCTTAAGCTGGAGTACAGAATACGAACACAAAAGGTAGCAAGTAGTTACACTTCGAAAATACAGTGTCTAATTTTTCCGAATATTCAGTGGGCAAGAGCACAAAAAAAGATTGTTTCTCACATCAAAACGAACGAGTTTCTTTTGTTTTTAGGGTAATTTGGCGCACATCAGCAAAAATAATTGGCAGCCTCAGTGGTAATTATGTTGGCGGCGTGTGAGAAGCGGCCGTTTCGCCTTGAGCGCCCGACCGTTACCTCGAATATATCTACCAAATTTTATCGATCTAAGCAATCCTGAATGAGATTCAGTGATTTCCTTTTCGTATAGGTTGAGCTAACAAGACATTCTCTGATACCATGCAGTATTACTAGTAAAAGCAGCCTATCAGCATTTCGACTATTCTTTCCATTCTTTTGTCGAAAAGGCTGTGTATATACAGGCAGAGAGCAATAAATGGCACCGATGGTGAATTGCATTTTTAAGCTACGCAGCCTACATTCCCCGGCGAAGTCTCCGCCGGTGACCATATTGGACGATTCCCAAATTTTTTGCTTCTCGTCTTTTCTGTTGGGGGTCCCTTCGTCCCTCCCTCGCTGACCAAACTGCTCGCAGATGGAGTCTCTCCTGCCAGCAGAAACTACCTTTTTGTATTGTGGGGTCCCTTGCCTAACCGTACCCTTACCGGAGACTATTTCGCCGCCTTTTTGCCCACCATTTTTTCGTCGACGTTGTTCCCATCGTTCCCTGACAGATCCCATTCTCGCGGCCGAATCGCCATTCCCTGACATGGACTTCTTTTCTGAAACTTTCGTAGAACACATTTCATGTGGACGGCGAAAGTAATAACAAACATGAGATAGGACTTCTTAAAATCGCAGGAAAAAGACCATGCAGTTCAAATTTCAAGAGAAATCGCGTTCTGTCGAAATAAAGTAAGCTGGAAGCCGTGCCAGAGGAAGTGGCATGGTTAGCGTTTTTCGCAATCCCGCATCTAGCTGGTCCCGCAGGAAAAAGACCATGCAGTTCAAATTTCAAGAGAAATCGCGTTCTGTCGAAATAAAGTAAGCTGGAAGCCGTGCCAGAGGAAGTGGCATGGTTAGCGTTTTTCGCAATCCCGCATCTAGCTGGTCCCCCCAACGTCTAAACATCAATGCAACAGTCATGCATAAAATTCTTTCTCCGACCGTGGATCAAACGGTTGCTCGTGATGCTCATTATGCAGTCCGTATTTGTGTGCCAGCTCTTCTTCATATCAGGGCTACTTTCGCTCTTTTCTCTCATTACCTTATCCTGAAATTTTCCCACTTGTTTTCCAGGTTTCTCATTTCACATTCGAAAATTTACATATCGAACTACGACGAATGTATAATTTAGCTTGCAAAGTTGTATATGGTATAAGCCAGGCGGATTGAGCTCGAGGTCACTTATCTCTCTGGACGGGCCTTGAGGTCAGTCAGTTATCTCTCTGACCTCCTCTCTCAATTGTTTTGTTTCGTAACACCATAATTCGTCCAGAAATTTATATATAGCAGTGAATTTTGTTAACGAACTTTCGGAAGGCCATAATTTATGCGTGTCAAATTTCGTCGCATAACGTTTCCAAGTCCTCCATCTTAAACTATCACATAGCTGCATACGTACGCACACATGACGCAGTCGTTTACGCTTTCATGAAGGCAAAAAGCATAGAAAAAGGAAACCCATTTGGATATAAAACGAGGAACTGCTTACTTACATAAGGTCGTTCAAAAATGTGATTGAACTTTGATTTGATTATTCGACGAAAGCGCGTTGCGGTCAAGTTTAATGGAACAAAGCAACAACGTTGGTGGTCAACTATTGGCACAGTACAACTGTTCAGTCTTTGGTCGCCTCTCGCAGTCATTGACGACCAGTTTTTTCAAACGATAATCGTTGAAAACCCGTTCGCTCATCCTCCGCATGAGACATTCTACTAATCGCCGTGTTACTTTCATATTTGCACGCATCCGTGTCATATCGATTCATAATACATAATCCCAACCATTGCCAAAGATGCAGCAAAGAGAAGACACCTTGGTGTTCCCCATCAAATGGAGCACAACTGACGAGAATTACAGGCGGCTTGATCGGCGTCCTTCATTAAAGCCTGTCGTGATTCTCATAAAAGCTATAACACCTACATTCCTTCCCCGTCGTTCGTAATCCAATTTTCCTATAGTTCCTCCACATAATATTATTATAACGTTACTCTTGGACTTACGAAACATGAGTTTTACTTTAACGCAGTGTCGTTGATGACTGCTTAAGTGTTTGAAGATAAAGTCGCAGTGTTTTTTTTTCTAGATTCAGGGAGAGTCATTTTTTTTTCGACAAGTAAGCAGATGCACTACACGGAATCATCGTCAAACTTCCAATAACCTCATTATTATTAATAAACGCTTGCAAATACGTTCACAACGATACCAGAGAGCATATTAACAGAACGGTACGACTACACTTTCAGTGCACGCATACGCATAAAACAGCGCTGCTATAACGCACTCAAATCTGGTTCAGTATTTTGCTACGCGAACACTAACATTCACTGAGGTATTTGTTTCTTTTTTTACGCAGTTAATTCTTCATAATATGATGAACTTCGCTGATGAGATCGATGTGAATTATAAAATTAATTATAACGCACACAGTTGTACTTAACCACGATTTGCCTTAAATTCCTACCATTAGTTTAATCGATCGTCAAAATTCAATGTTCCATTCCCTTCCAACGTAAATAGTCTTTGATGACTGTATGGAACGAAGAGGCCCGTTACTCCATTTTGGTCGCAAATTCAACCTCTTCAGCTCAGCTTAGTACCATATGGGCAAATAATGTTTAATGTATTAGGGAAAAAATTTTAAATGTGCATGCGCTAACCTACCAGCTAGCATATTTCAAAGCGTTTTTAAATCGGACGTTCTCCGCCTTCTTCCCATTCTCTGAAACTTTGTAGGACCCTCAGAACTTTAGGGGGAAAAGTTGAATTTGCGAATGCTCTCAGCGTATCAGTGAAGATTCGTAACTAAATCAGAAACTGTCTGAACTTCACTCCGGAATCACACGCTGCTTAACGAGCGATCGAGCGAGCTGGGGGTAGTATTTTCGGTTGCACGCCTGCCTCCTAATTCGAAATGCACCTTAAGAGAAAGTGCTTCGTCTATTTTTTGCACGAAAGCGGTTTAGATTTTAAATTAGGTGGTGATCTACCAAATAAAGGATCACTGAAAAAAAAAACACCAATATTTTATTGCATTTGTTAAGAATTTTATCGTTTATACAGAAATCATATTTGATTTCATTTGATTCCAATGACGGTCTGAGGCCGAAAAAGCGTTTTTGCACATTGTCAACTTATTGGCTAACAAATTCCGAGTTTTCTTCACCTTCCTTCACAGTATCGTTATGAGTGATCATGTTTGAGCGTAACATAGCACCAACCGAATTTTAAAAGTGAATGCACTTATTCGATAACGTTTAGTTTCAAATGAGACTGTCTTGAAAATTGCTGCCGACAGAAAAATCTGTAAACTTTTACTTTTCAGTAGCAATGAGACGAAATGAGAGGAGTGCATCGGCAGCGATCTCTTTCTTTAGCCGTTCTTTCAAATAAATCCCCGTCATTCTCTTTTCACTCGCATAGTTGCTCGATCCTCTGCGATTAAGGTCAGTCACTCATTGACCGATGCGACACACGCAATTAAAGATGTTTTCATCCTTATCGAGTGACTTCCTCTCATCTGAATATATTTCAGACGTCAAGAAAAAGCGCCGATTGCTGAATTTCAACGCTCGGCAAGGAAACATCACTCCTACATTAATGACGTTGGGAATTCGTTGAAAATCACTATATTCTACTTCAAAATGTATGCATCCAGTAAGTACATCATGTTTGTGATATGAGGAATACCCTAATAATTAATACACAACAACACAGTTTGCGATAAAGCACCGCAATCTGCTTAGAGTCGTATGCTAATTAAAATTATATTTGCATGAGCATTATTTACATTTGCTGCGATACACTAATGTGTCAAGTGGCCTTTAAATTAGCACTTGGACAATTTAAAGAGAGTTGTATCTATGCTACTTGTGCTGATTGTACCGTTGCCATTCACGCACAGCTGGGAGCTTGAAAAAAAAAACAGAATGGTTCATTATTAAACAAAAGAATTTAAGCGAAATATTCTCGACTACTAGACGATACTCGCATTGTGTTGTTCACAGGTTGAACGTCTGAAAAATAATCATTGGTTAAATTTAAATCGCTGAATAATTGTTCGCTCACCATTTCCGCATAATATGCGCTGTTGTTCTCTTATCGTCAGATTCCTGCCAGTATCATCATTTCCTGGATGACAAAACTGCAACAAAGTTGAGATGTGCACGATTTGATGAATCATTCAAATTGCTGTCGTTAAAATCGACGACAAACGGGCATTGTAATTGTTATCAGCTTTCTTGCGTTTAGCTAGCGTCACTAGAAAGCGCAAGTGAAATAGCAAAAAGTTGTCGCAAATGGAGACATCTCTTTTTGTCGTTTTTTTTTTCAGCGGAATTCTTTTAAGAGCGCAGACACTGCAAGAGAGGTGCGAACGCATCAAAATGAGAGGTGTTTTGCGCAGAAAGGTCAAATCGAAAGGGTGCCTTAAAATATCCTATTGTCATTTGATGCCCTAATAAGTGATGCCAATAAAGCGAAAAAGTTTTCTACTTTATTCCGTTTTGCCACCAGCCTAGTACTGTGAACCTACTGTTATATCTGCTACAAATATATTGTTGTGTAATCTGCTGTCATGTCCGCGGATTGAGATGTGCGGAGAATCTTTTCGACTTATTTTAATTTGAAGCATTTTACCGTG
>JPKZ01000478.1:164969-195617 GCA_000803305.1 Toxocara canis
GGAGAGGGAGGGGGACGAGGGGTGGGGAGAGCAAAGAGAAGGGCATACTAAGATTCGAGTAGATTTAGTTATGCAACGTGCCGAATGTTCAAATGTTATTTTGCTGTCACTGGGTGACACAATCTTGAAGTGGTTCATGTCGCCCAGAATTTCAATCTTTTTGGAGAATTTTTGCGAACTAGGGTGTGAAATCGATCACAGAAATGTGAATTCGTCGAGCGTGGCGTTTCAAAAACCCAGAAATTAATCACGGTACAACTCTTTTTAAATTCCAACTTTTTTTGATGAAAATTCTATTTTGATGAACGACGCTACTTGCCGTTATGATTTTCACACGCATTGCCCCATACACGATTTTTTTGTTACGAATTCACACCACATCACTGAGGCAAGTTGAAAGAAAAATACTTTAGTTGTTTGCTGATAGTGTCGTTCAATAAATGTTTTTTTTTCTAGAAAACAGCGAACGCTGTTACCCCCTACTTTGCAAACGGGGAAAGTGCGTCACTTGCCACTGGCTGATAACTTATCACTGGTTGATTACTTACCACTAGTGGACTGCTCAGCGCAACGTTTTATATACATGTACAGCCAATATATAGCACGTAAAATTCTCGTAAACTACTAGTGTTGTTACTTGCGTCTCATTGAAAAGGTGGGTGTTGTGGCAAATTGTATGTGCGGAGGGACAGGCATCAAAGTTTTATGCAAACAACGAACGATGCCGGATGTATTTGTCACCAACCGGAGATATTTGACGAAGTAGTCACCGTCACTGGCTAATACATTAGCCTTCAACTTGAACTGTCAGTAAATCACTAACCGTCAAATGCGAATACTAGTGATTGCTGTACTGCTGTTTCGTCGGAGCTATTCGAACGCCAAATGGTTCGCACAGAAAGTTTAAAGAGCGATTTTCCCCGCTTCCCGCAAGCCTGAGTTGTCAAGTACGTTTTGTGCATGTATATTGTTCGATCATCCGACCTCTACGTTGCACTTGAATTTGGCTTGCTGAAAACAGCGCCCAAAAATCAACTCTCTCAGCCACAATCTTTAAATGAAATTGGTAATCATATGACAAAATTCGCATGTTGGAAAAGAAAAATTGAGGACTTTTAGCATTTTATATTCATCGTACCAAATGCAAGCATTCGATTCCGGTAAAGCTGAGTGATAAAATGAATACAAGGGACGTCTCGGTTCATCCATTTGTAAAAGCAGGCCGGCTGTTTCCAAGAGCGCGCCTACAAATCCTGTTTATAATGTAGCTAAATAGGATTTACTGGGGAGAATTCAATATTACGCTGTATCTGTGAAATCTTTCATTGCATGCAGAAGATTCCTCGTGAAAAAGGATCGCCGAAGAAAAACGTAAGTTAAAAAAAAATGTAGCAGATTTGCGCAAAAGTTTCTTCTCCGCATCGATCGCACCTAAGATAAACGAATGCATTCCACAACTAAAGCGCTTCGCAAAAAAAAAACGATTTGAGAATTCGATTCATCCGGAATTTTTTCGCTCCTTGCCTATTCCGTCACTTGAGTTCACAACATAACAAGCTGGAAAGCGTGTCAGGAGCTGGCACCAATAAAGGGATTTTCAGCAGCTTCTTAATTTTTCTGTCGAAGAGGTGTGCTCAATTTCCTGAAGTCTATCATTTCTTATTTTGAATTCCACTCATTTCCCAATCTTTGTTCCCGCCGAAAATACTTTCTTTGCTGTGGAACATATACAGAAATTGATACATCGTCGTGAAATTAGGAGCCATCATAAGGCTGTAAATCATGATTGGTTGCAGCAGCTTCCCTGGTTTGCGAGCTGAAATGAAAGTGTAGACATGCACATATACGCACAGATATGATGCACTTCACAGAAGGCGAAGGGGAGGAGGGGGACGGGGGGAGGGGGAGGGTAGTGGAGAACGCACGGAGGCGAGCACCACTGTCAGTTGTTCTAGGAAAGGGCGAGAAAAAGCGTCGGTCATTAATCCATAGGTCCCAGCAGTGCCAACAAACGACCCACAAGTGTGATATGGCGTTCACCGATGGGAACGCAAATCAGCGACTATTTTATTGACGCGGGAGGAGGGGGACGGGGGGAGGGGGAGGGTAGTGGAGAACGCACGGAGGCGAGCACCACTGTCAGTTGTTCTAGGAAAGGGCGAGAAAAAGCGTCGGTCATTAATCCATAGGTCCCAGCAGTGCCAACAAACGACCCACAAGTGTGATATGGCGTTCACCGATGGGAACGCAAATCAGCGACTATTTTATTGACGCGATCTTTAAATTGCATCCGAATTACATTTCGTACAAAGCAACTTATTCACAATTTTCGCAGATGTCACAAATACGAAGTGTAAAAAGTTGATTTTGAATGATTTTTGAGAATCTTTTTCATTTTTACTAGGGAGCTGTGATGCGATACTTCTGCGTTATGAAAACAGTCGAAGAGCTTGAACTAGGGGGCTGGTTGGTTCATGGAAATGAAAAAAGACTTTTTTCATTTCGAGATGAGGACAAATCAAAGACCAAGCTCTTCTAACCATTAGTTAAGTGGGAATAGGAATGAGTGATTTTTGGTCTTGCAGTTCCCGCCCGATTCGCGTTGAGATCTGTACAGAGGTCCAACTGGAGCAAGTTAAGTTGGATACAAAGAGATGCAGTATAGGAGCAGCTGGAATAGCTGCAAATACAATACTCGTGTACTAAAGTGGTATATTAGTAATCTTATATCTTTGGGATTTTATAACACAATCTATTTAATAGCACGTGCATTCTGTAATATGAAAATCGATGTACAGTTATACTCATGCCATTGTTCTTTATATCTTGAAATCAAAACGATGTTGACTTTTACTTATAGCATCAAGAAAGGTTGTTACTCTAAATTATGCACATTTTGTTCGCTTGATTCAGTCCAATTTCTGCACATTAAAACTGCAGAACTTTGCGGTTACTCTTTCAAAAGTCCTTTCCGAGTCCCCATCGACCTTTTGTGTTTGCTTTGCCAATCGTTTGCTTCGCTAGACTCACTGATGAGGATAGCTTGTATCAAAGGGGAGGGGGAGAGGGGAGAGGGTTGAAGTAAACAGAGGAGAGCAGCTTACGTAGAAGATAAGGCATAGCTAATATCAATTCTTTATGGTAAATCAGTACTCAAACTAATATCCACAATCGCAGCAAACAAAATAATACAAAATAAATGAAGAATGTATGTGTCTGACCAGGATTCGTGTGTAAATTCATAGTTAGAGAAACTCGGAGCTGGAAAAATAGAAAAAAAGGCCTGACGCCAGAGTAACTGAGGTAGTAAAACTGATTCGGAAAACAATGAACCTGGTCAGTAGTAAAAACAATAAGTAGTAAAACAATCGGAAAGCAGTAAATCAAAATGTTCTTAAAGATTGCTTTTTCGAGCTCGAGAAAACTCACAGTTGCTTTCATGAAACCTTACACCATTTATAAACAACATTTTGCCACCATGCTAAAAAATCAGCCATGATAGCTTACACCGTCCAAAGGCACAATTTTCTTTAAAAAATAATTCCCTTCTCTGCCTCCAAACATCGATTTCAACATCACCAGTTTCCAGTTGTGAACTAAATCCATTAAGCGAGGTCCTGCGAATACACAACAATTACTTCCATCGCTTCGCAAACTGAGGAACATGATTACCACCTCTCCTGAGGAATATGCCTATTGTGATTACCACTGCGCCCCAAAAACCGCCCAATGAAGAAAACAGAACAATTTTCACTGTTATTAATTATGTATGATATATATCTCATGACTCAGCATGGAGAACGGTGCTTATGGAGAGTGGAAATACAGACGCAATATGAAACTTTGCTTGCGCCCCGTCCGAAGGAAGAGCGAATTTGACGGTAGCGTAAATTGGGCGAAGGTGGGTAACACGGATCCACCAATAGAAGTGGAAGGAAATGTGAGGAGGAAGACTGTATTCAGAGTAAGGCAGAATTCAGACGTTTGTTTACCGTATTTTTCACAAACGTAATTCAACCGTGGTGAAAAAGAACTGTTCTTTGAATTCCCCTTCCCGCCCCTGTCTTCGCTGACTCGGAGTCCTCGTCGCAAGCCTAGTTTGAGCATTTTGATCCTTGCAAAGAGCTCCACTTTAAAAAAAGTAATCTGCGATATGAAGCAATTGAAGTGCTAGATTTTGATCTTCGCGTCGATCTCTTTGACTAATATTGTCACCGCACAGCGCTCGACGAATCGGTGTCAATGTGTCTATCCATCAAGTGGGAAGTGAACTTCACAATGATTTTTTTGGCGGTGATGACAGCTACGCTTCTTATCCAAAAGCACTTGCCGCAGCGACGTCCAATTTTGGGCAGTGCATGATGAAGCTTGCCTTATGAGCGATTTACCGCAGCGGACAACGGCATTTGCCCTGCACACCATCCACAACCCAACTGTACTCACCCATAATCGCCGCACAAGGTATCCTCGTTTCGTTGTTTTCATTTCAAAAATACAAATGTAGACAGCAGCTTTATACAGACAGCATAGTGGGATGCAACGCTGAAGAGTTGCTGCTATGAATAATAGCATAAGAAATAAATTCTCAGTTGTTATTGATTCTTACGAGAAGTTATTTATATCTTCAGAATGCACGTACGTCGCGTTGTTGACTTTACCGTGAGAAGTTAAGAGTTTTGAAGGCAAACATACCGCAATGTGACAAAACACTTCGAGACGGCCTCAAATAAAAAGACTCATTATGAACGATTGATTCATCATTGAAATCTCCATCTCAAAGCGTTTCATGACTCCACATGCTGACACTTATTGCATGCAGTTGTGTTTAGCTGCTTCGAAGTGCTGACATTTAGATGCATTGAAGACATGCAACACACACACACACACAAATACGAAAGCATATGCAGCACAGAGGCGCAATATCCACATATAGATGACAAAGCAAATGGACGCAGACGGACAACACGCGGACAGGCATACGGGACCACAGATATGCAACAAATAAACGTGACATGCAATAGCATAAACATGCAAAACAATGTCCGACCTGCAATTTCTGTATAATTAGGGCTGCGCGAAAGCACTGAAAACATTCAACGGCGAATCGCATTGATTTAAGCGCGTGTGAAAATTTCACTTTCATTGCGGCGACTCGATCACCCACTGTTCAATCAAACGCGCATTTCGGAAAAAAAGGGATCTAAAAATACGTATCTCATTCCTCGATCGATCGTCGTTCATTTCGCAATTAATATTTTGCCACCTTCTTCATGAAAAGCAGCATTGGAACCATCGATCGTGCAACTGCGATCATCCCCCTTGAGAATGATGCCCAACAGATTTGTAGTGAAATGCAAACGTTGCACGTTCACATTTCACAAATCATTCATTTATCGACTCTCATTCTTCTCTCATTTCTCTTTATACAAAAATTTACTGGAGAGCGCTACCTTTTTTAGTCTTTACAAATAGGAAGTCGCATCAGCGATGTGAAGTATGGGCACTGATGGCAGTAGTTGAAAGGACAACAGCCTATTAGTGTATCAAAAGATACTAATGAATAACTACTGTTCTTTCCGCTTGAGATGCTAAACCTAATCATCGTCACCCAGCAGAAACAATAAAATTGCTAGGATTTCGCTTTCAACAAACGAACGTCTTTTTTTAAGCGGTGTCGTTCGTACAGAAAGAGTGCAAACTTGAAATGGTGTTCCCTACTTTTATGGCTCGCTTAACCGGATACACTACGGTTTATCGTACAGTTGTTGCATTGTTTTTTAAATTCAGTTTTTACAAAAAGAATATCGAGTCGTTGGGAAAGGTTTCAATGCTGATGAAAATTAAACATGGAGCGAATACATAAGTAGACCAGAATTTTCTGTTTTACTCTCAATGAAGATCTCATTCGGTGGCTGTGCTCACATCTGAAGGCTATAAATCTGTCAAGGTTAGCGCATCGGTGTCTTTTATTGCTGACTTTGATGAGCATTCATTTTTCAATGTTGCGTTATTCCCTTTCCCAGTGCTGCCAATCTCCTTGCAGCGTCGTACTACATTGTTTTATATAACGAAATAAGGGCCTACGATTCACTTAAGAAGAGACAAAAAACATGATATTCGTAATGGGATGCAAATGTCGTGCGTATTACATTATGTCATCACTTCGTATACTTGAATGGGAGGGACGTACGAACAAAAAGAATTGAGATGTGGACTGATCGCACCAATGGATATGGGGGTATGCGTTGTTGAGCCGAACGACAGAATTCATGTAAAACCAACAACTCTCATCAAGCTGTTGTGCAAACTAAACGTGGAACAGGTTTGCGCGGGTAAATTCGAATTCGGCTGCTTCTTGCTGGAAGATGAACGAGAATTCGACGTCGTTTTATTTGCTTGCTATAGTTGTGCGCCAGCTTGGCGCGCGTAACGTAATGACGTACATAATACGTACGTGTGCCATCCGTCGATCCGTCAAAGGGCGGAGTAGAGAGGGTGTTCGTCAGACCACCGCCAGCAGCTGCAGGGGCGGGGCATGCGTGCCCGTAGGCAATCCGGAATCGCGTTGAGTATCTTAGAAAAGGGTTCGAGTTGGCATTTGAGTGACCAGTCAGTGTATGCGCTCATCATGATGTTGGCGATTCTGTTGGTTTGTGTGCTGTTGCTTATACCACCCGGTCTTGCATGCCTCGGAGGAGGTGGCCAAGCTTGTTGCCCAATTGCTGCCACCTCATGCGCTTCGGCGTTGCCACGCTGCCCGTCAAGGTTTTTTGCAGTATTCACTCTGTTCTGTTGTCTTTATTATTAACTACTTCTGCCTCACGCTGTTCCCCTCTTTTTTCATTTTCTTCGTCATCTAGCGGCGCATACACAAATACGCCTAATCGCACTCTTCGTCGAAGCATTATCTTTATGTTTCAATTACATTGCGGCTGCTGCATGAAGAAACTAAACGTTATTATTATTCGAACTCAGATTCATCAAATTCACCTTTCTAAAGAAATTCGACAGTTTTTTTAAAGCTGCAACAAGTTTGTATGGAATAGCTACTGCATACGAAACATCTACTTTTTCAGAAACGCTGTACCGCCTAAAAAACCTTTCGAAACTTGTGCGGAAAAATTGCATTGTTTTTTTTTCACTTTCCAAAAAGAATATGTTTTCTTATTCAGCAATGACGACGTTGTCAATCACACTACTCTATCGTCTAACTGCAAAAAGCGAGCATAAATGGTCTTAGTTTAAGATTTCACTGCAGCTTAACAGAAGAGCTAATTTGTTAACAACGTGCTGAATGGTGTAAGCACTTGTTCAATTAGATGAAGTCTCTTGTATTGGCGAGTTGGTCATTAGATAGATGACAGTGAGAGTTTAACAAAATCAATTACTGAGCACAGGCGATAAACAGGAGGGAGAAATGGGGAAAGAAGCAAAGCTAGGTGGGGAAACGACGTTGCTAAAATGGTCGGAATTTAGTGGCTCATGATGGCGGAAACGGAAAATGAACCATATAACTTGAAAAGAGCATTGTAAGAAATGCATGAAATAGTTGTTCTAAAGCAAAGAGAGATAAAATGATAAAAAAATACAGTGTACATGTTTCAGCTATGGAAGTGGCATTGGGAGTAGCTGTGGTGCAGGAGGAGGATGCGCAAGTGGGGTCGGTGGAGTTGGTCCTGTTGGAGGTCCTATCAATGGCATAGCTGGTCCGATTGGAGGCATTGGGGGTGGTGGCAGCTATGCGGCACCACCTATAGGTCCTTCCTATGGCGCCGGTTCTGCTCCAGTCTTTTCTAACATCGCCTCTGCTCCTAGCTACTCCAATTTCGCTCCAGCAGGTCCTGGCTATACGGAATCTCGAACATCTGGAAGCTTTTCGAATGGTGCTGGCATAGGCACTGGTATAGGCAACGGTATAGGTTAGCTGTACATCACTACCATTTTATTGTTCCTAAATTGACATCGTTTTTGTTTGTTTAGCTGACTGAATAATGATATTCTTGGCCCAGTCGACAATATTTTCGACTGAAATTGAAGGTCTTTTAGGGCCATTACATTTGAACCGTTCGTTTGAAAAATTCCGAGAACGGATAGCTTAGCAGCAATAATATCAACAGCCGTTTTAATGTTCGGGCTTGATCTTTATTAGCCATCTCACTTCACCCTCGTTACAACAAAGAATCTGTTTTTTTTTGTCTTTTTTTTTGCCTGCTGTTTGCTTTCTGTGAAAAAGAGAAACTGCGGGTGATCGAATGAAGAACTGTTTTCGTTTTCCAATGGTAGAGAGAGAGAGAATCTTTATTTACAATAAAGAAAGCATGTAACAACGCCTCCAGAAAAAAAAGTATACACGAAAGCTACAATATATTCACAAGTATAAACACTGCAATTAACCATGCGTTTAAATACCCATAGACATTGATAAGAGTAAGGAAAACAAGAGATCATAAGCAATGGGCATGTAGGAATGCATAATAACAGTCGATAATGAATTACAGCCGGCAAGCAGCAGGTATTGTCGTTAGATCACACTGCTCCAAGCGTCGCTTAAAACAAGACAAATTACCAGCCATAACGACATCACATGGCAAGGAGTTCCAGATAGGTACAACACGAAAAGCGAAAGAGTTAAGCACATCAGTTCGACTCGTTGTCTTCCTTTCGATTTGCAGAGGGTGAAACCTCGAGCGTGATGCAAACTTTGTAAAAGAAAAAATGCTCTTGAACGGAATTCCCGAAAAACCTTTAACAATCTTAAAACATAAATGTAGGTCGAACTGAGTTCTTCGATACCATAGAGGTTTCAAATCAAAAATGCGAAGTCGCTGCTCATAATTGGGCTGGAACGGTCCACGAAAAGCTTTCCTAAAAGCCATCTTAGTAAATCGTCGTTGGACTCTTTCGATCATTTCGATATCCCTTTTCACAGACGGGGACCAGACCTGAGTACAGTATTCTAAGATGGGGCGACAGTAAGCAACGAAGGCTTTCCGATAACTTTCAACGCTACTGTATTGCACAGCGCGCAGAATGTAGTTCGCTACTTGAGCAGCTCTCCGCGAAACTTCAACACAGTGATTATGCCAATTGAGGTCGGGACTCACATAAACACCTAGATCCTTCATCACTTCCTTTGCAGGAAGATCGAAACCGCATAAATGTAGAGGGCATTCAGTCGAGAAATTTAAATGCAGGACAAAACATTTCTCAGGGGATATATCAAGTTGCCATAGCTGTGACCACTGTTCCGGTGAAATCATATCCTGACGTGGCACATTGTAATCGAACTGGGGATCTGTAATAGGTCTGTATATCTTCACATCATCAGCATAGAGCTTACAGCAACTTAGCAAGCTCTTTGGAAGGTCATTGACATAAAGCCAAAATAATAGAGGCCCTAGAATGCTACCTTGAGGCACCCCACTGAGCACAAAATGAAAAAAAGACAAGGAGTTCCCGACTTTCACTCTAAAACTGCGTCCACATAAAAAGTTCTTTAACCAAGTTAGGACACTGCCACCTATTCCACAGGCCTTCAACTTCAGCAGTAGTTTTGGATGAGTTACCGAGTCAGATGCCTTGGCGAGGTCAATATAGACCACATCTGTTTGGAAACCATATACCAGTTGTTAAGAGCTGTGTGAGCGTAAATTTTCCTTTCAGAAAACCATGCTGGTTATCGCTGATAATGTTAGAGAGACTAAGGTGACTCAGTGTTGATTTTCTTAGAACAATTTCAAGCACCTTGCAAAATGATGAGGTGAGACTAATGGGATGGTAGTTGAAAACACGGTTTAGGGGGGGGGGGGGGGCATTTTCGGTAATGGTATTACTATTGCAGTTTTCCAAGCATTCGGAACGATGACCAGTGCAATACTGTGCTTGAATAGAATACATAAGGGGTAACAAAGGCCTGTCGCAGTTTTCTTGATAAATCGCGAAGGTATACCCTCTGGTGTTAGCGATACCTTATCATTAAGCTCAGAAATAGCCTCTCTGACTATGTCTGAATCTATGCTGATGGCACCCAGATGATGCTGCATATTCACGTGGAAGGACGGAAAAATGCCGTTATCTGTTTTAAAAACCTGCTCGAAGAATGAGGCGAATTGTTCGCTCATGTATTTAAAGAGCGCGTCACGGTTATTAGAAAAAATAAGGCGTTTTTCGCGATTCCTCGCCCACTTTTTGCATGCCTTGTGGTAATCTTTGGAGCATTTTCGGAATGCTGTCATTTTATGCATTTTTCGCCTATCCTTCCACAGGAAATATCGCTTCGAAACTATTCGCTGAAGATAAGAAGGCATTCGGGCAGTAAGCGCCTTATTTTTCCGGAGGGGGACAAATCTATCAATAACACGATTCAACAAGTCAAAAAATACAGCATACATATCTTCTAAGCTGCAACATGAACCAAAATTCCGCATTTCCTTCTTGTGTTTTCATGCGCCTCCCATTTTCCTTCGCCAGAATTTAATGTTTGACTGTTTTCTGTACCGAAAGATGACATACTCGTAGTTAGCAAAAAGCTGCAACAATAACTTGCCTTTTAACAATTTAAAAGTCTTCCTGCTAATTAGTGGGACTAGCCAAAAAGTTTAGAAAATCAGCCTGAATTAGCAAAAAAGTCGGTTTTCTTTCTTCTTGAGGAAATAGCTTACTTTAGTTAAGTAACGCATCCATCATTTATTTTCGAGAAAACCCATCATTTCATTCAGGCTATAGTGAATCAGGCCCAGGCCTTGCCAATGGACCTCCACCTAACGTGGCCGAACTTCCGGTAGGCGCACCATCTCAATCGTCTTACAACGATAATAGCGCCCCATTACCAGCTCCAGCTCCCGCACCCGGACCGGCTCCGGTCCCACCACCTGCACCAGCTCCGCTGCCCGCTCCCGCAGAAGGTACACAACGTTTTTATCGAAAAGCATGCTACTCATTCTTAGTCAGTTTGTTTTAACAATTTTCTGTTTAACATTTTACCACTCAATGTTTTTCTTGACCTTATATAAAGGCCATAAGCTCTGGCGCTAGCACATCACCCGGACCGGCTCCGGTCCCACCACCTGCACCAGCTCCGCTGCCCGCTCCCGCAGAAGGTACACAACGTTTTTATCGAAAAGCATGCTACTCATTCTTAGTCAGTTTGTTTTAACAATTTTCTGTTTAACATTTTACCACTCAATGTTTTTCTTGACCTTATATAAAGGCCATAAGCTCTGGCGCTAGCACATCACCCGGACCGGCTCCGGTCCCACCACCTGCACCAGCTCCGCTGCCCGCTCCCGCAGAAGGTACACAACGTTTTTATCGAAAAGCATGCTACTCATTCTTAGTCAGTTTGTTTTAACAATTTTCTGTTTAACATTTTACCACTCAATGTTTTTCTTGACCTTATATAAAGGCCATAAGCTCTGGCGCTAGCACATTTTGGTTTGACAAAGAGAAGTTGCTGGTCCGGATGGCCCAAACGTTTCGCTGCATAAGATGAATTTTTCGTAAAAACACAAAGATGGAGTTTGCTTCTAACTAACTAATCGTTACTAATGACTGTAATTAATTCATGGTTACAAAAATGAAAATCCCTTACTAAATTATTAAAACATTTCTTGCTGGTCAAATCGCGTGGCATTATTGCAGCTCTCAAATACTCTCCGTCATTGCGTCGATGAGTTTCACTGCAGAGAGATGTTAAGATTAAGTGAGTCTTTTACATTTCGTCGACAGATATTTCTAATCGTGTTTCAGGCGGCGAATACCAGCAGTCGTCATCGGATAATGCTTACGAAGAGATCTCGGGCGATCATGACAAAGCACCAGACACCGAAGCAAGTATCGGCACGTATGAGGGGAATGGTGGGTCGGCATCCGCGTCAGGGCCCGCACCTGCCCCGCTACCAGCATCTAACCCAGAATCAGCTAACGTTTACGAACAGTCAGCGGGAGCTGAAGCAGTTGGATCCGAAAACAACTACGAGGAGACAAACGTAGCGCCCCCTCTTCCACCATCCGCACAGGTTAGCACGACATTTACTTCATCTGTTAAACGTTTTAATAACATAAAACTGTCGTTTGATGCCATTATGTCACTGTCGTTATTTTTTAATTTTGGGATCAAATGTATCTGTAGGATTAAAACTTCAGAGCAACAATAAGGACGACCATAGAAGTCAGTTTAAGGAAAGTTTGAAGCCTAAGAAATGCATTTTATAAACAGAAAATGGAGAACGACATTGAAATTTTCATGCGTCACCTTTGCAAATCTCGATGAGAAATTTTCGGAGTGCTGCCATCGCCTCGGCTATAATGGCCTATCTATAGATCAGCTTCATCGGCTTCCTCTGCTTTCCTTCCACAGATAGGATGCACTGTCATTCATAAATTGCCCTTAATTGAGTTATTTCATTTTTTTTGAAAGCCTAGTCCTTTTTTTGTCCGTCTTGTACCTTTTCTACCAACATTTGCGTTGCAGTCATTATGAGCCTTGATTAATTGGTGTGCTAAGCAAATGCACGAAGAAGTGACGAAATATTTAAATATGCCACAGGAAAGATGCACAGGACTCAAATTTCTGGAACTTGATGAACGTAATCGAGTAAATGACTTGTGGATAAATTTTACAAGCTTATCCATTTGCGAGGTTTCATTGCACTAGATGCTGGTGGTTTTCAGTTCAAGCAACACAAACTTTTATGCAAAAACCGAGTTTAGCCATAACGCACTGTTGAGAAATGTACAAATGGCGTAAACCAAGTTGGCATGAGACGAGTTCTGGCTGAGTTCTTTGCCTACTGATTGGTCGCCGAAGTACTTTAAAAACAGCAAATTAAAATTGTGCTCGATTTTAAGATGCTTTATATCTTGCATATTATTTTACTGTAAAAAGTTCCCACCAAGTGATTTCATCACATATCTATAACTATATATTAAAGCGGACTCTGAGGCATTGGACAGATCTGAACTATCAAGTCCTGCTAGCAGATAACTTAAGTTGATAATTTTGCATTTTTTTTTCTCCTACTTCCCCCTCAAAAATATGAATTTCATATCTTCGACCATTTAGGGAATGCAGTGACCATGAACATCATTTTATGTTTATCAGGCTAACGAATACGGTGACGAAACAAACGCAGCAATGGAACCAGTTAACGTTGAGGCCGAAGGAGCGGCCTGTGAGGATCCAGAATTGAAAGCCATCGTTGAGGTTTGTGGTTAACATCATTCTTTTATTAAAGAGACACTGACTCGTCAGTAATGAACCCGCATATAAATTAGAGATTCCTCTACCTTTGCCTGATCTTTACAGATGCTCTTTTGTAAAGTACGGGAAGGAGAGGGATAACAGCAGGCAGGCTTCTTTTCAACTGGATTTCGCAAATGCCTTCAAACATTAGCTTTGAACAACAGTCGCTCTCGAGTGTGAACCAAAGCTGAAAGGTTTGAGGGTTAAAGCTTTATTGGCTTGTTAAAAAATTGTTTCGTGATATTTTTGCTCGAAAAAAAAGTTGATGAAACATGACTTACGAGAACGGTTTCTTTTACGATCTTTTAAAATTTATTGCAGCGGCGAAAAACTTTCCACCAAGCTAGCAGTGACTAGCGCAATCAAAACTACAGCATTGTTGCTAACTTATAAGTTGCTTCGTTGGCGGATCGCCTTTAGTGCACTCGAAAACCGTTTTTCAGCGACAAAATACATGCACTTTTAAAGGTGCGATGCAACAATTCCGCATGAGAGCGCTGTGATTGTCTCTTTAACGTTAAAATAAAGAGCACTGGTGCATGATTTGCGTTATACAACAGCTTTCATTGTACGGTGAATTCGGTTTTGGTAAACATGCAAAATTTGAAGGTGCCTTATGCTAGCGCATCATAATTAATGGCGGTAAGCATTAAGTGCAACTTAGCTGGTCTCTATTACAATAGTATATATTTATTTGTATGAAAATTTCACTGATCTAATTAAAGTTCGATTATCGGAAAGAACATAAAGTACGCAAGAATTGCACAATTTTACTTATATCGTTTCGTCAAAGGATACGATACAAATAAGATTTTCATTATTTTTCCCATACAGCCTTCAATCATTTTTGTTGATTTCTTACTGCATATCATTCAAATATTAAATTTGATTAACTGAAGTCGTTGAATGCAATTTGACTAGATGAATTTTAAGTTAAAAGTCTTAAGGAGCTGCATAATGCGAAGTAAACGATTACGTATGCACAAACTTCAAAAAGGAAACGCTGGCGTGTGCGTGGGGGTGTAACTTAGACATGAAGGATGGAGAGGATATAATATAAGGAATAATGCTGACGATGAAATGAGAACATATAAAGGGAAAAATAAAGTAGAGATCTATTGCTTACAGCAGTAATTTTAATCATTTCTTATAGCAACTGATAACTCACCTAATTATAGCATTTTTTTCTGCCTAAACACACTCCCATTATTCTGCAGTTATGCATCTGATTTCACTGCTATTTTTTCCGGCGAGTTTGGGAATCAGTCCTCTCCAACGCAATTTTAATTCCGTGGAAAAAACAATACTTAACAGCGAAGTTAGATGAACAGCTGCAGAATTATGAGGATATGTTTAAGCAGCAGAAAGTGCTACGATTAGATTAATAATCAGTCGCTGCAAGAAATCAGTAAAATCAGTGCTGCAAGGAAATGCACTAGGCGATTGCAGAACGCACTGAATAGCGAAAGTGACAATTTGGAAGCGGCACGGAAGATCGAAGGAAATGCTTCGAAAAAATTCGGAGGTCGCTTCAATTCGATCGTATCCGACTCTGAGTTCGCGTATGTAAACTGGTACGGCAAGAGGAACTGTCAACTGCGAGTGAGAAATAGGCATTCGCTGACTTGGGAGGACTAGTAATTGTAACTATACGTAATACTATTTACTGCTCATCCGAGTAGCCCCTCGCGAGCCATTCTATGGCTTGCCGCCACCCTTTTAGATCCCCCGCATGAACAGCCGATCAATTTGTTCTTTTTTGAAACAGCAAGAGGAAGTGTTGCGGGAATTTCGATGGTTAGTTCTCTATGTAGGCGTATATCCATCGCTCGCCTTGACGGGTACTTGGTGGTCCAGCTGTGAGCTTACGTCGAAGTTCCTCATTTATGCGCCATTGTTGGGGGGGATTATAAACGGGAGTGCGTTCTTTCTTCGGGTCAGCACATCGCTTGTTTGCGTGATGCGCTGTGCTTGCCTCCATTCCTCATCCAACCGTGCATTATTCTGTGTGATGACGATTATTATTATTACTATTATTATTGTTTTTTAAAGTTTTTATTGCTATTATGACTATTATTACCAGTATTATTATTACTATTATCATTATTATTATTATTGAGGAATTGTTGTCATGTCTTCAATGTCTATATATATGCGAATCATCAAGTTGTGTTTTTCAACTTTTTTTTTACAAAAGCACAGAGAGGGAGAGAGAGAATAAAAGTATTTGAAAAAGGAGAGAGGCATCGGGCATTGTTCTCCGAGTGAAAAGCGCACGAATGGCTCATAAATAAAACGAATGGAAGGTGCTCGTTCGTCTTCATAGAACACGGACATGAATAAGGTGAATCACGCCCCACAACGGGTTCTATCGAGATACGCAAATTTGTGTGAGCATAAAGAAACATTGAGACGACTTCTACAACCAACTTTCTCGTTTGTCAACTTCGTCGCATCCAATCAACCTACAAAGACCTAGGACCTGAACCGGCAACGATCACGTTTCCAAAACTTTTCACATCTTTTACCGATTCCATTCAATTTTCATTCATCCTCCAGGAACTGTCGTAAAACAACAACAACAACAAAAAAAAGTGATCGATTCAACGAAGAAAGCGGAATTTGAGAACGCTTTCAAACTGACCATGGTATAATAGGATGTACTGTAGTCAAGGATTCATTGCCGCCAGCGCAAATGCCTAGCGTAACACGTGCACGAAAACAATGGCTGTTGTTGCGTATTAGCACTTGAATACCGAGCTACTGCTGGTTGTGTTAAACTGAATACGTCAATTCTAATTATTCAATAACAATTACGCACCATTCCCTAAATATTAGCACGACACGGAGCGCCGGTGAACGTAGAGATAAGCTGAAACGTTGAAAGAGTTATAACGCTGTTTACGAATGCCTGAAGTGAAATCTGTTGTACAAAAACAAAACTAGTAAAGTAACTAACAATAGTTTGGATTCACCAAGTCAATAGTGGAAAGTTTGATGCAAATTTGCATTTAGTAACAAGGAAAATCATAGTAGCGCATAGTATCAAAAGTAGAACAATCGACCACGACGATGGGAGCATCCCAATTGCGTTGCTGAATGATGTTAAATTTCATCCAGAAGCACGCATTAAGATAAAACGATGAATTTTGTCACTGTGGTTACGAAACGTGTGCACCTCCAAACTGCAAAAGACTGCAGCGACTAATTAGCACAGAACAGCGCTTTGTACATCTCAGCAAGCAAAACGTGATCGTTGACCAAGTTCACATTTTCAATGCTGATCGACAACATGGAACAGATGAACGTAGTTAGTGCAACTGCCGATCGCCATTCTCCACTCAAAATTGCTCATAAATGAAATGGACTATGGGGCTTCAGGAAAAACTTCACTGACAATTGGTATATCGGACGATTTGATAGCATTAAGTATGACCAGACGATGAATATTGTGAATAAATTTAGTTTTACAATGCTTGGCACAAAACATCAGCCTTTCGTCATTCACCAACTTCCCATGACAACGATGATAATTGCGTTGTTGCTATTGCTCGCCTCGTGTCTGTCTGTGTACCCTCAAACAGCAGTGGTTGCTATTGCTCGCCTCGTGTCTGTCTGTGTACCCTCAAACAGCAGTGTAGCAGTACCGCCAATCGTGTGATCGTGAATTGGAACGAGGTGATTGTCGGAACGACGCCACAATTTTCGTTCCTGTTCATAGAACGAAAGACGTACCGGAATGTTGCATCGTTACATCAAATCGACGCGCACGAAGAGCAGTGATATTCAGTTGACATTATGGCAAAAGGGTGTCCTTCTGTGACACTAAGATGGTCTCCCACACAAACATCGTACAACTGAGATGCGAAAGCGCCCGCTGAAGCGAACTTCGGCCGATGTAGTCACTAGGCTCATTTAAGAATCCACACCTCTCACGTGGAGTTGATTCATTTTCAGGCTCATATCGAACGGTACACCGTCGAATCGAAAACGCGTCAATAATGTATGTAAAATTTCTCGATTCACAACGCTATAGCATGTACGAGCCTACACGACCCTGCATATGGGCAATACGAATTTCAACCTGCGATATGCAATCCGTGCTGTTAAGTAGGGCACCATTTCATGGGGACCGTTTTTGTTAAACAGGTGAATTCTACAGGATCTACCTTCCTCGACGTCCTTCTTTATCATTCCATCAAATTTTGTGTACGAGCGTGACTCGCGTTCCAGCTGATAACGGCACTGCGCTCTTGTTGGCGTAATTCTCCATTAGCAAGAATGCGAAGCGAATTCTCAGAACACGAGAACCGCTTCCGAAAACGCACAGTGATGCACAACGCAGCAATTGTTTAACAGTTCACTGAACAACGGTGAGTGCCAATACATCGTTCGACTTTTACGCAAACTAATAACAAACTGGCAAGGTGAGCAAACAGTTGACTGGCAACGAACGTTAACATACCAGTTTAAAAAACACTTTCAAATATTTGCGGAAATAACAGCACACTGGGAGCATATTCTAAAGACAGCGGGTGAAGATGAAGTTGACATTTGCTAGCATTTGCCAGTCATTAGAAGAAATTCGCTGTGAGACGCCAACCCTGACCTGAAGTCTAGCTAACCATCAAGCCACTGCTTAGAAAAAGACCAGCAACAAACAAAAAAACGACGGAAACAACGCTTCCAATGCCTTAAACCTCTCTTTGGAAAATTCAGTCATCTCATTAAGCAAAATCGAAAACTTTAGGCAATTTTTATAGTTTTGAAGGCCAGACGAGGAGAAGTTATAATCAAGTTGGGAAACTTCTGCATATGAAGCTGCAACACTGCAGATCCAAGGTAATAGCATATCACACGAGGCACACCATTACCATCGGTAAACGTTAACGAATAAATGAGGAACGGAAGGAAAAGCAGTATGCCACATCGTCTAACATGTCAACAGTGAGTGTGTAGCTGAGTGAATTTTACGTTCACGTAGACACACACCAAACAACCCGTTGTCCTCCACGCTCGATCGCATCGCAACGCTGATATCAACCGCGCCATCAAAAGACCACTATCTCAGACAGCTGCACTTGGCTTCATCAACAAAAGCTTCTGCACAGCACTTCCGATAAAGTGTGAGAGAGCAATAACAACCGCACTAAGCCAAATATCGCAGAATATGCTTTAAAATGCATGGGAGAGCTTCAACAAAAACATTAAAGTAAGAAATAGCGAGGGGATAGTTCCAACAAAAGACCTAACCAGAGAGCAACAAGACAGCATCAGTTCATGCATCAGATGAGCTTTAAAACAGGTTATAAAATAATAAGCGATAAGGTCAACAAAATCAGCAGCCAAAATATAACAAAACAGATCAAGAAAAAATGAGATGAAACAATAACAACGGGCGTATCTGATGAATCAAAGCTGGGCAACCCCCCCCCCCCCCCCCCCCCCCCCCCCCAAAAAAACGGGCCCCCCCCCCCCCCCCTTCCCTCCTCCCATCCCCTAAATTCTATGCTGCCGAGTATCACAATTGCTGGTAAAATGTACCTGACGTGAAAAACTAAAGGCTTATCGCATTTTTATACCATTTTTCAAAAAGTCAGAGAAGATTTTTTAAATGAATTTCATGCGCTCTTCAACTTATTTTGTGTCTGACTGTGTGGACCACTTCCTCAATCGAACAGTATAAAGGGACGGTTTATTCATCGACTGGCATCATTCAATGCGCGCGCCCTCTACGGACTCAAAAATGAGTCGCCTCCATACTTCAAGATTCCACATTTCTTTCCAAACAAACAACAACCTCATCAACAGTAAACTTGCAGCGACAAAAGTACTCGTAAAGCCACGAGACAGCACCTCCAAATTACTATGTAAAAAATAGTCATCGGTAAAACTCCTCTTTCAGATACCGCAAAACCTCAACACACAGGTCATGGAATAGTTCACATGAGATGAGGATTCGAGAAAACCTAACTGAAAAAATTTTGATCACCAGGCGGCCGTTCAAAAAGCCATTGAGTTCTGGAGAAAAAACTGCGGGAGAATCAGCAATGTGATAGATAGTAACAGCGTGAAATATTCAAGAATAGCAGCCGTACTACAAGTTCTCGCTGCGGATCTGATATCACCTGCAACAGTTCCAACAGCATAATTGCACTAATCCAAAACTATGATGGAAGAGAGAAAATGCTGTCCGGAAGCCAATTTTTAAATCTAATTCCTTCCTCGAAATTTCTCCTTGTCCTGTCCGAATCATAGCAAGCTGAGGTGAAAAACAAACTGAAAAACGTCAAAAACGAATGCGAAGTCGCTCAAAATATTAGAAACTACTAGATGCGTGCAGTGCCGTTCAGAACCAGCGAAATTATGGCCATACGGACGTATACTCCGTTCTCAGCTTGTCGGAAGTAGGCGGCCTGTTCATCGCCATCGAGTTCAGGACTGATTTCATTGACTCGAGGGAGAGGATGCATCACGATTGGCAGCTGCCGCTCACGACCTCAAATCAAAACATAATCGGAATCAACACAAGCTTAATGGAAACAACGAAAGCGCTCCATGAATTTTCAATGCATGCTGTTCTCCCAATGCATATTACTGCACTGATTAGTGGAAACAAGGTTTAAAAATTTCATTATGAGCCCATCTTATTTATGTCCTGAATGTGTCGGAGTTGAAACGACTCGCAGAATTCATCCTCGAAAAGCAGTGAAAGACGTCACAAAGCAGCGTGGGAGAGAGTTCTCCAGTTTATGGGCATGTAAATCCGAAGTGAAACGTTTTCACAACAAAAGAAATCACAAACGAACGACGGGTACCTTTGCATGTGGCGCCAACCGGGTGTGTGACCGAGTCGAGAAGGGAAGGCGTTAACATGAAATCACCTTTAAGTCTTTCATAATCCTCCTGAGAGGCGAACCTTTCACGCTGTACTCGTGTCATATAGATGACATCGACGCCAGTAATACCTTCACGCAGAGTTTTGAATACCTTCTGGAAAAAGTTTGATTCAATGAATTAGCCTTGCAGCATCAAGGTAACAGATAGATCTCGTTAAAAAACAGCCGTTACGGAAAACAACAAGCTCGTAAACGCGCCCAACCGCGCTCAGACTTAAACGTGATAAAGTATCTACTACAAATCAGAACCAAAAACTATGCAAACCAGCAACACGTATCTCTGATTAAAGTTCCCTTCTCCCACATGTAATATAAAACTTTGAATTCAATGGTCTACAGAGAGGCGAGTAAAATTTCGATGAAAGAAGATTCGCAAAGGTGTCACATAAAAAACGAAGGCAGTGAATTCGAATTAAATGAATGATAGAAAATATGTGTCCAGCAACGAATAAAGAAACCAAAAAAAAAATGCAAACCATATAAAAACCGGAAATTATTTTTGTACTTATTTCACTATGTAGGATTCACTATGCAAAAAAATCGTTTAAGTATTGAGTAAAACACCGACTCGAGGGAGAGGATGCATCACGATTGGCAGCTGCCGCTCACGACCTCAAATCAAAACATAATCGGAATCAACACAAGCTTAATGGAAACAACGAAAGCGCTCCATGAATTTTCAATGCATGCTGTTCTCCCAATGCATATTACTGCACTGATTAGTGGAAACAAGGTTTAAAAATTTCATTATGAGCCCATCTTATTTATGTCCTGAATGTGTCGGAGTTGAAACGACTCGCAGAATTCATCCTCGAAAAGCAGTGAAAGACGTCACAAAGCAGCGTGGGAGAGAGTTCTCCAGTTTATGGGCATGTAAATCCGAAGTGAAACGTTTTCACAACAAAAGAAATCACAAACGAACGACGGGTACCTTTGCATGTGGCGCCAACCGGGTGTGTGACCGAGTCGAGAAGGGAAGGCGTTAACATGAAATCACCTTTAAGTCTTTCATAATCCTCCTGAGAGGCGAACCTTTCACGCTGTACTCGTGTCATATAGATGACATCGACGCCAGTAATACCTTCACGCAGAGTTTTGAATACCTTCTGGAAAAAGTTTGATTCAATGAATTAGCCTTGCAGCATCAAGGTAACAGATAGATCTCGTTAAAAAACAGCCGTTACGGAAAACAACAAGCTCGTAAACGCGCCCAACCGCGCTCAGACTTAAACGTGATAAAGTATCTACTACAAATCAGAACCAAAAACTATGCAAACCAGCAACACGTATCTCTGATTAAAGTTCCCTTCTCCCACATGTAATATAAAACTTTGAATTCAATGGTCTACAGAGAGGCGAGTAAAATTTCGATGAAAGAAGATTCGCAAAGGTGTCACATAAAAAACGAAGGCAGTGAATTCGAATTAAATGAATGATAGAAAATATGTGTCCAGCAACGAATAAAGAAACCAAAAAAAAAATGCAAACCATATAAAAACCGGAAATTATTTTTGTACTTATTTCACTATGTAGGATTCACTATGCAAAAAAATCGTTTAAGTATTGAGTAAAACACACCAAAAATAAACGGAATCCAATAAAAGAATAATAACGAAAAGAAACACTTGGAACGAACTTGCTTGAATCCTCGACCAGCAACATAATCAAAAACACTGCGCGGCATAGCCAGGTCATCGCATGGAATGACGTAATGGAGCGTGATGCCACTGTAGACGCATAGCAACCTGGCCAGCGAATGCACCGTTCGTCCGTTTTTGAGATCTCCCACCATCGCAATGGTTATGTTGTTCACTGTACCGATCTCCTCACGGATAGTGAACACGTCTAGCAAGGCCTACAAGGACGGCTAAATCAAAAAGACGTTAGGCGGTGGGTTAAAAAGACAGGGACTCAAAAACCCGCTTCTATGAACCCGAGCTTCCACTACCCCACTTACAAGGAAGTGCCGCCTGTCTGCGAGAAATCAGTCAGCTGATGTGAACTGCCTTGCAAAATCATTTGCTCATTAAGTCACGAGAACTCCCCCAATCGGTGCTTGCTTAAGGTATCAGACTGACCAGAGAAGACAAAGAAATGGTAAGGAAATAAACTTACCAACAAATAAACAACGGACTCAGCGTCAATTAACGCTTCTGACTTTTGAAGACGCCTCCGCCAGTAAAACAGTAAGTTAAAAAAGATAGCGTTACACTCGATTAAAAGGAACACACCTGTGTCGGATGCTGCCCTATTCCGTCACCAGCGTTCACAACTGGTTTTCGAGTTACAGCAGCAGCACGTGCTACTGCACCCTCTTCTGGATGCCGCATTACGAGCACATCTGCATAGCCGCACATTATTTTCACCGTATCTGAAATCCATTCCCTTAGTCTCTCAACTCTGGCTTCTCAGACTAAGCACAATGAAAGCATTTAGTGCTAAAAGAGAATAAACAAACTGAACCAAATAGTGATGTTGAAAAATGAAATAGCATGATCGAAATAAAGTGCATTAAATGCAAATCTAGCGCATGCGTTCATAGCACATGCATATTCAGGACATGCGTATCAAAAGAGACCATCCGGATGGAGAGTTCAAAATGCCACTCGGATGCCAATGCAACCGTTCGACGATAACAGATGCAATAACTGCAGCATTCCATTGACTAAACATAAATTTGCTGATCGCATATCGCTTCGATCAAAACATTTCACCGTCGTTGCGAATAGACCTACAAATCTTCGGCTTAAAACCTGACCCTTCTTTTCCAGGCATATGCAAAACGCATATGAATATTCTTTGCCGCCTTAGTTTTTGAATAAACCAGACAGCCAAACTTGCAAACCGTTAAATACGGATTCTCCAGTCAAACACGCCAGAATGCGCCATGCGTAGACCCGCCAACTCCGCTGCATATTCGGTGGCATTGCTCGGTCATTAAATCGATTGAGCACCTTGGAATCACTGGAAACAGAACTAGGCTATATATGCGCGAGCACATATTAGAGTATGTCTTGACTGCAGCGCACCAATCAATAACGACAAATACGAACCCTCCAGCGTTTCTCCTTTTGTAGCCGAAGACTTCTTGGGATCGAAATAAATAACTGTTCCGCCGAGTCGCTGCATTGCAGAAGCAAACGAACTTGCCGTTCTTGTGGACGCTTCATAGAACATTAACGCCATGACCCGACCCTATAATATACATGCTCGCATGCCTGTTGTTTAAAATTTTACTTGCGTTCGAGCATCCATCCCTATGTCTGTTAAACCTAGTCTGTTCACACAACCCCATCATTTTAGAGGAGAGTGTCCATGCATATGGACTAATCCTTAAAGGAAGCAGAAATCAAAAAGAGTAATAAATGCTGCTGTAAAGACAATGCAAGAGACGAAGATTACATATTGCAAAGCTGGTTTGGAACTCTCGACCCAGAAGGTAGCACTTCCAATAAACTCTCGAATTAAAAGGCGAAACTGCGAACCTTGAGTACATGGTCGAGTGGTAGTAGCTTGGCCACATCACGTTTGTACTTTGCGGCCAGATCGAACACCACGCTACACATCTCTTTCGTCAACCCATCCACCGACGTGAAAAATGAACGTTGCTAAAAAAAGAAAAATCACTTGGAAACTTCTATCATAAAACAACGCAAAATTAACGACCGTCTCCACATAACAGGTAGTCCGCTATAAGCACACCATCGCAACAAGAAGACGTTGCTATGTTATTTTTGTGAAGTTCCCCTATTCGTCATCAGAACACCACCCTGAGCAGCAGAGTGCTTATAGTCCCCTTTGCATGATAATCGGCACACAGCGTCGCCGCCACATGTTTTTTGCTCGTTTCGTTTCACACTCAAACTGCCTTCAAACGAAACATGACTGCGACCAAAACCAAGGAAAATAACAATGAGACTCTATTTAGAGAAGAACATCCTCACTATTTTCAGTTTCTCCAGCACGGGCATAAGAAAAGTGCTTAACATAAGAAACCTTAAAAAGTTCGTTAAAAGGCGGCGTTCTGGCCGGCGAAATACGTCGTTCTTCAGTCGATTTCAGCGGAGATGTTATTAGGCCAGTTTTCACCGTCACATCATCTGGAAGTCTGTCAACAGTTGAAAAGCCTTTTTTGATAACCCTCTTTCTACGGATACTTTAACATATAAAATGTTTAGCCAGAAAAAAGTTCGCTTTAATACAAAAAAGTATGGCGACTAAACCTTATTAGATTCATTTTGAAAAATTTTCAAGCGTCACATAAGTCACCTTTGTGGAATGCAAAGCAGCAAGCAACCACAAACGAATACCGCCAAATCGAACGGAGAAAGAAGCTTCAAAAAATCGGACCACCCCATAGAGTACTAACAGGCGAAAATCCTATACTATCATTCGTGATTTTCTCGCATTTCAAGTATACCGTGCAATTTTGCTACATATTTTCATCATCACTTCGCAAAATGCAAAAGTAAAATGCAACAAAGATATCACGGAAAACGGAAAGAAAACACAAGCAGCATAAACCTTCGATAGACAATTCAGCAGTATCACCGGCAAAAGGAGCCGGTTTTGACTCTTGCGCTAAGCGCATATTGTATCCGTAACCACTCGGAACTACAAAGTCTCCGTCAACGTATGCTTCCTGAAATGAGTATTTCAAAAAATTCGAACTGGATACGTATGACAACTAATGGGTCTCGAACAGGAACAACAGTATTAAGACAACATTGGTATACTTACTGTCTCAACTACAATATATGTTAGACAGAGTCATTGTTTCTTCCAAACAGCGAACAGTCCCTTATTCATCATTATCAAATACTTGTGTGCTGGCGAATGCAAACTGTTTTCACCAGCAAAACTTGAACCAGCAACTTCACCACGATCTTTCACTTTCCTGGCACGGCTGCGTGAACTACGTCTGCAACAGCTGAGCCGCTAAAACAGTTTTCGAAAAGCTGAATGTTGCAAGTTCTAGACCGATTTGCGGATACCGTTTTCGTTGGCCATCGCTGAAAAGGTTATCGCCATGTTTAACCACTTGAAGTGGTTAAACATGGCGATAACCTTTTCAGCGATGGCCAACGAAAACGGTATCCGCAAATCGGTCTAGAACTTGCAACATTCAGCTTTTCGAAAACTGTTTTAGCGGCTCAGCTGTTGCAGACGTAGTTCACGCAGCCGTGCCAGGAAAGTGAAAGATCGTGGTGAAGTTGCTGGTTCAAGTTTTGCTGGTGAAAACAGTTTGCATTCGCCAGCACACAAGTATTTGATAATGATGAATAAGGGACTGTTCGCTGTTTGGAAGAAACAATGACTCTGTCTAACATATATTGTAGTTGAGACAGTAAGTATACCAATGTTGTCTTAATACTGTTGTTCCTGTTCGAGACCCATTAGTTGTCATACGTATCCAGTTCGAATTTTTTGAAATACTCATTTCAGGAAGCATACGTTGACGGAGACTTTGTAGTTCCGAGTGGTTACGGATACAATATGCGCTTAGCGCAAGAGTCAAAACCGGCTCCTTTTGCCGGTGATACTGCTGAATTGTCTATCGAAGGTTTATGCTGCTTGTGTTTTCTTTCCGTTTTCCGTGATATCTTTGTTGCATTTTACTTTTGCATTTTGCGAAGTGATGATGAAAATATGTAGCAAAATTGCACGGTATACTTGAAATGCGAGAAAATCACGAATGATAGTATAGGATTTTCGCCTGTTAGTACTCTATGGGGTGGTCCGATTTTTTGAAGCTTCTTTCTCCGTTCGATTTGGCGGTATTCGTTTGTGGTTGCTTGCTGCTTTGCATTCCACAAAGGTGACTTATGTGACGCTTGAAAATTTTTCAAAATGAATCTAATAAGGTTTAGTCGCCATACTTTTTTGTATTAAAGCGAACTTTTTTCTGGCTAAACATTTTATATGTTAAAGTATCCGTAGAAAGAGGGTTATCAAAAAAGGCTTTTCAACTGTTGACAGACTTCCAGATGATGTGACGGTGAAAGAAAATATGTGTCCAGCAACGAATAAAGAAACCAAAAAAAAAATGCAAACCATATAAAAACCGGAAATTATTTTTGTACTTATTTCACTATGTAGGATTCACTATGCAAAAAAATCGTTTAAGTATTGAGTAAAACACACCAAAAATAAACGGAATCCAATAAAAGAATAATAACGAAAAGAAACACTTGGAACGAACTTGCTTGAATCCTCGACCAGCAACATAATCAAAAACACTGCGCGGCATAGCCAGGTCATCGCATGGAATGACGTAATGGAGCGTGATGCCACTGTAGACGCATAGCAACCTGGCCAGCGAATGCACCGTTCGTCCGTTTTTGAGATCTCCCACCATCGCAATGGTTATGTTGTTCACTGTACCGATCTCCTCACGGATAGTGAACACGTCTAGCAAGGCCTACAAGGACGGCTAAATCAAAAAGACGTTAGGCGGTGGGTTAAAAAGACAGGGACTCAAAAACCCGCTTCTATGAACCCGAGCTTCCACTACCCCACTTACAAGGAAGTGCCGCCTGTCTGCGAGAAATCAGTCAGCTGATGTGAACTGCCTTGCAAAATCATTTGCTCATTAAGTCACGAGAACTCCCCCAATCGGTGCTTGCTTAAGGTATCAGACTGACCAGAGAAGACAAAGAAATGGTAAGGAAATAAACTTACCAACAAATAAACAACGGACTCAGCGTCAGTTAACGCTTCTGACTTTTGAAGACGCCTCCGCCAGTAAAACAGTAAGTTAAAAAAGATAGCGTTACACTCGATTAAAAGGAACACACCTGTGTCGGATGCTGCCCTATTCCGTCACCAGCGTTCACAACTGGTTTTCGAGTTACAGCAGCAGCACGTGCTACTGCACCCTCTTCTGGATGCCGCATTACGAGCACATCTGCATAGCCGCACATTATTTTCACCGTATCTGAAATCCATTCCCTTAGTCTCTCAACTCTGGCTTCTCAGACTAAGCACAATGAAAGCATTTAGTGCTAAAAGAGAATAAACAAACTGAACCAAATAGTGATGTTGAAAAATGAAATAGCATGATCGAAATAAAGTGCATTAAATGCAAATCTAGCGCATGCGTTCATAGCACATGCATATTCAGGACATGCGTATCAAAAGAGACCATCCGGATGGAGAGTTCAAAATGCCACTCGGATGCCAATGCAACCGTTCGACGATAACAGATGCAATAACTGCAGCATTCCATTGACTAAACATAAATTTGCTGATCGCATATCGCTTCGATCAAAACATTTCACCGTCGTTGCGAATAGACCTACAAATCTTCGGCTTAAAACCTGACCCTTCTTTTCCAGGCATATGCAAAACGCATATGAATATTCTTTGCCGCCTTAGTTTTTGAATAAACCAGACAGCCAAACTTGCAAACCGTTAAATACGGATTCTCCAGTCAAACACGCCAGAATGCGCCATGCGTAGACCCGCCAACTCCGCTGCATATTCGGTGGCATTGCTCGGTCATTAAATCGATTGAGCACCTTGGAATCACTGGAAACAGAACTAGGCTATATATGCGCGAGCACATATTAGAGTATGTCTTGACTGCAGCGCACCAATCAATAACGACAAATACGAACCCTCCAGCGTTTCTCCTTTTGTAGCCGAAGACTTCTTGGGATCGAAATAAATAACTGTTCCGCCGAGTCGCTGCATTGCAGAAGCAAACGAACTTGCCGTTCTTGTGGACGCTTCATAGAACATTAACGCCATGACCCGACCCTATAATATACATGCTCGCATGCCTGTTGTTTAAAATTTTACTTGCGTTCGAGCATCCATCCCTATGTCTGTTAAACCTAGTCTGTTCACACAACCCCATCATTTTAGAGGAGAGTGTCCATGCATATGGACTAATCCTTAAAGGAAGCAGAAATCAAAAAGAGTAATAAATGCTGCTGTAAAGACAATGCAAGAGACGAAGATTACATATTGCAAAGCTGGTTTGGAACTCTCGACCCAGAAGGTAGCACTTCCAATAAACTCTCGAATTAAAAGGCGAAACTGCGAACCTTGAGTACATGGTCGAGTGGTAGTAGCTTGGCCACATCACGTTTGTACTTTGCGGCCAGATCGAACACCACGCTACACATCTCTTTCGTCAACCCATCCACCGACGTGAAAAATGAACGTTGCTAAAAAAAGAAAAATCACTTGGAAACTTCTATCATAAAACAACGCAAAATTAACGACCGTCTCCACATAACAGGTAGTCCGCTATAAGCACACCATCGCAACAAGAAGACGTTGCTATGTTATTTTTGTGAAGTTCCCCTATTCGTCATCAGAACACCACCCTGAGCAGCAGAGTGCTTATAGTCCCCTTTGCATGATAATCGGCACACAGCGTCGCCGCCACATGTTTTTTGCTCGTTTCGTTTCACACTCAAACTGCCTTCAAACGAAACATGACTGCGACCAAAACCAAGGAAAATAACAATGAGACTCTATTTAGAGAAGAACATCCTCACTATTTTCAGTTTCTCCAGCACGGGCATAAGAAAAGTGCTTAACATAAGAAACCTTAAAAAGTTCGTTAAAAGGCGGCGTTCTGGCCGGCGAAATACGTCGTTCTTCAGTCGATTTCAGCGGAGATGTTATTAGGCCAGTTTTCACCGTCACATCATCTGGAAGTCTGTCAACAGTTGAAAAGCCTTTTTTGATAACCCTCTTTCTACGGATACTTTAACATATAAAATGTTTAGCCAGAAAAAAGTTCGCTTTAATACAAAAAAGTATGGCGACTAAACCTTATTAGATTCATTTTGAAAAATTTTCAAGCGTCACATAAGTCACCTTTGTGGAATGCAAAGCAGCAAGCAACCACAAACGAATACCGCCAAATCGAACGGAGAAAGAAGCTTCAAAAAATCGGACCACCCCATAGAGTACTAACAGGCGAAAATCCTATACTATCATTCGTGATTTTCTCGCATTTCAAGTATACCGTGCAATTTTGCTACATATTTTCATCATCACTTCGCAAAATGCAAAAGTAAAATGCAACAAAGATATCACGGAAAACGGAAAGAAAACACAAGCAGCATAAACCTTCGATAGACAATTCAGCAGTATCACCGGCAAAAGGAGCCGGTTTTGACTCTTGCGCTAAGCGCATATTGTATCCGTAACCACTCGGAACTACAAAGTCTCCGTCAACGTATGCTTCCTGAAATGAGTATTTCAAAAAATTCGAACTGGATACGTATGACAACTAATGGGTCTCGAACAGGAACAACAGTATTAAGACAACATTGGTATACTTACTGTCTCAACTACAATATATGTTAGACAGAGTCATTGTTTCTTCCAAACAGCGAACAGTCCCTTATTCATCATTATCAAATACTTGTGTGCTGGCGAATGCAAACTGTTTTCACCAGCAAAACTTGAACCAGCAACTTCACCACGATCTTTCACTTTCCTGGCACGGCTGCGTGAACTACGTCTGCAACAGCTGAGCCGCTAAAACAGTTTTCGAAAAGCTGAATGTTGCAAGTTCTAGACCGATTTGCGGATACCGTTTTCGTTGGCCATCGCTGAAAAGGTTATCGCCATGTTTAACCACTTGAAGTGGTTAAACATGGCGATAACCTTTTCCACAGTTTTCCACATTTTATTATGTGCTGAGATTCGCCTGGCTAAAGCAACGCTCTGTCGATATTCACTTTTCTCACTCTGTGACTAGTATAAGAGGGATCCTAGTGATGATTAGATAATCAATAAGCACAAGAACAAATAAGGCCCACCTGCCCCATACGACTCACATTTCACAATTAAACTTATGCGGTATAAAGAACGACGCCGTCACGATAAAAAAATGGGCAAATACATCAAACAACACCCTAACCTCTCCACGCAGAACAACGGTCTTAACACGCCCCTTCAGCTTCTTTCCTGCATAAGGAGTCCATCCAGCTCGACTTTGTCCACCGCTGTCTGGAATAACCCATTCCTCCTCCAAATCTACCTGAAATGAAGGAAACATCCACAAATTTTCTTTCGAAGGCACAGCGCTTTCCAAAAGAATTTAGCACACTTAAGTCAAGGAAATATGCTCAAGTTGACTGCATTCTCTTCTCGTTTTCATTTCAAATGCAGAAGGCATACACACATATGTATAACACATCGGTACTTCCCACCTTCGAACATTTCTGCGGATGGCTACTTTCGGAAAAAAAAATCGTGGATCGCGATATCCGGAAGCCTTGTACTAGTAAAAAATATCCAAATAACGGCTTCAATTGACCCGTAAGCATCGAAGCCACTAAAATCTTGTTCTTAAGTTATTCGTAATGTTCTAAAAAGAAACTTCAATGAAAAACTGTCAAAAGCAGAGATAAGAATCAGAAATTCCTCGAAGCTTTTAATAACCTCAACTTCTTTCTGACCTGGTGATTGTGCAACACTCCTAAAAAGAGGAAGTTAACAAACCCCCTCTTCACTGGAGGGGGGGGGGGGGGGGGG
>JPKZ01000478.1:195938-208088 GCA_000803305.1 Toxocara canis
CGGGGGGGGGGGGGGGGGAGAGGGAAGGGCTGCCACTCATGAGACGTGTTTTCGCCAGGACACACGCAAATGTTTACTAATAAAAGCGTTTCCACAAACAATAAGCTATAACAGCAATGAACGTTAAGTTACGCATTAGGATATAATTGAACCTGGCCTTAAATATCTTTTTCATTAGAAAATTCCGGACACAGAACTGCCAGAATTTGAAGCCAGCAAGCTTCTTTGTCTCCAATCTATTAATCATTCGAGCAGGATGCTGCTCCTTGCGCCACACTTTTACCTCATTGCTTTCTCTTAAAAAATCATCTAGTATGTTCAACAAGTGAAATTATCGCTCAAAATTAACAAAAGAAAAAAAATGGAAAATGACCTCAACGTAGGTGTTTTTTTGTTCGGGAAGATTGAAAATTCGCTTAGGATTATAATAAAGGCGATCGATTAGCTGATCCATCGTGAGTCTACCTTCGTGCACCGCATTCAGAAACAGCGGCACCATGTATTCCACGGATGGAAAGCCGGGAACCTTGTCGGATACTTTTTCCGTCATTAGGTGAGGTGCTAAAAATCGACGTAATGCCCCATAACAGCTTCCTTTAAAAAGTGAAAAACTGAAAAGAGCAAATCAGACTAACTTTAACAAACCATATACTACATGTGGAGAGCGAATATACGCTGCTACAATATTCCGTGACATTTAAAACTACGTAATAATTGATTTTACTTGAAAAAAAGCATTTATTCATTCATGTCCTTATTATAAATGTTCACATCAAATTCAACAGAATATTTCGACCAAAGATTTGCCATACCAGGCTCAACTATGACTGAGAGACACTCCGCAGTCGAAGCATTCGAGGCCGAAGTGATTCCGATATAACTATCCCCAACTTTCCCAACCGCTCAGAGAGGCGCCTTTTATTTAGCGGTGAACCACAATCAGTTTACCCAAACCCACATAGAGATCCAAAATTTAGCGGATCTAAGGAAATTTGAACAGAAGCATAAAAGCAATAAGTGGAAGGTGAGCTAAAGGAATGCTGCGATGTGTTGATCGTCATTACTTATCAAAAAGCAAAATCGAACCATGATCAGAGGCAAAGCAATCGATAACGTCAATATTATCCCATAGCGCCTTCACATCAGCACAAGTTGCCAAGCGTGGTCGCACTTCCTCGTATCCATCACGCATATGCGTTTCTTCACGCGATATGAACAGATGATGAGGACATACCTGAATTACATTTGAATATCACCTATAGGAGAACCAAAATATATTTCACATATTTAATACGAATCTTATCCAATCATAAATAACGCTCTAAAACTTCGATGTTATACTGGATAGTGATGAAGCGTCTACGAAGGGTGTACATGAGTATGTTTGTCGCTGTGTATAGCACACATAGTGTGCTACACAGCGACAAACATACTCATGTCCTGAAGGGAAAAAATACGCTCATGATTTATGCTAAAGCATCTTTCGTTATTCTGTTCTTACCTGCTATATCTAACCAATCATTGAGAAAATGTGCTTTATTCCATTGGGTAAGCAGCTTAAAATGTACTTTAAAAAATCAACAACTGCACCCCCGTCCAATAGCTTTGAAAACCGAAGGCTGTTCCACAACAAGGCACAGCTTACTTCACAAGTAACTTGCCAGCCTTGTCGCTTTGCTTCACGAATCATCTCTATCTCAACAGCAGTCGAAACGTGTGCGATGTGAACTGAAAAATAAACGTTCACACATACAAGCATTTCCTAGCTGCATATTTTTAACTGCATTCATGATGACGAAAATTTGTACAAAGAAAACGTTATTCACTCGGCTCATTTTTAGCGAACCAACAAGCGCCCCCTCTCATCACTCACACCCCACATTCTTCGGATAGCACGTAAGTCTCATTTTGGGTTTGATAAAGCATCTCTATCGCCAACTCACTTAAGTAATAAAGCTGATGCAAGTGTATTTTAGCAAGAAACATTTTAAATGCGGCATCCTAAAAATCTTTTTTTTTTCTGCTATTTAAACATCCCAAGTACGACTCTCCTCTGCGCTTTGGCAAATCTATACCTGCATAAGCACATGATTGCGATATGAAGCCTATACGGTATGTTTCTGTGCACTAGTTTCAACTTCAGTGAAGACGCAGTTTAAAAATTAGATTGACAGAATATGCACCATTATTCTTTAGAAACAATTCCTAATCGACTTGATGAACTCTGATTCACAGGAGTTATAGACATTTAAAGTTGATAAGTCTGCATCGATCTGGCGACGGACCGAGTCGAAAACATTTGATACATGGACGCAGAAAAAGAATTTTTGATGAGATTTGTACAGATGGTTTATTGGATGAAAAACGAATATCTTAATAGGTACTAATTAATAATTTGGTTGCTTTAAGAAGACATATGGTGTTATATATAATCGACTGCCAGAGCGCATATCGTAGCAGCCCAACGAATTTCCCACTTGTTAAAGAGAACATTTGCAGACGCATTATTCAAGTGCAAAATAGAAGAAAGGGTCACAAAACTGAGATGTGAATAAATTTAAGTAACGATACCAACCAGCACGGCCGACAAGTTGAGCTATAGCCAGTACAGCCATCAGCGTTCGTTGTTCAGCGTGGCAAACGATCGGCCGATTCTTTGGGAATTTCTCAAAATGCTGAAAACAACAACCAAGCTTCTTAATACAGCCAGATAGCTGAAGAGATTCTCGGAAATAATTTGCCTTCCGAAAACGCGAATGAACTGCTGAAAATTTCTACAAACGAAAACAACCTCGCCACTATCAAATGAAAATCAAATAACCAGATTTCATATACCCAACGTGGCCAAATTATCAAGAGAAACTGAAAAAGCATTATTGGAAATTCAGTCAAAAAATGTCACTTCTTGCTCCAAGAAAAAAGTGGCAAAGTGAGACAGGGGAACCGACATGACACGCATCTGTAATAACAAAGAGAAAAGTTATTAGAGGAAAACAAACGTCTACTGGAACACCATAAACGTCACGTTGCATTAAATAAACCAATTTTGACATCCCTTAAATGAAATCCAGTACTCGACAAATGATGAAGTGACAACACCACTGCGCATGCAGCACTCTCTCCTCGGACCAACTATTATAAATATTCCCTTCCACAACTCTAGATCTAAGTTCACAATTCATCAGCCGACAAGATGATGAGGTGATATGTATGAACTAACACCTTCGGATCTTTGCTTATGGATTGAGAGTCACATGTAATAAACTTGAGAACTTAAATTTAAAAGCAACTGGTACGTCGATAAAGCCTTAGACATCAATATTCGCATTAGCGAAGTACTGTGCCTAGGAAAAACCTTCATTTACGCCACCCTTCCCTCCACATGCCCTGATTCAAGTTGGTGGAGCTCCCGCTTCGTGCGCGGGAAGACCCCGGTTCGATTTCCGGCTGCTTCCCCAACGGATTGCCAGCAAGCTGACCACTAGGCGTTCCGAAACTGGTTAGAACAATCATGCGTGGGCATGGTTATCAGCTGCATCGATACGGGAATCGATGAAATTACGGCTGCCTTCGCATCTACTAAAAAAGCTAATTAACCCATGCCAGTACAGCTTTTTGCCAGGTCGACCAACGATTTCCCAGTTAATAACCTTAACCAGTGACTGGGTTAGTACACTTAACAAGAGAATTCAGACCGACGTAGTATACAGTGTGCTAAGGCTTTCGACGTTGTTTGCCGTAGTAAGCTTCTGCACAAGCTAGAAGCTCATGGTGTTCGCAGTTCACTGTTAAAGTGGATAGGAAGCGTTCTTGTGAGTTGTAGCTTCACCGAAAAGGTAAGGAATCCCCTCCCCAACTGTCGCCATCGACAGCGGTGTTCCCTGGGGGAAAGCGCTTGCTCCGTCGTTGTTCATATTGTATGCAAACAGTGTCTGATAATTTGTCTAGCGCTTGCGAACTGTTCGCGCATGATTTAAAAATAAATCGACCTTTGCATGACCCCACTATCGATCTTCACTATTTGCGAGGGGACTTCAACGCCTTTGACGGACGGTCAAAATTTCGGCAGCACGACGTTTCATATGACAAATGGCTGGTTCTCCCTGGAAATCAGCATCACGAGTGCAGTTTTGCGATCTACGGATGATGGAATCGGCGATCTTTGAGTCTATATCTGTACGGATTTGCACTGCAATTTACACCACCGAACTTGCTGCGAAAGTCTTAAAGGTAGCCAGCTGTATCCTGCGTGCTTTGCAACACAGATGCATATATATATACGTGCATACATACATATATGTACGTATACATACATATACACAGACGTACATGTATATATGTATATATATAATATATATGCGGATTGTATATATATAATATATATGCGGATTGTTATTCTCACGTTATCTGACAAATGGAGGCGAGTTTCAAATACTGCGCGGCAAGATGCAGCGCTTAAAACTCGTCACGGCGCCTTTAGCTAACGTACATTCACTTGCTTCAAGATATATGGAGACGTTGGTACTCAACAGTGGGAAAACAGCTATGATTGGTTAAATTTTTAGCAATAGCTGGTTACAAGAAGAGTGCGCCTACTGTCTAAAATATTAGAAAGCAAGCAGTTAGTAAAGGGGCTGTGGGAAAGCTGACGCTTGCGTTGGGTATATAAGCATTTGAACCACCGAATATGCTATTTTAAACAGTCTATTCTCTATGCGCAATTAATCAACAGATCGCAAAGTTACTTTTAACTTTTATGTCAGCAATTTGTGTGTCGAGCTGCCACATTCTTTAATGGGTAAAGATCACGTGTGTCACATTTCACATCCTTATTTTCCTGTAAGCTTCTCGAAAAGATATACGTAGGCGGCATGCACAGACATGCCAACACCATAACGCACTTTGCATCACCATGCAAAAAAGCATGAACACCATTTCGATGGTCTTCACTGCAGCGAACACGTTCATTTCCTACTCTACTCAAATAATAAACAGCCGAACAAAAGTATGGACATAGTCTGCCGTCACGACCGTTTCCATAACAACAGCAAGAGAAAAACTAAGAAATTTCGAAGACGAAAAAGCAAAATTCGGAACAACCCGAAACTATGAATAGACCTCTCTCCACTCTATTTCGGCCCTCCCTTGATGCAACAATGGAGTTCAGCAGTTAGAGGTGGGATGGCAGAGGGTGGAACTCGTTTATAACAGCGAGTCTCAACTAACTTGTTTCCAGTCGGCAATAGAAGCCATTGTCATTTTGCTGAATGTCTCATCGAGATACAGCTTCAAAGCAACACAACGTGGTGCTAACTGGGCCACCTCCGAGCTATTGGTTGCCGTTCCCGCAGCGTAGAGTGCGTAATCCACGCAAGCTTTGCTTGACGCTATCTAAACATTAATCCTTTGCCAGAACACTGAAAACGATCTGAATAGCGTTGAACAGGAAGTGAATCGAGTGGTTGCAAAATCAAATATTTGGCAACTGTCATAACAGTAAGTGTTCATTTCCGCCTCCCTAACATGGGAAAGAACTGCTTCACATGAACATATCCCACCTGATCGTCGCTAGACTGAAACATTAGCCTACAAAATAAGAAAATTTGAAAGTACCACGACAATGTTACTGGAAATTCAAAAAATCTTTCGGACCAAGCAGTGTGTGTTTCTGTACCTTTTCAACGATTTCGAACGTGTCGGTGTCGACTAACGAAGGATTTGTGTTCGGCATTGCAAGAATCATTGTAATTCCACCCGCAAGCGCTGCACGCGTAACCGTTTCCCATGTTTCCTTCTGCTCATGCCCAGGATCACGAGTGTGCACATGCGTGTCGATAAATCCTGGGAGACGACATAAAATCACAGAAGAGAGACAGTCGATCTGAGAATTAAGCGGAGGATGTGGCCCGACGAAACGCAATGCCTTAAAAAAAGCAACGATATACCCGTAACAAAAATCATCAACTATTATGGAGCGCAGCATTCAGAAACGGGTTTTCTTTATACTCCACAGCAATGATTTTCGAACTATAAGCCTTTAACGAACTCACTAATTATCACATTTCATTTTCTATGCCATCATATCTCCATTACGACTATCACAACTTCATATTCTATGATTCGTTCGAAAAAAAGGAAACCGCTTAATTTTCCATTCAAATCACAGATGAGCAGTTTCTTCTCCAAAACATGGCTACTCGCTCATCATGCTAAACTGAGAGAAACTGCTATGAAGGGAGACTAAAGGCTAAGACTGAGCAGTTTCTTCTCCAAAAGTATGGACATAGTCTGCCGTCACGACCGTTTCCATAACAACAGCAAGAGAAAAACTAAGAAATTTCGAAGACGAAAAAGCAAAATTCGGAACAACCCGAAACTATGAATAGACCTCTCTCCACTCTATTTCGGCCCTCCCTTGATGCAACAATGGAGTTCAGCAGTTAGAGGTGGGATGGCAGAGGGTGGAACTCGTTTATAACAGCGAGTCTCAACTAACTTGTTTCCAGTCGGCAATAGAAGCCATTGTCATTTTGCTGAATGTCTCATCGAGATACAGCTTCAAAGCAACACAACGTGGTGCTAACTGGGCCACCTCCGAGCTATTGGTTGCCGTTCCCGCAGCGTAGAGTGCGTAATCCACGCAAGCTTTGCTTGACGCTATCTAAACATTAATCCTTTGCCAGAACACTGAAAACGATCTGAATAGCGTTGAACAGGAAGTGAATCGAGTGGTTGCAAAGTCAAATATTTGGCAACTGTCATAACAGTAAGTGTTCATTTCCGCCTCCCTAACATGGGAAAGAACTGCTTCACATGAACATATCCCACCTGATCGTCGCTAGACTGAAACATTAGCCTACAAAATAAGAAAATTTGAAAGTACCACGACAATGTTACTGGAAATTCAAAAAATCTTTCGGACCAAGCAGTGTGTGTTTCTGTACCTTTTCAACGATTTCGAACGTGTCGGTGTCGACTAACGAAGGATTTGTGTTCGGCATTGCAAGAATCATTGTAATTCCACCCGCAAGCGCTGCACGCGTAACCGTTTCCCATGTTTCCTTCTGCTCATGCCCAGGATCACGAGTGTGCACATGCGTGTCGATAAATCCTGGGAGACGACATAAAATCACAGAAGAGAGACAGTCGATCTGAGAATTAAGCGGAGGATGTGGCCCGACGAAACGCAATGCCTTAAAAAAAGCAACGATATACCCGTAACAAAAATCATCAACTATTATGGAGCGCAGCATTCAGAAACGGGTTTTCTTTATACTCCACAGCAATGATTTTCGAACTATAAGCCTTTAACGAACTCACTAATTATCACATTTCATTTTCTATGCCATCATATCTCCATTACGACTATCACAACTTCATATTCTATGATTCGTTCGAAAAAAAGGAAACCGCTTAATTTTCCATTCAAATCACAGATGAGCAGTTTCTTCTCCAAAACATGGCTACTCGCTCATCATGCTAAACTGAGAGAAACTGCTATGAAGGGAGACTAAAGGCTAAGACTAACTATATGATGCGTCCTAAACTGTAGTCGGGACACCTTAATAATATAATAACGCTTCAATATATAATGTCCTAATTCCCTTTAAAAAAAAAGCAGCGTCCAAGGAGAGGAGCATCATGTTCCTCTAAAAGAAGAAGCGAAACAAGATTCGTAGCCAAAAAAAAATTGCTGTCATCGATAATTAGCACCTTCTGCGCAAAACTATGCAATGCAATTTACCTTAATGAATAATTTAGCGCATTTGATGTCCGTAATGAGAGGAATGCCGTTATCAATTGCCATACGACGTGCTCTGAAAGCGTTCTCTTCTTATCGATAACTTCTAGATGACTGATCTCGAAAACGAGATTGTTTTTCGCAACGAATTATGCAGATACTAATTCCAACTAAACGTCACATCAAATAAAAGCGGTAAGCTCCTAACCAAGAAAAGCACCTCTGAAGAATCTCTGGGGACCATAAATCTCATTTCAATATGCAGTCACTCTCTTCATTTCAACTATGAGAGGAGATGGGGCGGGGCGTATATAAAGTCTTAGGAGATGCAGGAGGAGTGAACGATGAAGAATTGAACAACAGCTTGCAGACAAAACAAGGAAAAAAAAACAAAACTGAACATGAAAACAACAGCAGAAATTTGGAGTTACGCATTTTGCATAAAATTTCACACTTTAAATAAGAGTGAAATAGTTCACAAGTTGCAAAGGATGCAAGTGCGCGCAAAACCATTAAAGTGCAACGCATAATAATTGTGAACCTGTATCCATGCGTGCGATATGCAGATACGCGATACGCACCAGACGCTCGTATAGGCAAGTTAATCATTAAATCGACACCCTTGGTTGTGAACAGGTCGGCAACCGATTCAGAGAGCGCCGCTGTTTTTTCATTCGCTTCTACCGTCTCCTCTTCGAATGGCCACTCCAATGTCTTCACCTTAAAGCTCTTCAGCCCTGTAACGTTCATCCAGGTATTTTCTAGTTTGTTTTAGCAGCCCAATTTCTTCGTCAAATTATTAAAATGTGTATATATGCGGCACATCTATACCATTTACCACGCTCAGTTTAGGTACAAATTTTAAAAAATGGGGGATTGTGTATCCACATATACATACGACATCACAATACAAATTATTCTTCGACGCTTGCGGATGTGGTTTGAGATTAGGAATATATGATGAGGCTCCATTAAACTAGATGCCTCGTAAAAAAACTACACTTCCCGTTCCTCATAATCCAAACTCAACTCCAATCTCCTCGAATGCTTTACGCTGTTATTCAGCACGCCCAGCGCACAGTTGCAAAAAGAAACTGTAATTAACTCGCCGACTAGCTCTCGTGTCGGTCAACCGCCTGCATAAGCAACAACTTTTAACAAAAATGAATGTACAGTTCCGCTGGCCATATTCAGCTTTACAAATGACTTTCAGTTAGGTTCCTTCGTATAAGGCAGGAACCGATAAGCTAACATACGGGTATATCATTGGAGAGGAAGTAGTCAGCTGTTCCTCTACTTGCCAACAGTTCGAAATCCATCGCATGTAGCATTCGCACACTGTTCAACATCTCTGCTTTTGCCTGCAGCATACATAGACGTGTTAACGAACACCATTCAAAGAAATATTTCCTTCTTTCCCTTCACAGACATAGTCCACACAAACAAGTTAAAGCACAAAACAACCTATGTTTATGAATGTCACTTAGGCAAACTTTTGTTACCTTCAAATATATGATTTTACTAAGAAACACGCTCAGTTACCTATCGAAGTAGATTTCGTAAAGCACAAGTCGACTTGCTGCTCGTGCTACTTAGAAGGCTATCAGAGAAACATCCAAAATAGTGTGCAGTGCTCACTGAAATGTCTTATGCGCAAAATGCCTTTTCGTGAAACTCGAAAGTTTCTGTATAAAACTTCCTTCCAACAAAACGCATTGTCATATTCAATAGTCGCAGATATCGTGAGCCAGAAAAACGCTCTCACGTGATACCCGCCGATCGATAAGAAGATTTTCGCTTTCGGCATAACGAATCCAGTCGAAAGGAGACCCTTGAGATAGGCCTCATAGTGGTTCTTGCCGAAACAGCCCACTTCACCCGTCGACACCATCTCAACGCCCAGCATCGCATCTGCGCCCTCCAGACGTGCAAACGAAAACTGTGCTACCTACAATGAGAAAACTACGCCTGCAACGTTCGCTTTCTAGATGCCTTTATTGTTACGTGAGACCCTGTCAAGGGTGTTCACCAAAACCTGCTGTTGCAGAACGCTGATCGGTATCATTCGAAGCAACGATAGCCGTACTGACGAGCAAAAAAAAAACTCTAAGCTTGCGGAACTCACAGGACAAAACTTCTTAAAACGTTTTTCTAGCCGGTTTTGGAGATGTAGCCGTACGCTTTTAGGTCAAATCTCTTTAGGTCTCTCTGGAACAGGACGTCATGCAGCAGCTCTGGATAATGAACCTCTTCCAGCAGGATACCGTAAACCTCCAATTCAGTTTAATCCAACGTAAATTTTACCTGCAACTGAGCCTCTTATTTGGAAATGCCAGTTCATATTTTCTCTTTCTAACCTTAATCCTCCCTTTAGAGACGCCACGTCACACGAAGCCCGTCCCTTTCTCTCGCAATTGAAAAGCCGCGACGCACAGCCTAAATTCGACGGCTCAGGACATATTGCTTAATGTGCCAAAGATAGGGAGTGCCTCAAATTTTCCTTAATAATTGCACTGCTAAAAAATTTTATTTTCAGGATACGATTGACAAAAGATTAACAAAAACTGAACCAACTACTGGCCTTGACTCCAACACGACCCGCGCCGGTGAGCACATCGACCGGTTTGAGGACACTGCACAGGTTACGCTTGTCGCTGGCCATCATGCAACGAGTAGCCAACGCAACGAAGTTAAAATCCAATGTCTTCGTGACAAACGGTAGCGAACGCGATGCACGCAAATTGCACTCAATCACCTCAAATTTAAATATCTTCTTCAACTTCAGCTCTCTTAACAAACGGTCTATCGTAACATTGTTAAACATTACGACTGACCAGTTTAGGCAAAACAATATTTCCTACATTCGTGAAGTCATAAGTTTATTAAAACGCGTAAAGTACTCACGTCATTAAACTAAATTATGCATGCAAGTTCGGAACTGCACAAGTTACCGATGTAACTGTACTTTTTTTCACGAGTGGAGGAAAAAAAAGGGATGAAATATGGAAACGAAATGTCAAAAAGTGTCTTTCTCTTCATTTAAGGAATCATCTTTTAAAAAAAGCAGAAAACCTTCAGCTCGTTATCCTTTGCAATCAACTGGATATTGAAAGGCCCGTTCACGTTCAACGCTTTCGACAGCTGACGAGCAATAGTCTAAAACAATTTGCAAAAAGTAAAAAATAAAAAACAACACCCGCAACACTCAAAGATTTCATATTTCTTGCTTGTGTTTTAGTGGTACATTAAACGACATAACGATGCAAATGTTTTATTAGTAGCAGCGAACTCAGCAAACTTTAGAAATTTTAATTCTAATTCCTTCCAAAGGTGGATGAATTATAAAGTGTATGTAGGATATTTTTAGGAAAAAAAACATTCGATTTATACTTTGAGACTGAAACATGTGTGAAAATAGCTTTAAAAGTGAGGATGATTGCTCACGTATAGCAAGCAGTGTTTCGTTATGAGGCGCTCATATGCACTCATCTCCAGCTTATAAGTATTAAGAGTTTTTCAATTCCGTTCTCAGAAAGCCAAATAAATGAGATCCTAATTTTCATACATAATCACGCGTCAGGCAACACAATTATTCATTGTATGCAAGGCATCAAAACGGGCAGCAAACGTACGTCAATTTTGTCAAGAGTAATTTTGTTGATGTCTTGCGGCGGTGTCACCAATGTCGCATCTCCCGAGTGGATGCCAGCATTCTCGACGTGTTCACAAACAGCCAAAGCGAGCAACTAAAAAGCATTATATAAGTGCATTTCTTCGAACGCTCTACCAGAAAACAAGTACCATACATTCCAAGATGCAAAACAAACAGGAACGCATAAATAAAGGCCAAAGTGCAAACCCCCCCCCCTCCATTAAATTTGGTGGAACATTGGGCAACGAACTTTGTTTTGTAAATGCTAATAAGAAATTTCATAGCGTGTTCCTGCTGTCTTTCCTTCTGCACGTTCCCCTTTTAGACTATTAATTTCTGCAGCTCACTGATTCAGGAATCTAGATAAACTAATTCTGTCTGCATAAAGATGCAACCATCATCATCAAACAACAACCGCCAACATAGCAACTTTGTTGAATTGGCATTTTACGCAATGGCAGTTGAGTTTTACAGATTGAAGAACGACCAAAGAGTTCGGCAATCTTGAACCTTCGACATCAAGAGGGAAACTGGAATGAATTTTTAATTTTGCTAAAATGTTTCAATGGTCTAGAGCATTTATGATGATAAGACGAAAAGGCCAATATTCAAAATGTGACGACCTTCATCGATTGTGGCAGAAAGTCCTGACGACAGATAGGAGAGGGAACCGAATGTATAGTTACCACGGGTAAAAAGCCGCGCACTTCACGCTACCGCTCGTTCTTTCTTTTCCACCCCTCTCCCTCCCCCCTCC
>JPKZ01000478.1:208306-220665 GCA_000803305.1 Toxocara canis
ACCCCAACTTGCCACCTGCAGCTACATTATGATTACACGTGAACAATATCTGACAAATGTTATTAGGTCCTTCAGATTTACGTTGAGAATATTCGTGAGAATAAGTAACGCACCTGTCCTTCAAAAGCTACACCATCGACATCGATTTCTTTAGCTTCCTTGATGAACTTAGAAACAACCACCGGATTGTCCTTGGCCACAACGGTCGCATGGGAAAGGAACGTCCGTAAATCATCCTCAACGCAGAAAATCTCATCGAGTGGAAGAAAGTAAACCGAACTCGGTCTAAGCAAAACAATCGCAAAATTTTGATAACACTTTAACTGGATCTACATGACAGCTGCAGCGCACTGTTCAGTGAAGTTGCTCGCTTTCCTGAACGAAGCAATGTTTCCTTACTTTCCTTGTATGGTACGACTTTCCCGTCGTTGTGGGTTCTCATCTCCCATTGGATCATTTATACTTAGAACGATCCCTCCACCTCCCCGGAAAGCTAGAGCATCATAGAAACAAGAACGCTTTGAATCGTTTAAGACAAAAAGAAAATAGTACAACGGCCAAAACGATTCGGTTTAACTCATTCTAGAGCCATAAAAGAAAGAAAACGCGGAACTTCATGCCAACCAAAGTCGGGTAAAAATCATTGAAGGGTAACATGTGAAAAACAAACCCCATTATGTGCGACGTTCATAGCAGCGCCGGAGAGCACATACGAAGGTCGAATGAGGCATGGATAGCCAACTTCATTGCAAAACTGTTCTGCTTCCTCCACACTGTCCGTTCTCGTCCACTGTGGCTGCAGTATCTGTAAACATCAAAATACAGGACATATCAATACCTTCGCATTTTCATGTACAATAAATCCAAAACCTTGAAATTGTTTTGAAGAAGAAGAGAATTATGAGCGTGTAAAAATTTGCAAAACTGCGTAACATCATTTCGACAAACTTGGAAACTTTACATCCTCGACCACAACGAAGAAATTTTTAATCGCCAATCTTTGAGATGTAGCGATGTGGATAGTCTCGCCTGCCAAAAAAGCATCAAAAAGTCAATTTAAAAGAAAAAGACTGAAAAACAAACCCAATACTACATCTGATATCACTCTACGCATAAATTTTTCAAAAGCTGTAGTACGACAACTAAAGTAAAACCCTGAGTTCATCGAGATGACGGCTGAACTTGAAGCGATTTTCAGCGACATCAATGTCATCTGGTGATGTGCCAAAAATCTTCAGATCCTGGCAGACTTCCCGCAAGCTTGTAGCTATGTTGTTTGGTGCTTGTCCACCGAAAGCAAGGATCGCACCCTTAGGGTGTTCGCGTTCATAGACGTCACACACCACCTGAAAAAAGTAATCACGGCTCAGCTGGAGTTCAGTTCCACCTGGCGCATTCAGGGCGTTCTTTGATAACAGCGAATGGATTCCAGAACCAACTTCGTAACAGTGTTTCGGACTATCCTCAATTCCTTCGCCCCCCTGCGCCTTTAAATTCTTCTGTCGCTGCAGAGCATTGCAGAACCTTCCTACGGAAGGCCTCAGTGAACACAAAAAAACATGTCGAAGTCCTGCGAGCGATAACAGCCTTTCAAACTTCTGAGCGCTTCCAGAGGACTCACTCTGAACCCTTTGGTGAATCTGCCCCAGCTCCCCACAGTAGACGGCTCCTCCACTTGTTCAGCAACGCCGCCAAAAAAAGTCAATTTAAAAGAAAAAGACTGAAAAACAAACCCAATACTACATCTGATATCACTCTACGCATAAATTTTTCAAAAGCTGTAGTACGACAACTAAAGTAAAACCCTGAGTTCATCGAGATGACGGCTGAACTTGAAGCGATTTTCAGCGACATCAATGTCATCTGGTGATGTGCCAAAAATCTTCAGATCCTGGCAGACTTCCCGCAAGCTTGTAGCTATGTTGTTTGGTGCTTGTCCACCGAAAGCAAGGATCGCACCCTTAGGGTGTTCGCGTTCATAGACGTCACACACCACCTGAAAAAAGTAACCACGGCTCAGCTGGAGTTCAGTTCCACCTGGCGCATTCAGGGCGTTCTTTGATAACAGCGAATGGATTCCAGAACCAACTTCGTAACAGTGTTTCGGACTATCCTCAATTCCTTCGCCCCCCTGCGCCTTTAAATTCTTCTGTCGCTGCAGAGCATTGCAGAACCTTCCTACGGAAGGCCTCAGTGAACACAAAAAAACATGTCGAAGTCCTGCGAGCGATAACAGCCTTTCAAACTTCTGAGCGCTTCCAGAGGACTCACTCTGAACCCTTTGGTGAATCTGCCCCAGCTCCCCACAGTAGACGGCTCCTCCACTTGTTCAGCAACGCCGCCAAACAATTTTACTGACATGATGGAAAATACCAGTACCAGAATAATAAAAAGATACAATAAAAACAAAGAAATAGCAAAAAGTCATAAAAATACAAAGCGCGGAATTTTCAACTCTCCCCCCGCGATGACTAAAAGCCCTGGTCGTCGCGGCCCGAAGCAGCGTTCCTATTCTCGTTCATCATTATTCATCTTTGTAATAAGATCATACATGTATTCTGCTTGTGTTGCCTTCACACAATGTAATGCGTAAAATTGCAAAATGGTATACTTCTGGTGACAACAGAGGCTCCTTTTTGCATGTGCATGTATAAAACAATTGCGTACTCTGTAGCTCTGACTCCCTCCAGCCTCATCTCTTCTGTAAACAGAACCTCACCGGAAAACGAGATTATCAAAAAAGGGGAACTGAAATTTCAAACCACAGCGACGTACCTCAGCAGAAATTTCTTCGAAGTAGAGTCGGTCGCACGTGTCATAATCAGTGCTGACCGTCTCGGGATTGCAGTTGATCATAATTGATTTGTAGCCTAATGTTTTTAGCTCGTTCACACATCCTACACAGCATGCGTCGAACTCGACCGACGACCCAATACGGTACACACCACTTCCCAGCACGATTACTCCCTCCTTCTGAAAAAAAAAATTGCCCTCCAATGTCGCTAAGCAACCAAACCATAGTGCAAAATTATTCAGAAATGAGGCATCATAGAATTAGCTCAGAGCTTTCACCTAAGGAAAACTTATGTTTCAAAAAGTCTGATTTCTAGTTATTTCTGCGTCCCTGCTTTAAAAAGCGTTATTCTTTACATCACCTTCGTTCCCGACATTACGCATTTAACGTCCAGTGAAAGCAACAACCGAAGCCAAATCAAGTGAACTTAAAACTTCGCAATAAGCTTTTCAAAGTGCTAAAACGAGTCTTGCTATGGCAGTTCCCTACAGCTGTTTTAATTGTTCCTCATTTTAGGCATACAATAATTCGAGAACTTACGTCCTCGAACGAGACGTCATCTGAGCTGCCGTTGTAGGTAAGGTAGAGGTAGTTCGTGGCAGCCGGCCATTCGGCAGCCACTGTATCAATCTGTTTCACACACGGCAACATGCCCAACTTCTTACGTCTTCGGCGAACATTCAGCTCCAACTTCTCACTGCAAATTGTTTTGCAGTTTTCACCGCACAGACACTAAAATTGCAGCACTGCATTCCTCTCTACTCCAGTTCCTGGCAATATTAATTGGTGGGTAAAAAACTAGCTGTCACTTGGGCATGCAAAACCACCCCATTATATTACTCTAGAAAACTGAACAACCAATCTGACAAAGAAGCAGTGTTGCTTCAAAGGCTTCCAAGTTTGATGGAGATTCTCAAACCTTATGTAACCTCGCCCCTTACTCAATGGAATGCAGGCTCTCGACTAGATTCAACGCAATAGGAGACCACTCAAAAAATTCAAAAAAAAAGTTACGAAAAAGTGAACTCACTTTTTAATAATTCGCGAAATCTGTCTGTCAGAGAATCCATGCTGCTTAGCTTGATAAAGAAGCTCCTCTGTTAACTCAGTGCACTGAAAATTGGCGTTTTAGATTTGAACCAAAGCAAAAGCAATTTAATCTATAACATCAACTCTTGGGCTAAAAGTTTAAATGAATGAAACGTAAAAACTGTGCTTAAAAAACACTTTCAACTGGGCTGAAGTCACTCTTTCAAATATTTGGAACTCTCATAGACATCAATTAAATTGATAAACCCCACTCAACTGGAACGTGGGATAATATAACCTTCTCTATAACCTTCTCAAGCTCAATGCAACAGCTTGATATCTACGACGACTCTGCATCGTACGAAGGCGCTCGACCGCTCTCTGCCGTTTATAAAGAGAACTCCGATTTTGTGAAAAAGTAAATATCCCAGTTCTTATACCTCTGATGCCTACCTTTTAGTAAAATGCTGTAGGCAAATGACATGGCAGTTCAAAGTTTTTGAAACTCGAAAATTTTGCCAGTAATATTGGTCAACATATGCCAACTTACGGTGTAGGCTTCCAGTTTGCGATGAGTCTCGATAATTGTTTCCATGTGCCGAAGGAACCAAAGATCAATGCCAGTCAGCTTCTGGATTTCAACTGCTGAATGGAATGCGGACCTTGAATCATGCAAACCATGATACAAGCCTCGCGCAATCGCAAATATGCGCTTATCTGTCGGGCGCGTGAAATCCTTCAAAAAACGATCCCATTTATAACTTCTGATTTATCATTCAACTCCACAGCATTCCCTTGCCGTAGTTCTAATCTCTTTTCTTTCTCCTTCCTCTTCCAGCCGAAAAAAAATAATACTAGCGGGATCAACTGACCAACGATGGTTTCGAAAAAGAGCAACCGCAATGCACAAAACTGTTCATCACGTTTTTCAGAAGCGGAAGTTCTGAAAAATGAAACGTAGCATTCGAAAATCGTTCCCCGCTCGCCCTTCCTTTACCCTTCCCTTCAAAACCGTTTTAAGCATGTGTACGAGGCATTAAGAAAGAAAATTTTGAAATCTGAGCAAAAATGCTTAAAAAACACATACAGCAATAACTGTACGACTTACTTCAACTTCGGGGACTTTAGGAAAAACGAACGGGTAAAAGCCGACAGCCCCTTCGTTCGCCATTCGAAGAGCCTTCTGAAACGCTTCCTCAAACGACCGCCCGATACCCATCGCTTCGCCGACTGATTTCATTACTGAGCCTATCTAAACCACACATATTTAGAACGGATATATTCAATCAATCAACTGCCCAATGTTGAAAGCAAAGCCTCCTACAGTCACCACTTACTGTAGAGGCTGAGAACAACACCCCTTAGTGACTGTAATTTTGCATATGACTCCAAGCACCTTAACGCGGTCAAGAACAACGATGCACTACTCTTTTAAACTCTGGTGCTCGTTGAGCTCGAAGGAAAACGCAGGTTAGACAAGTACCAAGTCTATCCATCCGTGGTGGAATAAAAGGCTTGGTATTCCTGAGAGGAGTTGAACGCTTCTTCGATCAACCAGTACCAGTCATGAATTGTATGAAAAACATACGTTATAAAAGGTAATTTGGTCTTGCGCGGTTGTTCTTCAAGCCTTACAACAACAAATTAAGACAGGTCAGAAGACAGACTGCCGTTCACCCCGAAAAGACAATTCAACTTGACTGAATTATCCTTTATTCTCACAAGATATAAAAGCTATACTCGCAGCATTGCATAACATCATCAGTCAGCTTCCACAGTGGTCTTATTTCGTCATTTGCCGCCTTCATGCCAAATGTATTAATCACTAATCACTAAAACGTATGCAAAATATCAAAATCAACATCGGTCAATCAAATGTTAAACTTCCGAAGACGTGGCGATTGTCGCAGTGTGTTGCAAGCAGCACCAGAACGTTTAGCTCTGTGAAGGAATCCACTACCAATTAACCAGCTTCTGATGGCAAGACAGCCTATCCCACTCCCCCACATGCAATAATAACCTTATAAACACCGCTCACAAATATCGAGTATATCGTTCACTGTTACTGAAATAAGAAGAAAGTAAAACAAAGCCGAAAAAAAAACCTTGTTGCTGACACGTGCAAATTTGCACAAATCCCATCGTGGCACTTTGACAACACAATAGTCAAGCGATGGCTCGAAACAAGCGGTCGTATTACCGGTTACTGAATTTTTAATACTGGGCAACGTCTCGCCAAGTGCCAATCGTGTTGCGACATAAGCCAAAGGATAGCCGGTAGCTTTGCTGGCCAATGCTGAGCTACGCGACAAACGTGCGTTCACTTCGATTATGTAATACTGCAAGCAATATCTATCAAATCGACTTCTGTATAATATGCATATATATGTATATGTATGAATTTGTAGATAATATATATACATATGTTATATATATATATATAATGTACACATGCATTTGTATATGTACATATATATATATGTGCATATACATATTATGTAATACTGCAAGCAATATCTATCAAATTGACTTCTATATACTGTACATATATACATATACATATATAATATATGTATATTTACAACCCAAACAACATATATATACATACATTATATATATATACATATATGTGTATATATATTTATATATATTTACAATCCGAACAACATAGGGAATTTGCATTCTCAACGGTATCAACAAAAACGATTTGTAAGGAGAGCGGAACGACCAAGGAGAAAAAGCGGTACGGTACCAATGTTTCAAATTCGTCACAGAAGTAAGTAGTGATGCTCGGGTCACCGAAAATGGTCGTAAACAAAATGAATCCGTTCGGGTAAAACGCTTCACCTCTACTCACCTTCCCTTTGTCTAAAACAGTTTGCTAACTCGCTATTACCGTAAACTCAACAAGCTTGTCAGATCAATATGGAATTACTGAAGAGACTTTGACTTGTTTCAACTGCTGATATGCATCACAACATCCGTACAATGAACACACATTTTCTAAGAAAATCATCTTTTATCCCGAAAAAAGAGTAAGCTATAGCCATCTCGAAAACAAAAGAAAAACAAGTGCTTCAGATCCGAACTCATCCGTCTCTTCCTCCCCTACTCCTCAACCCCTCCACTCCCCACGAATGAAAATGCCGAGCTAACCTTTTTTCCAAGATCATAGTTTCCATTTAATAGTACTAACATATATTAAAACCTACTCGGCTATGGCCGTTTTGAAACAGTAGGCAGTAAAGCCACAGACTAGAAGAAACAGCAATGATCTCAATCGCTGTTCGAGATTTTATGCTATTCGATGTCAAAACAGAGTCACCTCAAATGTATCCGGATTTACAGCATACTGAATATTACACTCTCCCACAATTTCAAAACTGCGTGCGACTTTGATGGCCACCGATCGCAAAGTTTGGTACTCGAAATCGTTCAGTGTCTGACTCGGCGCTACCACAATGCTCTCTCCTGTATGGATTCCTACCGGGTCCACGTTTTCCATATTACAAACCTGAAAACAACTAAGGCGATAGACGTTAACGCAGAAGAAAAAATGGACTTTTAATGTGCTCAATTCAATTCGTACTGTGAACACTTCTTAGTTAAATTTTGCTTCTAGAAAATTTCGCTACCTAAAAAAATCTACAACAGTTACGATAGCTTCTTTACATTTAGACGATCTGCGCATTTCAATATTTCGACATACCAACATCAACAACCTCAGCACGGTGCACCTTCCAAGTTCGAAGTCAACGCAAACAATGGAATGGTGGACAGAAATGACTGGCCAAGACGTTACAAAAAACGAAAACCAAAGAAATACACTTCCTTCTACATTCTCCATCCATTTGCGAGCATGATGGTTATCATCATTCCTCTCTTAGAATCCGATTTGAATGAAAATTAATCATAAATTAAAAAGCCATATCCACAAAGATGAGATAAGAAAGAACGAAACAACCAAAAATCGAGGGGAATGCGAGTACTTACTGTGATGCAATTGTCATAGGCATCTCTAACGACCTCGTACTCGACCTCTTTCCATCCTTTGAGGCTTCTGTCAATAAATACCTGGCTGCTGCACGCTAACGCCTTCTGCACGATCTCCACCAGCTCATTACGATCATTCGCGAAACCAGAGCCAAGCCCGCCAAGCGCGTAACTGGCACGTACTAATACTGGGTATCCAAGCTGCAATATATATGCCTGGTCTTTCATTTTAAAAAAAAGAGAAAAGAAAAGAAAATAGGAAACGATAAATGCACACCAAAAAACCTTGATTACACCTCAAGCCAATGTCGTTCAAAAAAAAAAACGCTGGCCTGCAGTGAGACAGGTGCCCTTTTTACATACTTCCTCATCCGTTAACTAACCTGCGAACACGCCAGAGATAACGAAAAAAACAAAGTGAGAAACGCAGAAAAGCAAGATTTAACATCATTCATGACGATGCGTAGACACAGGCAGGCACAAGGAATACACAGCAAGAGAATAACAACAGAAGTTTAATAGTAATAAACGTGGGCAAGAAACCGGTACGTATGAAAGACTGGTTTTATCGATACAACGCGATTTGAAAGAAATATATCGAAAAAAAAGAAAAAAATCTCAACGAATAAGTGGTCACTGGAAGTTCGACAACTAGAGGCGCTAGTATTACCGACTGGAAGCTGCTATTGGCTGACGAGACTTGCGGAATAATCCTTCGAGCAAGCATACCGATTCAGCGACGTTGATGGCTTGTTGCAGCGAAGAGGCCACTTCAGAGGGTGCTACCCGTTCGCCCAGCCTTTCGATGTGCTCTTTGAAAAGCGCGCGATCCTCTGTCTTCATTATTGCCTCCAAGTCAACAAAATCCATTATTACTTCTCATACAAATATTGTCACGCCATAACAATCGTCATAAAATAAGAACTGGATATCCGCGGATATGAGTGACGATAAGCAAGAATCTCATTCAAACAGCCGAAGATCAAATTGTGGTTTTTTGCTTCTAAACGCCAAAATACTTTTCTTTTAAACCTGTCATGCTGGCATCTAAAAACACGATTTCAACGTCAAAAACTCTCTTTATTGTGGGCACCACCAAGAAAGCGATAACTCTTTCAATACGTTACCTACTGCCCAAAACCGATGAAAACTGCTGCACACTTTGCAGGATACCAAGGCAGGATTCAAGTTTTGATAAACAAAGAAACAGTAAAGAATGCAAAACCAGCAATCAAAATTTGATTTACCTCTATTGGTGTTCCAAGGACATGGACACCAAAGTGCTCAAGTGTGCCGCTGTTGAACAATTCAACGGCGCAGTTCAAAGCAGTCTGACCACCGAATGTGCATAGAATACCTGTGGGACGCATTTTCTTTATCACCTGTAAGAAACTCCCACCATTACAGACTTCAACAAATTTGCCTCAGCAATGTTCTCGTAAGAAAATAAGTTCGCTCACTTAAAAACCATAACAAACTGGATTTGTAGTATGGAAACGATACTCAGATTTCAGAAGTGGCAAAGTAATGGATAAAAGTCCCTTCTCGAAGAGGTTTAATTCAACAGCTTTCTAACTTGCCTTCTTCAGTCTCACAGACGAATATTTGGCACCAACGATCTTCTGTCTAGCATTCGAATGAGAATATTTAACGAACCGTGAAGCGAGGATCAATTTTATCAACAAATGAACGAATGAGCAAATACCTGCGTCACATAATGTTTGTTGATGGGTACAAAGCAAGTTTTGTTTGCAAAGCCCTTCGACGTTTGCACTGTAGCGACGTTTGGGTTCACCAACACCGTTTCGACACCTTTCTCCTTCAGCGCTTTCAGTGCCTTAATTACGAAAGCAAAATTAAAAATATCAGTGCCTTCACAAATGCAACATCTTACCTAGTTACTCAAATTAAACTGCTCCATTTGGTTAGCACCCTCCAATAATCGATACACGAAAAAAAAGCTAACTTATAAGCGCGCTTCAACGCAAATTCCAAAAAGATTAAACAATGGTTATTGTTACAAAAAAAACACTGCACTTTCTGCACTGTACAATACTGCAACATCTTATGGCATAGCATTCGTGCCAAAAAAATAGTACAGTGACTTTCGTTGGTGGTCATACCTTGCACAAATAGTCAACGCGCTAACGGTGTGAAGAACAATCAAAATCGCAAAGAAAATACGCGTTACAGTACTTGATCTTCATAAATTAACACTGCTTCATCCCTACTATACTCTCAAACCTTCAAATACCCCTTTTAGGCAAACTAAACTGTCAAACTCTTTCGCCGACTCTGGCGTTCTCCAGTGAAACAAAAGTTGCATTAAGGATGAATTTCAATAATGATCTGAGTGGAAAACAACTGACCTGTGCGCCTGAGTAATCGAATTCGCCTGCTTGTCCGATTGTGAGACCTCCTGAGCCGAGTACGAGTACTTTTTTCTGTGGCCGAGTTTCTAAGCTAGTTACACGTTCATAGGCAAGGCTCTTCTGTATCATTTCATGAGGTAAGGTCCGTCTTCCATCCTTCCAATTCTTCACCAATTCCACAAAAATATCGAAAAGAAACTCAGTATCAGCCGGACCGGGGGAATGTTCTGGATGAAACTGAACACTGAAAGATAACAAGATTCAGAACCGAAAAAAAACGAACACAGCAACAAGCAACAATGACGGCACTTTTGATTATCTTCGGTAATATTACTGAACACTTCATTAACGTATCATCGCTGCTCTGAACAAACCTATAAACTCTTGCATTATCGATATGCGAATGCATGATTACGATAAACAGGCTAAATATGAAATTACGTACACCTTTTCTCGCCACATCAGAAATAAAACTCATGTTTGCAACGCGTATGGTAAAAAAACCACTACGTTCATCTGCCTTTTGCCTTTTCAATCAAATTTGACAAGTCCTTTAAAATACAGCTAACCTTCCTACAATTCGGCCTACCAATCTGTTGTAAGTTCTTCAAATGGCTAAGCAAGTACAGTTAAATACGTTGTCAACACATAAACTCTCAATTGCATACTTGAAAACATCAACAAACAACTAATTGAAATGAAGACAAGTAATATTTACCGCTTTGAAAGCCTTCCTTTAGGGAATGAAAATACCAAGTGTGACATTCACATTCAGAAAATAAATCGATTTGGTCTAGCTTGAAAAAAGAATACAGAGTCGACGTTCAGAAGTTGGGAAATTTTCAGCTCCCAAACATGATCTGATATAAATACGCACACTGGCCACCTGCACAAATGAACTCTGCTTAGCAATTGTCCCAAGACTTTTGTTTGACTTCTCAGCACTCACTGTCGCCGCATATTAAGCTTGGTAGATACTGTAAATGCCGACACGGCAATTTCACAAAGAATTGTCGTACCTGAAGCAAGGTAGTGTCTTGTGGAACAATCCTTCGTTGGTGTTGTCATTGGCGTTAATGAACAGTGGTTGAAGTCCTTCACCAAGCGCACCGTTGTCGACTGCGTAGCCGTGGTTCTGTGCTGTTATCATGCACCGACCGGTACCGATATGAATGCATGGCTGATTATGTCCTCGATTACCGTACCTTCAAGGTCCAAACATAACTGTGCACAATATTTACAAAACCGCACCGTAATGTGACTAAATACCGCACGAAGAATTTTTGATTCGGATCCATTTCCTTAGGTTGCCTTCAATGATAGAATAACTGACGTATAATGAGTCTCGTTTAAGCCAATTTTTCATTGGAAGGCCGCTGTGCTACGTTAAAAGAATCAACGATGGATGACCAATCCGCCTTGCAGAAAAATGGCATAATTTTCTCGCACAACTACTTTCAAAGTTCCTTTAAGTTACGTTTTCCATTTTTCATTGACTTTACATACTATACTTCCCGACTTCCGCGCCGACCATCCAAAATCACTCAAAATTCTGTACGTACCTCATATAAACAGACAGTAAGGCAATTCGTGTTTAAAAAACTTACTTTTATCGCTCCCTTTCTTTCTGAATAACACATAAGCTTGGGAGTCATTATTCTTCGCAAAATGTTTTCTAAACAGCGATGAAGCCAATCGCTTCAAGATAAACTCTTCTGTGTCTACCTTAGAATTTCAGAAAGTTTTCTAGAGTACCTGCCTACAGCCTGTCATAAAACACAGCAAAAACTATAACGCTGCTTAATATACATATTGCCCTTTGAGAAACACAAGCTATCACCGATGGGAAAGAGTAAATCAGGCAAAGGATAAAGCGGAATATTGCCTAAAACAGCACACGATTATTTGAAAAAAAAGCGCGCTATTTGCGCCGCGAATCTATAATATGCTCTTTAAAGGGTGGACAACAGTAATGGGAAAACGTAAAAGATGTTAAGGAGCCATATTTAACGCTAAAATAAGTTAGTAATAATTTAGCCGGCTACTACCTGCGGACCGAATGTGGTGAGTCGCAGTCTCTGAGCCAGTCCAGCTGCCACGAATTTTCAAGGCAAAATTTAGCAAATCACTATCTCTATGCCAAATTTTGCGGGCCATGATTTTTTTGGGTG
>JPKZ01000478.1:220830-246814 GCA_000803305.1 Toxocara canis
AGAAGCCTTAAAATATGAGAATGAAGTGAAAGAAAAGGCGTTTTGCGACCCGCGAGTGTTAAAAGCATCGAAAACCTCAGATAACCAGCTGATTCCAGATTCGAATGACTCGGGTTTACTTATGGCGAGAATTGTGGGTAATGGGCATTTTATCTAGTCTCGTTGTTTCGCCATACTTTAACGTTTTCTCTACGCCATTCGCCTTTCACAGTAACCCTTCACTTCTTTGAAATTCACCACAAAATAAAACGAATAAATCAAATAAAGGTGAGTTTACTTCAGCTTATACGTTTTGCCGCCAAAGGCACGTGCCAAGATTTGGTGACCGAGACAAATACCGAATACAGGTTTCAAGTTTGGCTTCTTCATGAAAGCTCGCAGGTTTGCTTCCGTTTCCACACACATTGCAGGATCACCGGGACCGCTCGAAATGAAGAGACCATCATATCCTTCAAACAAACTGCACTGCGCACATTCGCTTGCGTTCCAAATGAAGTACAAACGACAAACAAATTCCTGCTTACGAAGAATGCCTTTTCTATGGTGACTCGACCAAAATTTGTAACTTAAAACAAAAATATACCAAGTCAAACGTATGAAATAAAGGAAAGACTGTTGAAATGAAGTTGAAGAAAACCTATTTTTAGCCTGAAACACAGTCATTTAATGAAACGAAAAAGAAAGGAGACAAGTGAGTCAGTCCGATCAAACTCTGATACAAGAATAATGAATGCACAGAGCGTAGTTGATTTGCTGTGTCAAAACATGTGATAACTACGAAATAACAAATCATTACGAGCGTAGATCAGCACTATTCGATTCAAAGTTGTTTTCACACCATAGTCTTCATGAAACCGAGAAAAAGACCAATGAAAACGTGAATTAATGCAACAAGAGTCGACTGTGATCAAGAAGCCCATCAAATTTTAAACGGATTCACAGTTAGTCAACCTTCTTCGTTGTGAAATGGGTGGTTCCATGGCACTACCGTCACGGTGACATCATGCTTCAGAAGTATTCTTAGCTGGTTGTGCTTCATGCCGCAATCAACAGCCAGTATGCGTATCGACCCGTTCCCAAACGATCGCGGTTTCTGCAGAAAAACTAATGGTCTTAATTGATAGAAGAAAATGCGGATTTTAACTGAGATTTTGAATGTGTCGCGTTCTTAAACCTGTTTTCAACATTTACGAAAAAAAGAGATGTCACAGAATCACTGCGAATATGGCATCAAAGGTGCGACCATTACTTATACAAATCTCATCCGATTATGTATCAGATTTTAAAGTAGTCAAATGACAATATATCAGTGAACTATCATAGAACGATTAGCGATAAAGCCATCCTAGAGGAAGCGCAACGGCAGCAGTGTGTGATTCTTTTCATCCACTTTATTATACATATCATCAGATGATTCCTGGCACAAAACAGTTCAGCAGGATCACCACACTTCCACCCCCGCCGATCACGTCGTTCTTACTGCATTCCCCTCAAACAATGACAATGAACAGCAACTTGTTAATGCTCTGCACAAATGAAAACGGAAAGAAAAATATCGGACAGAAGGAGTTGCTCTGCTTCAGGGCCTACTTCTAAGAAGCAGTAGCCCCATAGAACTAGGATTTGATGCAAAGTGATTCCAGACATATATATTTGACGTTAAAAATAAGAAATCTCACCTGTACAGAAACCTTCGCCACCAAATTCTCAGTATTGATGTCAACGTACGGTAGTAATGACGCGTTTACACCTTTAAGAACCAGCTGCAATTTCTAGCTCCGTTAAATACCAGATATTTTACCACTGACAATTTCGATAAGGAGCGCTAAAAATACACTAACGAATTCCCTGCCTATTAAAACGCTCACCGAACGAAACCAGCAAGGCAAACAAAACGACCGTGAACATAAATGAGCTTAGTCCTTTCTCAGACTCCAGCAACCCGAAAGGACGAAGAGGGAGCGGGTCGCAAATCACAGCCCGATTTTAGACTAAAACTTCAACCGGACCGCAAAAAAAAAAAAGAAAAACGATGCGAAAAAAGAGTTAGAGGAAAAGGAGAGTCGTGGGAAAAAAATTAAGCTGCAAAACCGACACATCTGAAAGATGGGGTAGAAACCAACAGGGACAAACTTACGTAAGAAAGAGGACATGCGTAGACAATGAGTGCACAGTGTTTACACTTCATATGGCAACTCGCTTTTACCTTCATGCGTCCAATTTCAGCTTAGGATATCATTCTCCAAAATGGATGAATATTCGAACAGTCTCAACAAAATGACAATTTCCGGAAAGATTCAAGAAAGTTTTATTAAATAAGAATGAATGAGCCAACTGCTTCTAAGAGAACTGATGTTTGCGCCTTGGCAAAAGTTTCCTCTACACAACTAGGAACGATTACCTTTAGTGACTGCGAAATGCTGACAGGACCAAAAGACAACTTACCTTAGCACGCAATGTGCCCTTCTCTCGGATGATCTTTGTCAACATTCGGGTGTCGACACCTGTGAAACCAGGCACTTTCGCCGTTCGCAAAAAACTATGCAGCGATCGATTCGAGAGCCAGTGATTCTCGCTTCCATACGGACAAACTCTGAATTACACCCGTGTTTTAGTTTAGGTAACTGCAATTTAAAATAATTCAGGAAATCAACTTATATACGACTTAAGTTTGAAAATAAGGCAACAATTTTAAAAAGCTTAAAAATAAGGCAACAATTCTGAAAACTGTTCTCTCTTTCCTTCTCTCCACCTTGAACTTAACGACTGCTAGCTTCATTTCACGTACAAAGTGTTCCTCCCTCGTATTGAGATAGAAAATAAACCTATTAACGATGAGAGCGGCCGGCTGGATTGTACTGGATTCGAAATGACGAAGAACCCCATATTTATCGACCGTTTCATCAGGAACACCATAATTGCCGATCAACGGATACGTTAACACCAACAGCTGACAAGCGTATGACGGGTCGGTTAACGACTCCACATAACCGACCATTCCCGTTTGAAAGACTGAAAACTACTCTACCATCATATCAACAAGTTCATCTCTCATTCTGTCTCAAATACCACCCATCCACTTCTCTCCCCTCCCTCGTAACAAAATGTTCGCTAACAACAAACCCACGCAAAAAGGTTTTACAGATCGATGATACTGCTTCCAGCTGCATACCGAAGCAAGCTCACTGCTGTTACTTCCTGATCGTGACAAGAGGAAGCGGGAGTTGAAACAGTGCGTCGAGAGAAAGGAGATGAAATTGTGCGTTATCATGAAGCTCTATGCGAATCGAACACTACATACCGCCTCTTGCCAACCATAAAAATAGCCAACCGAGCAATGTCACAACAGAAATCAGCATCAGTTAGATATCACTTAAAGACGGACGCCGGCAATGATACACCGTAGCATAATTTCATATCTCGCTTGAATTCAAATACTGCAGCACTGAGCGACTGGAAAATAAAAATTTTGAAGTTTGGAACATGACAGGTAATACGCCGTTGCAAATTTTTAAATAATGTTTGGCTTCTAAACAATTTATGGTGAAAAGTTTTAAAAGCAATTAAAGAATGGATAAAGACCAGCGGTAAAGACTGAAACAAGAAAAGCAACGAACCAATCTCGCCCGCAACGTTTTCGATATGCCCGAACATTTCCCCCTTGAACGCCCTCTCCCCCTCGTCACACTCGATGAAAAGCGTCGCTGGGACGAGTTGAGTACCTTCTTCGTGATCCACCGTCATAGTTCCTGAATTATGTTTTAAAGTAAAAAATACCATGAAGCGATAAAACGGCTAACGAATCAAACAGAGTTTACTACATCTCCGACATATCCCTAGCGAGACGCAAATAATTAGCAATTTTTGCACATGCTTAATGCCACCTCGATAATGCAATGTCATCATCAACGTGTATCGCTGAGTGCTCAGTCGGCACACCAAAAGGTTTGCAAAACGCATTTGAAAATCCCAGCAATATCCTGAGATTCATGCATATGCATTTCAACGGTGAATCAACTCTAATCACCTCGAACAGGACAAAGCTCTTCGAAGCAGTGATGGAATATATAGCGCGAAGTTGATAACACCACAAGCTATGTTACTGTACATGTGGAGCAAAGATCAACCAAAAACTACTCCATTTGTTATTGCCTCGTCAACGTCAGGGAGCCTGTGTAATCGATACTAAAAACAACCGCCTCTGGAACATTTAAAGATTGAACTATGACTCCGCAGCACTCATCATATCCACAAACCCCTGTCATCTCATATGTTCAATTCCGCTGCAATTTCAATCGTAAAAATATTTTTTCGGCAAACTTCAAAAATTTGTCAATACGTAGAGAAACGCCAAAAGACCTCCACCACCATACACAGACCACCAGCTCCCACGCAATTTCTGGAAGCCAATAACCTCGGCGTCTTGATTTAAGACAGCAACATTTTTAAATCGTCAGCAGCCAACGTTCCCTGTCTCATACAGTAATCGTAATCGCAGCAGCGGTTCAAAACTTAGAGAGTGGGTGGCAGGTGAGCGTGAATTGAAAGCGGTAGGATAAAGACCAAATGGAAATGGTTATAAGGACGCAACAGGAAAGGTTGAAAATTGCATGCTGTGACTCTATAAAATATACACTTCTACACAAAGCAGCAATCGATCGTCGCAAGCAGACGCGATAGAAACTTATGAAATAAAATGCTACAGAAACTCTATAGTTGCAACGAGCATAACCTTTGCTATAAGATCGATTATCAAAATTATTACTTAATTTGTGCGAATTAGAATTTCGCTGTAATAGTGACTTCATGAAATCCAAAATCTGATAGAAAAATGAACAGCTATAAACTAATCACTTAAAATCAATGCACTATCAATACGCCACTGACAGAAACGAAATTGTGTTGTTTTCAAAATAGACGAATCGACTGACTGTGAGTGTCGAATCTGTGAGGAAGGCCACTAATAAATCTATGAGGAAGGCCATTGATAAATCTGTGAGGAAGCCCTCCTACATATGTTCAGAATTACCGTCAAGATAGTCTTATATCCCAAGTATGCAACATGATGGTGCTTACTGTAAAGGGTAATTCGCTTGAGTATCTAATAAAAATGGCGGGCAGTAGCTCAGTGGTAGAGCTCCCGCTTCGTACCCGGGAAGACCCGGGTTCGATTTCCGGCTGCTTCCCCAACGGATCGCCAGCAAGCTGACCACCAGGCGTTCCGAAACTGGTTAGAACAATCATGCGTGGGCATGGTTATCAGCTGCATCGATACGGGAATCGATGAAATTACGGCTGCCTTCGCATCTACTAAAAAAGCTAATTAACCCATGCCAGTACAGCTTTTTGCCAGGTCGACCAACGATTTCCCAGTTAATAACCTTAACCAGTGACTGGGTTAGTACACTTAACAAGAGAATTCAGACCGACGTAGTATACAGTGTGCTAAGGCTTTCGACGTTGTTTGCCGTAGTAAGCTTCTGCACAAGCTAGAAGCTCATGGTGTTCGCAGTTCACTGTTAAAGTGGATAGGAAGCGTTCTTGTGAGTTGTAGCTTCACCGAAAAGGTAAGGAATCCCCTCCCCAACTGTCGCTATCGACAGCGGTGTTCCTTGGGGGAAAGCGCTTGCTCCGTCGTTGTTCATATTGTATGCAAACAGTGTCTGATAATTTGTCTAGCGCTTGCGAACTGTTCGCGCATGATTTAAAAATAAATCGACCTTTGCATGACCCCACTATCGATCTTCACTATTTGCGAGGGGACTTCAATGCCTTTGACGGACGGTCAAAATTTCGGCAGCACGACGTTTCATATGACAAATGGCTGGTTCTCCCTGGAAATCAGCATCACGAGTGCAGTTTTGCGATCTACGGATGATGGAATCGGCGATCTTTGAGTCTATATCTGTACGGATTTGCACTGCAATTTACACCACCGAACTTGCTGCGAAAGTCTTAAAGGTAGCCAGCTGTATCCTGCGTGCTTTGCAACACAGATGCAGCAGGACGTGCATTGTGTACCGTCGTCCCATTGTGGAACACTGCATGCAAGTGTAGTCACCGTGCGTTAAGAGTGATTAAAGGCTGATGGGAACGTACATGAGTAATTGTAAGCATTTCGTAAACTGTTCGTTGGGCTGTGTGCACCTCATTATGAGACGACGCCAAGGGAATTTGATTTCAGGCCACTGGAGTATCGCCAACATAAGTTTCATCTGGCCTTCTGTTTCGAAATCTTCCGAGGTTTTTCTGATAAACCAATGGAAAGCCTATTCATGTTTCTCGATCGGCGTGAGCGTCAACTCTATCGTTACGAATTATATGGACATTCTGTCTGTTGCTCTTGCCTACTCCTATCTAACAGGCAGTGAAACTGCGCGGCATCTTGTAAATCGTCAGCAGCGATGACAACAGGGGAAGGGGGTCGAATTAGCAGTCGACTTATTACTAATGATCACTCAAATAATTGGTTGCTCGCTATCAGTCATTATAAAGCTGATCGGCATGCAATTAGAAAAAAGTTGATGAGTTCCACATTTCACAATGCGAACCTGAACACAAGCTGTAAGCAGGAAATTCAAAACTGTCTGGTTATTAGAATCGGAAATCGTGCGAACTGGTAGTGATGATTTCAAATTCGAACGTTTCCTACTATATTTTGGTTGTAAGGCAGATATTGATGGCGTTAATTATTTAAATACTCACTGAATCTAAACAACGCAAAGTGAACGGGACTTCAAAATGCGTTAAACAAGGTGAGTGATGCGGGCAAAAAAAAAACGCAGGCGATGAGAACAGGGAATGCGGGAGTGAGTACGCCATTCCCAAAGACCGTACAAAAATCAACCACGTGGGACCGTGGGGTGGGGAGGAGGAGGATGAAGAGGGAGTAAGGTTTTCTCACAGACATCATACAATGAACAATCATGTGGGGTCAGGGGAAGGGTTAAGGGGAAGGGGGGAGGGATATTGTGGGATTATATGCACTCCGAATTTTTGACAGGGACCAGTTCTGCAGTTACAACAAAGAGGATTCCAACCGTGCATTTAGTCGGTCAAAGATTATAGGAGGTTTTTGAAGAGACCAACGCAACAAGTCACCAACCCATACGCGTGCTCAATATAGCGATTCGATCCCAGGTGGGAAGATCATCAAACAAGCCACCTTCCGCCGTTATTATGTCGGTAACAATAACAGAAACATACCACGCCTCCCACCACTCGCATAATGATCCACGTAGAACTTCCTCGCCGCCCACCCTTCTCCTCCGCCCCCTCCATCGCTCTTATGGATCTTGGGAAATATTTTGCCACATGCCAAGTACCCCACTGTGTCACTTTTACTACGTATGGATTACGAGAGTTCCTTGTCATCAATATTTTGCAAAAAAAATTTGCCAAAAAAATTTTTAAAAACTAAAATAACACTTCAGTTATCATCAGATTTAATCGTAGCGAGAAAATTTTTAGTTATAGCAGGAGAGAAAATTCCTTTCAGAATTTTTTGTTTACACAGTCATCTAATGTTACCATTTGCGTTGTATTAGAAACATCGACATTCATAGAGACTAGAACCATATAACAGCACAACGCTTTTCTAAACAGCAGTCATGCAGTGTATAACAATCACATAATACTTACTGCATTTAACTAATGATCGCCTATTTTGAACGATGCAGCAAAGAAGCGTACTAAACGTTCGAAATGCGATGACAATTCGAAGAAGCGCAAACAACAATTCCATCAGCGGACTGACCAGCAGTGACATCAAGTGGTGAACAACTCCAACGTGAGGGTTGGTTGGGTCTTATGAGCTCCAAGGGTCCGAGATAGACAGCGAGTGGAGTAGTGCGACCTCGAATAGGCCAGAAGCAATACTTGCTTTAAGTGCCAGCAATAGGCATGCTATTTTGCAGAAGCACCCCAGATCCCACTTTTAGTAAGTCTTGGTTTTTGTTCCGGGTGCTTCATTTGTTCGGGCATTTTTCGGGCATTTCGTGCGTCCAGGATTTGAGAAATTTCGACATCACCGCATTATTTCGCAACATCTTTGTACAAGCGACCTGAGGTAGCAAGAAGTAAAAATAAAGAAAAAGCAAAAGGACATCAGATTAGCAAGAAAGACAATGTGCAGACCATTTTAGCTTGTCTGACGCCACTCTCTAATGTTTTTTTACGCATGTCTACGTTTACGAAATTTTTTATCGAAAGCACGATCGCCCTATTCGTTTTTCTTATCTTTTCATTATCGATGATAAACCAGAATTTAGTGTAAAGAATTCATTTTTTAGGCGTTTCGCCATCCTTAAATATGACCTTTTAATATTTGAAAAGTTTGGGAAAGAAAGCGCATCTTAGTAAAACGTCTTAGGCAAACGCTGTTTGCTCTGAAATAAAGTGAACTCTCAATATTTCATTCAAACAACAATAAACGACATGGACGTTCAATTACACATAATCAAAACGATATATAGGAAACATCAATAAAGTATTAGCTAAAAAGATCGCAAACCAAGGCAACAGTAAAAAGGTGATGTGTAGGATTTTAAAAAAAGAAAGGAAAAAAAGAAGAGGAAAAAGAAGTTATTAAAAGAAAGCACACATCAGGATACCTTTGAGGTCAAATGGATAAGGTGTAGGCATGTTTTTGATATGTGCACAAATGGACACGCAAATACAGCAATAAAGTGCACTGCTGCAGAGCGTTTTCAAGAAGTGGCTTCATCTGTTCGTATCTGATGCAGAAACAGTTCAAGCTACACTCCTGCAAAGTCTGCATTTGACAATTACATTTTTCCCTAATGGCCCACGTCCATGTCAAACCAAATCCAATCATTCTATTATGGAGGACCGATCACGATGACGTCAAAACTTGGCGAGTATGATGAGGGATCTTTTTACGACTGATAATAGAAGCAATTTTTGAACGAAATGAGCAAAGTCAAAAGAACATGCTGCGTTTAAGGCAAACGTTTTTTGATGAGAAACGAACAATTTTAAAAAATGGAAATAATACCAAGCGGCTGGCACGATGCGCGCATTTGCAAACTAATTCATCGTTAACATTACGCTACACACGTTGCTGTGAATCTGATAAGAAAGCATAAACGCTTAAGCGCATAGGAGCTGGAAGTAAGGGAATAATACCTTTCGGTGTTTAGGAAGTGAAAGTATCGGTTTTATAAGCTTATATCAAAATCAACACAATAGAGTATGAGATAAGACTGCGATATTTTACTGATGAATCGTAACAGTCTTTGTTCATGAGACTTTGAAAAGGACCGCACAAAAAAAGCAATAAATGTAATGCATTTGAAAATATATGCAACTTTTCAAAAACACACAGGTGAAAAACTAAACTAAGCCACTGGATCAGTTTAAAAGTGGTGGCGGCATTGGTGAGTAATTTTGAATGCGAGAAAATGCCGTTCGATGAATGAAGCGCTCACACATTGTCGGGCAGTTTACAACAGCGCTCGATTCCCTTCAGGAAAAAGACGAAGGCAAAGAACACTCGTCAGCGATACGCACTAAGCATTTAGTGCTTTTGAAGACACTTGAAGTTGTTTTGTTCCGATTGACCTCGCAGCGGTTATGCTGAGAATTGATTAAGTTGACCTCTCACCGTGCCACAACTCGTCCACCCGCCGTCCGACGTCATGTTTGTAAACGGTTAAGAGCAAACTTCCTATACAAAACTAATGTTCGCTAACGCTCGGACAACGATCATTTGTAAATGTCCTCATAGAATTGCAACCTGAATCTTATGCTCTTATGGTAAATCAGTTTGTGGGCCTAAGGTTTGATTTTCTGAGCACACTTTGTCAAACCAACTAAAGAGCAGAAAGTAGCCCATTAAAAGCCGTATAGCCGAAGACATAAAACAACAAAAATCCTAATTCCATGCAGTTTTGCGACGTAATGAGAAACGTCGATATTTGTAGATGTTCGGCAGAAATGTTTTTGAATAATACTTTCAGGGATTGTTGATGCGTAAATGAATGTTGCAGAAGATGAGAACTTTTAGCATAGCATGTCGGCTTCACTTTTACATCAGTTTAAGAAATTTTCTTGGTGATTTTTTCTCGTTAAGAAAACCGTTCTGGTGGCGAATTCTGGTGACGAATGTTTGATGCATTGATAAAATTGGGGAGGGAATAAAACATAGACGTTAAAAAAAAACCGGATTTTAAGCAAAAAATTTTAATTGCAATCCGATGAGTGGATGAATTGATATAATAATTATTTCCATTCACAATACAATTTCTCCTAAACCTTCTCTTCCTTTCTCTATTAAATGCTTTTATTCTGGTGCTTAACATTCGCTTTTTAAGATTTGTTAAATCACCACAAATGCATCGATGAATGGGCTAACCGTTGTTTTGAATAATTGGATGCCATTATTCAATAAAGCTATTAAGTTTCACCATTTGCTCATTCCTCTTTAACCTGTTATTTTGTGCAAATGCACATCTCATTCCGCTGTGCTATTTCGGAAAATTTGTCTTGTACTTTCTTTGAACGTCTTCACCATTTTCTCGTACTCTGTCAATTTTGCTCAATACAACAAATTGGGGACATGGAGGGTGGGGGAGGGAGGGATAAGGGTGGCGGCATTGGTGAGTAATTTTGAATGCGAGAAAATGCCGTTCGATGAATGAAGCGCTCACACATTGTCGGGCAGTTTACAACAGCGCTCGATTCCCTTCAGGAAAAAGACGAAGGCAAAGAACACTCGTCAGCGATACGCACTAAGCATTTAGTGCTTTTGAAGACACTTGAAGTTGTTTTGTTCCGATTGACCTCGCAGCGGTTATGCTGAGAATTGATTAAGTTGACCTCTCACCGTGCCACAACTCGTCCACCCGCCGTCCGACGTCATGTTTGTAAACGGTTAAGAGCAAACTTCCTATACAAAACTAATGTTCGCTAACGCTCGGACAACGATCATTTGTAAATGTCCTCATAGAATTGCAACCTGAATCTTATGCTCTTATGGTAAATCAGTTTGTGGGCCTAAGGTTTGATTTTCTGAGCACACTTTGTCAAACCAACTAAAGAGCAGAAAGTAGCCCATTAAAAGCCGTATAGCCGAAGACATAAAACAACAAAAATCCTAATTCCATGCAGTTTTGCGACGTAATGAGAAACGTCGATATTTGTAGATGTTCGGCAGAAATGTTTTTGAATAATACTTTCAGGGATTGTTGATGCGTAAATGAATGTTGCAGAAGATGAGAACTTTTAGCATAGCATGTCGGCTTCACTTTTACATCAGTTTAAGAAATTTTCTTGGTGATTTTTTCTCGTTAAGAAAACCGTTCTGGTGGCGAATTCTGGTGACGAATGTTTGATGCATTGATAAAATTGGGGAGGAAATAAAACATAGACGTTAAAAAAAAACCGGATTTTAAGCAAAAAATTTTAATTGCAATCCGATGAGTGGATGAATTGATATAATAATTATTTCCATTCACAATACAATTTCTCCTAAACCTTCTCTTCCTTTCTCTATTAAATGCTTTTATTCTGGTGCTTAACATTCGCTTTTTAAGATTTGTTAAATCACCACAAATGCATCGATGAATGGGCTAACCGTTGTTTTGAATAATTGGATGCCATTATTCAATAAAGCTATTAAGTTTCACCATTTGCTCATTCCTCTTTAACCTGTTATTTTGTGCAAATGCACATCTCATTCCGCTGTGCTATTTCGGAAAATTTGTCTTGTACTTTCTTTGAACGTCTTCACCATTTTCTCGTACTCTGTCAATTTTGCTCAATACAACAAATTGGGGACATGGAGGGTGGGGGAGGGAGGGATAAGCAGGACGACAGAAGAAAGGAAGGGATAAAATTTTGCGGAAATTTTCAAAGGCTTCCAAACCCATCTTCTTAAACTACTGCAGCCAAAAATTTTAACTGAAAGGATTCTGTTCGGTGGATGCGTTATAGTATAAGTATGACCCTATTCGCAACTTTTGGCCGTCATTGCCATCACTTTTCGATTGGAGCTCTTATGCTAAAAATACCGTTTCAAAGGTTTCCGTGTGGGATGAACAGCATGGCCCTCAAAAACGTGCACGGAAACGAATTAGCTGTGTGCAAACTTGAGCTGGAATGAATGCATTTGGAAGCACTTGCAAGTTTCCATACAGCCATATAATGATGTGAAGACTGAGCCTTTATTTTAGTCAGACCTGAACTAATTACTCATTAAGGCGAATATATGTCACAATGCGTTCATTACTTTGAACAGAAGGCGGATGGAGGGGGGAGGGGGGATGAAAATCGTGGCCATTATCTGTATTTTGGATGTAAATAGGACAAGGAATAGCCGTGGAAGAAAACCTTGAAAACCACGTTGGAGAGGAGACATATATATATATATATAATAAGTTAAACATAACAGGAGCCGGGAGAAAATGCTGTTAATGTGCTGGACGGCAGATTTTGTTGCAGCTGCACAACAAAACGAAAGTTGTGTTTATTCGACAAGCTAGCAAAATTAGAAGTTCTAATAAATGATGATCACATATGGCGAACTGCTTTCGCAATTCTGAGAAGTGACTGACGGTGAAATTTATTGGTGACACCGAGGTCTATTAGGTCTTCATCTGTGAGCGCGACGAATGTCGCCTTATCAACCTCTTCACATTTGAGCAAATCAACATATGCATCAAGACCCGCTTCACGTAGCTTCGTCCATAACGAGTCTGAATTGAGTGTTTCGTTGATATGCAAGCTTTAATTTTTGCAATGAAACGATCGATATGAGAGTATCTTACGAAGATCAGCAAGAAAATTAAAAGTGAAAGTGGCACAACTTGACATGGGTGTGAGCATCAGGTCAGGTGCACGAGTCGGTTACACGTTTGAAAAGAAGGGGAAGGGGGAGAGGGAAAACAGAAGTGCAAGAAAGAATGACCTTTAATTTTGAATGGTTAAAAAATGTTTATGATGTGGAGGCAAAAAAACGCAGACAGTGCACAGACGAAAGATTCACCAAAGTGAACGAAGAAGCATATGCGAACACAAAGTTCGCCACCTCTCATTGGCCTCTTCGTCTTTACCCGTTCGAGCAGTGGCCATTCTTAGCTGTTTCACCTCTTGCATTGTTAAACTTTGTTTAGCTTAGGAAACGCGTTATCTAGTAAATGGAGTTGAATGGGGAACGAAAGATGGAAATATGGCTGTTACACTTTTAATGACAATTATAGTAGCATCATAATTAGTAAGGCACACATGTTGCCAACCTGATTGGTTTCCTCACTCAGCGATGCCATACCAGACCCGACTAGGGTGTATTGTTGTGGTCGGTCGTTTGCTCTATTTTTCGCACTCTTTATGCAAGAAGTGTCTTTTAAATGCTTATCAGCATCCACCTTTGTGCTCTATGTTCTTCAGAAGAGTAAGTGCTTGTTCTTGGAGTTGGAGAATGTCAAATGGAGGAGGTGTTATCCTTTCTGGAATCAAATAAGTTAGTAATGTCCTTCTCGAATAGCCAAAACACTTGTTGCGGGCAGACAAAATGCGCTTTAAAAGTGGCGCCGACAAGCGCACATTGCTGAATGATAAGGCGTTCTTTAATAGCATAGGAGATTTGATTGTTAGTAACGAACATTTCAGGCTGATCGAACATGGACTTCGGGAATAGGAATGTTGACTGACTTTTGTGCAGTAGAAACCCTACCGAATGGGATGATGACTGAGCAAAAATGAAAAAATTCGGATGGCGTCGCGGAAAAGAGATTAGGTTTTACGGCTGTTGTGCACATAACAGTGTAATGGTGGAGGAAATATGGGCATCACACCTTTGTGCGGTGCAGTCCGAAGCTCTCAAACAGCTGAACTTTATAAGGTGCCCGTTTAATTAACTGCACTACAGTCATGCCTAAATGTGCATTTGAGGAAATCAAACTTGAATTTCACAACTCCACAACGTGAAAGTGGTTTCATAAAAGTGACAGAAATCCTGCGTCTTGACTTAAGTCGCTAATTTTTGTTTTCAATGCGATCGTAACAGCCCGCATGCATAAGGTTGAGTTTATTTGCGTCTGTTTATTACCCTGAGCTTGCAGCTCAGGAAAAGAAAGACGTTTAAGTTGGATTGCACGTATTTGTTACCTTCGGTGATTGGATGGCGTCGATGTTTGTGTACGTGTTCCAAAGTGGAGATGGCATTACGTGCACTGTTTCGTGCTGAACTAGTTGCCTTCAAACAGTTAGATGACGATGACCGGCATATCATTGTGCCCAACATTGGACTCGAAGTGCTCCTGAAAAGCTGTCATCATTTTCAGACTACTTTTTAAATGTAATTTTACTTTGTCTCAGTGGCGAGGAACAAGTTTTTGTTTCAAGAGCTCTCACGAAAAGTGCCAGAATGTGATAGATTGTTGCCCTCTGCGACAACCAGATTTTTCATTAAGCCTTTCATTTTGGCACACAAATTTATTAGATATACCAGATAACTGTTTTAAAACGCCACCAAGCGTTGTAAGAAATACCGTGTCACTTCGAGCAGAGCCCCCAAGAGCTATCTATGTTCACCCTTCCCAAAAAGAGGACTCTTTTCGAGTTCAAAAAGAGGGGAAGGATGCTGTATTCGATAGGAGGCTCGTCATTTCACGAAGCCTTTGGGAGAGGGCTGGGGAGAGAGTGCAGAGATTTCAGTTGCAGTGAAAAGCTGGGTTCATGAAAAGAGTGCTTTAGCATCTTTCTCTCTTCAATAAAATGGATGTTTTAATACGCTCCTGTGTTTACAGTGGAGATCACTTTACTGAATATATAAACGGAGGAGTGGAGGAAGGCAAGTAAACGATACGACAGTAAGGTTGGAAAACATTTCAAAAATGTAGGGAGTGGACTGAGCGACAAAGAAGAGCAAAGACGAACTTGCGTAGTCTCGTTTTGTCGTCTTTGAGCGCGAATGTATACTGATTGAGGGAAAGACGAGATGGAGAAGACTTCTCATCCTCGTCGACGGTTACGGTCTCTCGGGATCGCATCATCACACGTGGTGTCGTACCTAGTGTGTTCGTTGATCCTCGTTCCAGTAGGGAGTGGACTGAGCGACAAAGAAGAGCAAAGACGAACTTGCGTAGTCTCGTTTTGTCGTCTTTGAGCGCGAATGTATACTGATTGAGGGAAAGACGAGATGGAGAAGACTTCTCATCCTCGTCGACGGTTACGGTCTCTCGGGATCGCATCATCACACGTGGTGTCGTACCTAGTGTGTTCGTTGATCCTCGTTCCAAAAATGGGTAATCTCGTGCGCGTGGTGGTGACTTATCTACACATTTACAACTTCAAGAACAAATTTTTATTTAAAAAGAAGTTGTCTTCTTAAAAAAATACTTTGAATACAGAAATCGGAACGCTTAAAATTTAGGCCAACTTAATCTGGATCTATTGTGAAGTAAATCCAGAAGTAGTCACTATCAGCGAATAAGAAATTTCAAAAATATTACAATATTTAATCGTAATCAAGTTTATATGCCGGCAATAGCAATGGAAAACAGCCGTTTCGATTTTCACCCTCAAAGACGCAGTTAAATTTTAGGTCAAGAAAATGATTCATCACGTCATTTTGTACATGTTAGCATTATGCAACTATGCATCTTCAAGAACTGTTATCTGGGAATTCAAAAAAAATATATAAGAAACTACTCAACGGAATGAAAATGAGTGTAAATATTGAGTTCTGTTTGTGTATCGAAGATTTCCTATCGCGGACTAATAATCTACTCAGCACGAAGGATGAGATATTGGCTTATATTGGTCATAGACTGACTAATGTCGACCTTCAGACCCGGATGCGGACGTTGATGAGCTAATTTTTCGGCGATTTTCATCATCGAATAGTAGCCTCGTTTTCACACCTCCCATTTTAGCTTTTCTCGAATCGCCTTTTGGAAAGCGACATTCCTATAATTAGTTCATTTCATTTTATTTCAGAAGTTTTAACTTCAACATAGATAAGTTGAGAAGTGTGAAGGTTATTAAGCAAAAATAAAAAGAAAAAACATGTGTTCCATAAAATGTACGTGTATTGAGATTTTAAAATCGTAAAGCTACTATTAAAAGTCATATTCAGCAGCCATATTAATGCTTTCGAATATTATTTAGTGGCAGAAATAAACGCATTGTAATGATCATTCCACATAAGCTTGAAACATCTGATGGAGCGAAATGAAATGACCCTTTGAACGGAACCATACCGTTTCTTCATTACACCGAAGCGGGAAATGATATATAATTCGTTTGCACGCATTCACTATCTTTTACGAAAAAACTAAGAGCAAATAACGATTTTTGCTAAAAGACCATTTCAAATTGAAATTCTTGTGGAAATTCAAATGCGGAAATTTGAAATACAACAGTGAGAAATGTGATAATCAACAGAAGCAGTCATGCTTCTCGGAAACAATATAACGCATCGTACAAGTTCTCGTTTTGTGATCGCATATGAAAGTAAAGTAGGGCAAATTCTTTGTGCAAAACTTATTTTAAAAAAGGGGCGACAGTTTAGGCAATAAATAATGCGTACATAAAAGATGTGAGCATTGCGTTGTGCCAACGAGAAGTACTCCTTTTGCCTTTCACTCGATTGTGATTTGCCTGAGATCGACGAATCAATTGAATTACCGTACTTGGCACTCATACTGCTCTCGCATTGAGATTCTTCGCTAACGAACGCTACTGGCAACGGTGCAAATCCTTGCGTTGCACGTTGCTGGAAAATATTTATTTAACGCCGTCTTTAAGTTCTTATCGGATTGGTTATATTTTGATTAGAAACTTGTTCCCTATCCAAACTAATTTATTTTTTTCTGAAAAAGTTCCTTTGAGGTGACGACATTTTAAAATTTAATAGGAATAAGGAGGAATTCAAAGTTTGCGATTTGAATGCGACACTATCAAGACTGCGCAAATTTATCGCAGGCTTACTTCTTTAAAATGTGCCCTTCAATGACGACAGCGTTTGGGCTGAGTGAATATAACAGCACGCTACGTCAAGGATACACGGGTCACTACAGTCGATACACATTTGACTTTAGTAATAAGCCGTACATGAGCTCGATAAATGAGCTTGATCACCAATTCTTCAGCGGTCAAGCATTTGCTACATCAGGATGTGCCCACCCCACATATATGTATTTGATGCTCGATATCTGCTCCCTCTCACTACGAAGAATCAAAACTACTACATAAATCAGTAAGGTCCTCAGACTTCAGTGTAATGAGAAAATTGGAAACAAAGAACATGACGTGGTGATTTTCTGCAAAATCGACGTCGCATCGTTTGTTCCGAGTAGTCCGACGTTCATTCCCTTTTTACGTACTTTTCGCCGCAACCAAAGCGAACTATGCGTTCAATCAAGTATTTATTTGCATGCCCTTCTATTCGTTAGTTTCAAGTGACAAACGAAAAAACTATAATAAAACTTTACACACACTTTGTATGGCATCGCATTGACCTCAAAATAAAATTTTGGGTGGGGTTCATGAAATCTTTGACAAATAATGGCGCACGAAAAATGTGGCGGAAAACGTACATAAGGGAAATAATTATCCTCAATTTCACTTTCTTGCCCCAACTTTCGGCTCGTCCCGTGCAGAAATTATATTATAAGCTAAACACAGCGCCAAATAAGAATTTTTGGATGAGAAATAGGAAATTCGAGGGAACGACCGCGACATTTTGGGGAAATGGTATCAACATCGACAATTACTATCTTCCCAACAGATTTCTCGACCAGCCGCGGTTTCGCAATGCGTGCCAAGAGCAACTTTTTACTCGCGTCTTAGACAAAAATGTTCGTCCGCATCTCAGCATCCTTTATTTGGCTCACGGAATTTTATAAGACAGTTTTTATCGGAATTGTGGGAAGCAGTATACTGCCAACGCTGTGATATGTTTTTCAGTTGTTTTTTTTTGAAGCCGTTTGTGACTTTACACGTTTTTGAATACACTGGTCGGTCTAAGATGGGAAAGCACAATACAGTCAACTCACTTCAGCAATGTATCTGGCGATGCGAATACAGTTATGAAGTGGATCACTCTTGTTTGTTCGTCCGTGGTGACCAATTGAACGTAACATGTCACTTGCGACAATGAATTCCGCTTGAGTACCGTCGTTGGCAGCACGTAGTAGTCTTTCGAAGTGTTCACGGGGAAGCGAACTCTGTTCTTTCCGCTCAATGCCTCCCAATGATACGGACAACCCAACGTGGTTAGATATCTTGCTTAACTGAATTATGCAACCAGTAGTACGATCTTGTGCGAAACAAGTCTTGTCTACGTCAAACATTGAATGGATTCATGTTGTGCTTAGCTGATCGTCATTTTACACAGTAAAATTTCAGATTAAGTGGTCGGAAAAAAAGGCGAAAAAATTGCGAGGTTTCGGTTCCCAAACTTTCAAAGACATTAAAAATTCATAGCTTTCAAAACAGCTGAAAGTACTTGTCGCCTTTATTAAATTATTTTAGACTTCATTAACTGCGCCACTGACAGGATGCACTTCGATATTTAATTCGCTTTTGCTGACGACAACGATTGTGAGCGGTATTTATTCGAATTTGTAGGGCGTTTAGGTGCTTTGACCATTTCAGAGGCTGAAAACGGAATGCTTCAGAATTAATTTTGCGAGCATTCTACTGAAAATGTTAATAAGTAGGACAGCTGAAAAAGAGAGGAAAATGGAGAAACTGAAAAATATTGTTCAGGGAGTGGTGTTTTAGGACAGCTGCCATGCAATATTGGAGACAATTCAGGAAGTGTGCCAGGGACAAGCGCGATATGCGTTTCCCGCAATCGTGGAAAAATATCTAATCCGTTCAACGAATATTTAAAAAACGAGAAGGACTCTTAGCGACTAATAAATAGTTGTGCTCAACCATTGAAACGGTAATCGTGGTGGTGGTAAAAGTGGTTCGGAGATGGTAGTGATGCTGAGTGGAGGAATGTTGGGTTTAAAGAGCGTTTTAAGAATAAGAAGGTGCTGAAAGCAGACAATAGAGCTATTACAACTATTACGTAAATCACAACGAAGTAAAGCCACTGTCGTTTAAATTCCTACCAGTATGGACTCTAAAACGCCTAAAATGAGATAATCATGAGGTCGCAACTGCTGGTGCTCCCCAAATTTTTGCGCTTGTTTCCGCAGAATTTGCTGTAGGGAAAATCGCATTAAAATAGAGACTTTAATGATCCAGTAGCATGCTTTAGAACTAACGATTTTTGATTTGCCGGTGTGTATAACGCGACTTAGCTGCTGATGAATTTCGTTCTTCGTAGGTGGTGCGGATCCATATTCCATATGTCGCTGTATAAGGCACAACGTTTCAGCATCAAACATCCCTGTAAATGTTTCGATGTCGCTTCGAACAACTTTTCGCATACACTAAGATACTATTGACACTTCTAATAGTATCGAACGTTCAAACGTTATCATACATCATTCAAATGCTGCTGAATTATTTCATAGAACACTTATGTGACCACTGATCGTGAGAAATTTTTGAATATGTATTCTTGCCGACGTTATATTGTTTTATGCATGTTTGTTGAATTGTTTTGCACGTTTACCGAATTTTTTTCCTACTTCTTAGCAGACTTTCCTTTCTGCTCAAACGCGCCATTTTTCAGTCAGACAACTTTTAATTAGTTATATTTGATTGTCGGACAACCTGAAGAAGATTGCTATTATTGAAGGACTGAAAGAATTTCGAAAAAGTAATAATTCGTTGTTGCGTTTTGCCCAATAAGCACCCAAAAAGAAAGGAACACATGAATGAGGAAAATCTGCTTTGGACTGGAAGATAACGTCGCTTTAACAGTAAGATTTCTTTAACATAAAAAAGATTTAGAAAGAATTACCAGAAGTCAATGCATAATCAAGTGCGGTGAGGCTTTCAAAAGAAGTCAGTGATGCGTCAGCGCCAGCATTCAAGATGCATTCAACCATTTCTGAATCCCTGTAAAAGTCGTAAATTTGCCATGAATCAAATTTTGCATAAGACTACTTCATCAGACTGAATTTTGTATTGCGTGCCACAAAACACTTTTCTATCGATGGCTGCTGGCAGCAATAATGCTGCTTATGGAGAAATGCAAGTGGTTGTCTGATCGGAGGTTGAACAACGAGGTCAACTGAGGACAAAAACTGCATCGAGAGGCCGCCATCATACTATCAAATGCGGGAGTGATTTCTTAAGCAACCGAAGGATACGAAATTTTTTGAGCACGGAAGATGCTATGTAATCAGTTGATACTATAAATGAGCGCACTTGTGAATTTTCTTTTTAAAAAGGCATGCATGATTTCAAATAGAATGTCATCTACGACCCGCGAAATGCAAGCACTGATCGTGAGAAATTTTTGAATATGTATTCTTGCCGACGTTATATTGTTTTATGCATGTGCATAAAAGATTGCTATTATCTTTAATCTTAATCTTTTAATCTTTTAATTAGTTATATTTGATTGTCGGACAACCTGAAGAAGATTGCTATTATTGAAGGACTGAAAGAATTTCGAAAAAGTAATAATTCGTTGTTGCGTTTTGCCCAATAAGCACCCAAAAAGAAAGGAACACATGAATGAGGAAAATCTGCTTTGGACTGGAAGATAACGTCGCTTTAACAGTAAGATTTCTTTAACATAAAAAAGATTTAGAAAGAATTACCAGAAGTCAATGCATAATCAAGTGCGGTGAGGCTTTCAAAAGAAGTCAGTGATGCGTCAGCGCCAGCATTCAAGATGCATTCAACCATTTCTGAATCCCTGTAAAAGTCGTAAATTTGCCATGAATCAAATTTTGCATAAGACTACTTCATCAGACTGAATTTTGTATTGCGTGCCACAAAACACTTTTCTATCGATGGCTGCTGGCAGCAATAATGCTGCTTATGGAGAAATGCAAGTGGTTGTCTGATCGGAGGTTGAACAACGAGGTCAACTGAGGACAAAAACTGCATCGAGAGGCCGCCATCATACTATCAAATGCGGGAGTGATTTCTTAAGCAACCGAAGGATACGAAATTTTTTGAGCACGGAAGATGCTATGTAATCAGTTGATACTATAAATGAGCGCACTTGTGAATTTTCTTTTTAAAAAGGCATGCATGATTTCAAATAGAATGTCATCTACGACCCGCGAAATGCAAGAAGACACTGAGAAATGAATGACTGGAATACCCGATAATGGCGGCGAACATAAGTGCTGTTAGGCCTGAAACAGTTTCTGCCACATCGATGTTCTTCGCATTCTCCTCTATTATTGCTTTCACCTGAACAACTCTTTAATTGACCGCAGTAATTGTACTGTGGAAGAGCACTCATCATAAACAATTACATGAACTATTGCGCATTCAAAATCCATTCGAAAATGACCTTCATTGTCCTCTGCCGTTTTAAAGTGGCATAAAAATGTGCAAAAATTTGTCTGTGCCCAAATGCATCTTGAACTGAGTGACGATTACTGACTGGATGGCGCAGTGTTTGGTGTATAAAAGAACTTCATCGTTTTTTCCAAACTGCACTTCCCGATCCTACTCCCCTACCGGTCCCACCTTACTAAAAAGTTTCTCGACAAACAGATTAAACCATATAAATTAGTGCGCTTCTCTCATAACGTGTCTGAAATGCAGATTTGTAAAAGCACATTTTACAAAACGCAAACGACAGCAACAGCTTAGCAGAAAACGTTTGGCGACATGACAAAAAAAAGTTATGAGTTTTTGCTTTAAATTAGCAATGAGTAAATTGCGAATGAAATCGCTAACGATTGTGATATCAGCGAGCAGAATGGCGTACATGAGCGGAGTGCATCCCTCTGGGAATGTCGTGCAAGGGGCACGTCTCCGCAACGCGAGCCTTACCGCAGCCTCATCATGAACTAGAATCCTTGCCCGTAGATCCACTTCCCTCGGCTTCTCTTCTATAATCACCGAATGCCGCCTATTTTGATGCAAAACCTGTTCAAAGCCCAAGTCCCAATTATCAGAAAAATTTATTCCTCGCGCATTGAAACACGAGAAAGCAACGCGCTTTTACAAAGAGCAAATAGAATATCATGCCAATTTACTGATTCACTGAGTACTTTCATTGTGAATTAGTTATCATTAAAAGTGCTACGGCCTTATGCCAGCAACGCATTTTATCTGTGGCAGCGATTTCGCCGCACTGAGAGCGTCATATGTGTGCGTAAGTATGCATGTATTTGCTTGTCTCCTTCCTCGGTATTTTCAGCTGATGAAAGGCTACCTCGATCAAATTTGAGACCGCTCCATGGATGCTATTCATAAATTTCTGGATGGGTTTTAGTGAATGGAACAATCTGACGGGAAGAATTGGTCAGTGAAACACCTGCCATCATCATATTCAGAGGCCAAATTTAAGCCCATCTGTCGCAGAATGTTGAAGATTACGGTATGGATGAAACGTAACCCGAAACGTGAAGTTCCGGATGAGAAATAGGAATTCCTGTGAAAATGTGCTGGAAACTTCTGAGAAAACAGGGGCCAAAGCGATAACAGGCCATATCTCGTGAACAAATTGCTCAAATACCACCACTTCAGCGTGCACCAAAAGTAAAAGTTCTAAAAAGTTCAAAGTAAAAGTTCAAAAGTTCGACGATTCACATACGTTTAATTACATGACTATTATTGGAGAGGCGGTAATTTCTAGCTGTTGATATCTACGCTTTTTTTGGCACCTTAACAGTCAATTATCGAAACACAATAAAACTGTGACAACTGCTCAGTTAAACTTTTCGTACCACTCAGAATTACTCCCTCTATTTTGCACTGTCTGGCGACAACTAGCTCAGCACTTCAAATCGGCTGAAGCATCTTTGACACTCTGATTTAGAAGTACTCAGGAAGAAATCGGTTGAAAACACCTTTGAGAGCGGTCCTCAGTGCCGTCGTGATAACGGTGAGCGCATCCTCCCGATTCAATTCCGATGCGAGCTCGATGGCCGTTCGACCACCCAAAGAGCGGAATGAAGCGTTGGCACCGAGTTCGAGCAGAGCGGACACCACTGATGTTGCACCGCAGGAGATTGCTGCAGACAGTGCAGATAGATTCCATAACCGTTGTACGTGTCCATCCACATAGGCACCTCTTCAATAAAACGCTCATCTGGGTGCTAACAACACAGCATTACATTTGCTTTCATGTATCACGTTATCGAAAATCTTTCACCTATAAAACATTTTTCTATATAGGATTCTGAATAACGTTCATAATTTCTTAATTAAACATCGTTTTCGTACTACTCGTTGGAGTCGAATGAAGTTGCTATTGGATAACGCACCGCAATCTTCAAATACTGAATGTTGTCCAGTTTAAGAGGCAGTTGAAAATAGGTGTTTTCTGACTGTCAGCTTCGTCAGAAAGGCTCGGCGCTCTGGTTAATTGCAAAACTGAATGTATATATTTTCATTTCGCCATTAGTGACCATAATCAACACATATGGATCAGACAGTTGCGTTCTTTGGCCTGTTATTGTGCAAAGTCCGAATCGTAGAAAAAGCTCTTCTGGGCGACAAATGGTGCTTTTCGTTTGTTTTTCGTTCACGAGCTACGTTCATTTAATCATTGCACCAAAAATAAGGTTTCCAACGACGTCTAGAATGTCTCATAGATAGCCGAAATTGCTATTTCAAATATTAGCACTGTAATGAAAGAACTAAATGCACCATAAGTTTATTTCAAAGGAAAGAACTTTTCGCTAAACCTACTTTGAGAGCCACAAGGAAGACTAAAATGTTCTCTAGAGCAAAAATAATCGAGTTCTATATCTTGCTTAAGTTCCCAGCCTATTTTCTAAGATGAGGAGAGAAGAGTATGGGAGCAAACCACTGAACGCACTTTGCTCTTTAAACTCGTTTCTAAATGGCGAGAGGATTTATTTTCTTCTGCAGACTTCGGCATTCACCTCTGAGAAGGTAGTTTCTGATTTTTTTCTCCTATTTTCATCACGCAATAGCAGATTCCGACTTATCTCCTTTCCTTTCCACATTCCGAACATCACGACGCCGACAAAGGGTGAATATCCAGTAACGAACATACTACCTATGCGTAAGTAACGCGCATATGTGTGTATGGCGTTTAAATGCAGCCGCAATAATGGGTGTTGGACAGAGCGCAATATGTGACGGATTCACGCTGACACGGAGGTCGAGAAGCAACTTCACGAGCTCGATATGACCACCGGCTGCAGCCAGTGTCATTGATGAGGCACCCAAATATCTGAAAAGGTAATGAAGTAACTTCAAGCGCTGAATGCTTGGAAAATTGAATGCGTTTGAAAAATTCATCATTTGGATGACAGAAAACATCGCGTAACATTTGGTGCACTTTTTAGAAGCGCATAAAATAGCGATTCGGCGTTAGACCTCGACAGCAGCCTTTAACCGTCTCGGCATGTGTTCGGTTTTCCACAGCTAAATCGAGAGACACAGAGGAACAATACGCCATCCCCCTTCCACCCTCGGGGGATTTCATGGGATTTTTTAATGTCTTAAATGTCTTATTTCCGTGTTTATAAGGAGCCGTGCTTAGTATTGATAGTGCTGAATGAATGAGATATCAGATAACCTAATAATCGAACTCCACTGAAGAAGTGCACTCTTCAATGAAAGCATGAAGAATTCCATCAGTAGACTGCTATGTTTATATACTATTCGTATGAATATTAAGTAAACCACAAAATTTCTCTGCAATGCGCTCATGTCCCCGAATTCAGCTTCGCTCCGACATGATCCCCCTTCCAACAATCACTCTCTTAATCAACTGGTTTCGGATCTGCTCTTTGCCGTTCATGATTGCACACTTGAATTATAAAAATGGACGAAAAACTTCAACGCCAGTGAACAAGAAGACAAGAGATGAATCAGAACTTTTTGCAATAATGTACAAAATAGCTCTGAGAAAAAGTTTCTCTTATTGCTGCATGCGAAAAAAAAACAGGATGAGTATTAACGAAAAACAAACGTTAGCTTTTGGTAATTAGCACCACGTTGCACCAGAATTCTAACGACGTTAATGTGGCCATTTCTGCATGCATGATGAAGCGGTGTCATACCCACTTGGTTGCTCTTCTCAATATCGGCTCCACTGTCCAACAAATATTGCACCTGTGCAAAAAAAACACCAAAGTTAATGCATTCACTCACATAAAGCGGGCATTCTAGAACACTGACTGAAGAAGCTTCCGAAACGATAAGATTTCTAATCGCTGGACTGACTGCATATGCAGACTCGGCGATTACTACAATTAGTTATGCGTTCAATTGAGTTTTGAATGAAAAATATTACTGCTTGTTCATAGGCATATTTCTATTTTAAAAAATTCTGAATTTGCGTTCATCCATGTTTTAAGCATTTCTCGCAAACGACCTGAGTGATTCACACTTATTCATCACACTCTTATTATTGTGTTTCGTTGGTTTACTGTTGCACTTTTCCCATACTAAAAAAAATGCTGTTAGGATGCACGTTCGCCATTGCTTACCCATATCTTTGTGGATTTCATAAATGCACATCATCAGCTGTGCGAATAAAATACTCACTTCTCAATCATATCAGCCTCAGATGCGATTTAGCCATGAAATACGCTCAATACGGTCTATAAAAGATTGCTTTTTCCCAACGATAAAAGCGCTGTTTTAGAAAACTGCACCAGAAATTTAAATTTAGTTTAAGAACAGTTGAAAAAACATTTTTGAAAATGAGTGGAGATGACAGCAGAAATTATATTCAAAGCATCTAAGTATTCACAAACTTCTCTAGACTGCTGTTTGTAGATGCTATTGCTTTGGTACCTTTCCTTCAATGCATGCCAATGATGCACGTTGCACTCAAACAATGTGCTCCTAGAAGCGATATATCCTTAGGAAGGAAACCGGCAGCGAGGAGCGCGCTCGAAAGGATAAGTCTAAAAGCAGTTTGGAGAGGGAAAGATAT
>JPKZ01000478.1:247064-321534 GCA_000803305.1 Toxocara canis
ACGAGTTCAGCGGCTTTTTACAGCTCACTGTTAACAAATTGGGCATAACTAATTACACATAGTTACTTACGATGCCGATGTTGCCAGTTGCCGCGGCCATCTGAAGACCGGTGACGTGGTCATCGTCGAAAGTGTCAACATTGAATCCTGAGTCGACGATGCGATGCACTTCGTCGAGATTCCACGCCTCGCACGCACTCAGAAAGTGCTCGAGCGTGGACACCGAGCCATCGCCCATCACCTTGTTCACCACAGCGCACCGCTCGCACAAACCGGTCCCCGCTCACGAGTGGCGCATACCGCTGAGGCCATCTTCACATCTCTTCTCGTCCGCTCACCCCTCAGAAACGAACCCATCATACTGTCTTCATCAGTTGTGGCGTGCCACACGTGCATTCCACAACGCGCTTTGCGATTAATAATTCCGTTCTTCCGCCTCTGCGAATTTCATTCCATCTATTCCGGGAGATCCGTTCGGTGCAGTTCTCTGCCACATAGAGGGTGCATTCCACCTGTGAAGCATGCCGAAAGTTTCGTTCAAAAAGTGTTTATTTGTCATGGCATTTAGACAAAGTGTGTGCACGATGGTGTCTTAAACTAGCAATACATCAGCAGATGCTCCTATTGCATGCGCCAAACTTCCTCATCGAAGGCTTCTCATCCCTGCCCCTTGCAAAGGCGACAAATTTCAGTCACTTTCAAAGAGAGGCTCAGCAGTCATAGAAGCTACGCTGAATCGACTGCATTAAAGATTTATGCAACCAACTGCATTAAAGAATCTGATTTTCATTGGTGGAATCAACTTTTAAACGGAGCGACGAAAGTAAATGCTTTTTTTAAAATAAGCAATTGGTTGATTTGGAAGAGGACCTACTGCTGCACAAAATTCTATATGCAATTAGGTTTGCCATTGAAAAGCTCCTCAAAAACCAATCAGTGTGTTAAATTTGGCACTTTTCGCATAAACTCGAAAACGACGGGAGAGCAGCGAAAAAAAACTTTTCAATATGCGAACATTTACGGCACAACAGAAATTGGCCGTGAGCGTCGAAACATGATGACGAGTGAGTGTGACTGGCAACATTTCTAAGGATTGTGCTTCACAGCATGTCAAAATTTTCAAATTATCATATCAATGAAAACAATCCACTGCCTTAACTCCAGCTTGACGTTACATCCACAAAAGGTCGCATACGCACTCATACCGCCTCACATTGAAGGAATCTTATTTTAACGGGTGGAAATTATTTTTAAAACGGAGGGGCGAAATAAGGGGTTTTTTCCAAATGAGAAATTGACGGCACTGAAAGGGAACCTGTTGCTGTGGAAGGTTCCAATTCAGTCAGATTGTTTGTAAGTGCACAAAGCATGTGCAATTATGATACTATCTTTATGCTTGTTCATTTTGGACTTTGTTAAAATACCCCTACATCTTGCCGCATCTTCACTCAACGCTAGAATATCCACCTCGTTTGGCATATTTGTTCGATAAGAAGCGTGTACTACCAGAAAAGAACCTTTTCAAAAGCGCGCACGGAGCATCTCTGCAATGCCAATCTCAGTGAACTGCACTGTTCCGAATGCGCATCTGTTATCAAAACAACCACTCAACGATAATCACATCCACCGCACACTCCCAATTGCACAATGCAACTAACTGCGTGGACTGCGTCGTGAGCTCAAAAAACGCCTACCGTCAGCTGGGATGAACTCATTGAAAGCCGAATCACTTGCCCATCAGTAAATGCCAGCTAAAACTCGACTTTTCTAGACTTTATTCAACTGCGATGGCTCGTTGCTGAGTGAGTGGTTGGTTGATATGTGCAATCAGCACATAACAGTGCAGCAGAGCAAAGGGATATATCACAATTTTGATATGAACGCTGCAGGCGCCAGGTCGAACCCTGCAGCACTGCGACCGCATGACAATTACGGTATTCTAGATTCTTATCATTAATGTGCCAGTGTTTTACTCTTACTTTATAGACCTACATAGCAAGTTCTGACAGGGCTTGTATGCTTTTTCGCATAACTTGCATATGCAACGAGTGCTCTCCAAACGGCATCATTCAATTCGACAATGCGGTTAGGCTTTCCATTGAAAGTAAAACGCTCAAAGTAAAGTGTCAACTTATGTGAGCGCTTATTGCGTCCTTCTAACAACCATAACATATTACTAAGAAAACAACTAGCACTTCATCTTTAAAAAGGCAAAAAATTTTAATCTTGCGAACAGCTTTATTGTGTGACTTTGTTTGGCTTGATAGGATCTGCGCACATGTTGCTGCTCTCAAATTTTCACTGACAGCAACCAACGTAAGCATGTATCGAAGAGAAAATCACGCTTCTGTTGGCATACTGGATAGGATTTCGCTCTGTGTTAGTGTCAACCAAAGTCGATGGTGTTTTTGATAAGATTTTTAAAAAAGAAAAAAACTTGACTAAATAACATCACAACGACCCTAAAAGTTAAAAAACATATCACATCAAATGCAGCAGTCTTTGGAATAAGTGTCATCTAACAGTTTTTCGTCCAACAAAAGCTACTTTAACATAACGATGAATACCTGATTCTTCTCTTGCAGTTTATAATGTAAAATTCTTATGCTACTAAAACTTTTTGGGCAGCTTATGAGAAATGTCATCAAAGCAACATTTTTAATGAAAACTTCGAAGTTTAGCTTTAAAAAAACCGTAAAAGTAATCTTAAAGGAGCTGGAAACTATATTAAAATTTGATTTTTCTTACAGCAATTTCCACTAATCTTCATCAACCATTTGCTGGGAAGATTGGCGAAAAAAACGTTTCTCTTTTTGCAAATGGGGATTCAGCATATCGTCAGGTGCTCTCATTAACGTGGATGAGTTAATCTCTGTGCAAAAGCTCAGCTATCAGTTCGGTTTCACTAATTTTTTTTTTTTTTGAAAAATCTAGTTTGTGTCGGTCTAGCTTTGATCATTACTGCAATATATTTGAACTTCCTATGATATATTGCCTCGATGGCGTCCGTAAGGTTCCTGTGACGTTGTTTCGACGTTTTTTTGAAAACAGATAATACAGTCGAAGAAGTCCTTCTTGTTCGCTTAATAATTTCCTCCATCTAGAGAATGAGCTGTGAGCTGTGTTCGCACGATTCTATGAAATCTTCTAGTACGATCAACTGTTACGAATGCGCTTTATGAAAACGGCCACCGGTGAGGCAGATTCTATTTGTCTGATTGGGATTTTTTACAAAAGGAGGCTGTACGATGAGATGTAATTTCCTTAAAAGTGACTGCAGAAACAAGGGCATTTGTGTGCGTTGCTGAATGTTGCCGTCCTCAGGAAGACTAGCGAATGGATGCATGAGTGTTTTTGCATCATTTAAGTACTTAAGAGAAAACTTCATATTACAAGCCAGTTGGAATATCTCAAATGCCATCTTCTGAGCAGCTTATTCAACGAAAGCACGTTTTTTTTTTCACAAATGCTTATAAGGAGTGTTAATAAAGGGCGGGAAGAGAGAGTGGAGTCGACATCATAAGAAAGCGCTTATGACGCCTGTGAATAGGAATAAGTGCAGAATGAGCACTTTGAGCGCACTGTACGATGTTCCGCTGCGACCGCAACGGTGGGATGCAGCGGATGCGTTGAATGAATTGTGCATCGTGCAGGAGGACGGCCGGAATCGCCGTTCCGTCTTCCTAAAGCGGTGACTGGGCTGCGTCGTCATGGTGACGGTGTGGTGCGGCCTGCCCGGCAGAGTGCGGTGCTCCGATGCTGAGCAACAGTTTCGCCGCACTGCTTATGCGGTGACGCCAACATAAGCTACCCGTTGTGCTATTGAAGGTTTTATTGGTGCTTCTGCTCGCAATTCAACCCAGCTGACTGTCTGAAGACGTCGTCCAGCAAGAGCACCATCCATGGCTTCGGCAAGCCAAACGCTGGCCGACCGCTACAATATGACAAAGCGATTAGGTGATGGCACATTCGGCGAGGTCCTTCTCGCTAAGAAGCTCGACACTGGTGATAAAGTTGCCATTAAAAGGTTGGCGTTTTGCTGTCGTTCTACTATTCCAGTGCGATCCCATGTTCTTTTCTTGTGATTCCTCTCGAATTAAAACTCTTAATAAATATAAGCCTCGTTGAATATAAGAATCGATATTTTGGAAAAATTGAGAGATCCCTCGGCGCTTGTAAAAGCCAATTCAATATAAGACCCTCCTCAGTGACCTGAGGTTAAATGGAAAACCCCGCAAATGCGAAATCCGTCCCTCAACACTTGAGAATAGCTGGTGGCTCGAGTTTTTCATTAAAAGAAATTAGCGGATTGCAGTGATTCGCACAACCTTGACGGTACAGCCTCTTCCGCTTTCCGGCCTTGTGATGCCGCCTGTAAAAAGTAATTTCGGCGTTCTGCATACCGAGGTTTCCATAATCGCATCCCTTTCCAAAAAAAAGCTCTCGCACAACGCTATATCGTTTTGTGAAGCACGATTTTAGGATGAAGAAGAAATTTTACTCGTGGGATGAGGCGATGGCGTTGCGTGAAGTAAAATCACTGAAGAAACTCAACCATCCGAATATAATTAAGTTGAGGGAAGTGATACGCGAGAATGACAATTTGTACTTTGTGTTCGAATACATGCAAGAAAACCTCTATGAGCTCATGAAGGATAGGCAAGTGTCGATTTTTTCCTTTCTTGATAAAATAATACCTCATTAGCACGAAGAAAAGGGTGAGGAGCTGTGCACATTCAAACTTCTGATCTTTCGCTATCAGCGCAACGCTCCTATCCGTTATACTGCTACGCAGGGTTTTCGAGTCTCCGATGCTGTTTGCATTTTCCGTTTCCGTCTATTTTTTGTACTAATGGTACCTAAGCAATAGTACCTAAGCAACTGAGGAGGAAAGTTTTAACGACTAAACACATTGCTTGAGGTGATCGGTCATTCGTGCAGAAAGAAGAATTTTACAAATCGATTATTTAATGAAAGCGTTTTCTCAGCGAAGAAACCGATTAGAAGGTGACGTTATGCATTTAGGTTACTGCATGTTTATATTTTAAAAACATTGGCTAAAACAACGACACGGATTTGAGAACTGCTATTTCGTTTATTAACATTTCTTTTTGAAAGGCGTAAAGCGAGATTTGCTTTAGGGATCGATATTTTCCGGAGCATGTTATACGCAATATCATTTATCAAGTTCTTCAGGGATTAGCGTATATGCATAAAAATGGTTTGTTTGCTCATTTTATAATCGCTACGTTATTGACGCATATGGGAATGTTGTTGGTTATGGGTAGTTGTTGGTTATGACTCGATTATTTGTCGCATCATCCCCGCGGGATGAGCGACAAATAATTATTTATTGACCACCGCACATTGGCCGGCAATGCTCAGCAAACCGATTTGAACATAAACCGGAAATTGACGATCCACAAGCACGAGAACATATTCCGGAGGAAGGCAGCGGCGGCTGTCCATACGTACTCAGGGTTTCCTCACCACTTTAAAAAAAGCCATATTATTAGCGAATACTGGGCTGCAAAAACAGTAACGATGGGGCATCAGGAGAAAAATGAGAGACATCTTTGAACTATGTAAATCAAAATGAAGCGTGCTGGCTGTTTCGGAGCATTTTTAAAGTTACTTTTGACGTGTGCGCTTTTTTTATGATTAAATGGCAGAGCGATTTTCTGCAGAAAATGTTATGGAATGTCGATGCGCCGGTATTAGTTTTACATTACAATTCACTGTGATTTGCATGAAGGCGGTTAACCCTCGCAGAAACGCTTCCAGGATTTTTTCATCGTGACATGAAGCCGGAAAACATTATGTGTAATGGGACTGAGCTGGTGAAAATTGCCGATTTTGGACTGGCGAGGGAAATCCGCTCACGGCCACCGTTCACCGATTATGTTTCGACACGGTGGTATGCTTGCATACCTCCATTTTGCAACCTTTCCTCTTCATTGTGCCAATATGAGTCCGTTTATAATTCTCCGGACGTATAGGTTTCCAATTTCCTGAGGATCGTACAATCGTGAAGGACGTAAAATAAAGCGAGAGATGTATGTGGGAGGAATTTATAGTCGTCTCTTTATGGCATTTGCAAATACATTACAAATAGCTAGTTCCCACAAAATCCTTGCCATCCAGTTCTTAAGCATACTGACTGGCTTATAAGTTTGTCACAAAATGCTTCTCTGCGTTTCCCACGCTCATTTTTTTTTTCAAGACGTCGAAGTTTCCAGATAGACATAGCTTATCGAATGGGCTGCTTCATGCCAAATACAGTGTGGTTAATTTAAATCTTAAAGTTTGGCATTATTAAGTTCATCCTTGCAGTTCATCACAAAGACATTTTTTAACTTCGCGTGCTGTAACGAATTCGATTAGACTGGAGTTTGAGCTAGGCTAATTACGAGTAATCTTGAGCGCCAAACTTTTAAAACGTTTCAATTCGAAATCTTTTCATGTGTTCGTTTTTAAAGCAATATCTATCAGTTCATAATACCATGGTTTTCACGCTTGCATATTAGGATCATCATTTGCATAAAACTTTGGAATTGGTCAAAGGCAATGAGAATTATAATTGTTCGAAACATGCAACTCGTTGATTTTTTATTTTCTTAAACATCAAAGAATGAGAGAACACCATGTCTAGATTCGCAAAGATTTTAATGCAATTAAGCTCATTCCGTTAATGAGTTTCTCATGAAATTTTTAAAGTTCATTTTATGTTAAACTGTTCCATTTGTAGTTTTATGTTTCATTTTATGTCAAGTTTTATGAATTATATGAATTGCCGGCATTTGCGTAGAGATCGATAATGAAGACTGTGCGCATTTCCGATAATATCTATCATATGCCTCATTTTTATAAGCTGTCGCTCACAGCCTCTAAACGATTAGCCGAATGGAATTGACCTTGTTGCTAGATGGCCGATTTTGTTTTCTTCTTTTTTATTCTCATAAATATAATAAAACAACAGTGAACTAAATAAAGAGCGACTACTGGAATGAGCCCGCAATTGGAGGTTGCTACAAACAGTGAAGAAGTTTATTTCAGGTATCGTGCACCGGAGATTCTATTACGATCCACGTCGTATAATTCACCGATCGATATTTGGGCACTTGGCTGTATAATGGCCGAACTGTATATGCTTCGACCACTCTTTCCGGGGACCTCCGAGCTTGATCAGATATTCAAAATTGTAACAATACTTGGCACTCCTAACAAGGTCGTACATCATCTTTCTGACATAGCTACCCAGTTGATACTGCGGGTACGGTGCAAAAATTGGGACCATTGCTCGTAAGCATCAGCTATGTCTATTAAGATCGCAGTGCGAATTCAGTAATGCCGAAAACCACATTCATGGAATAGTGAAGCATACAAATTGGTTATTGCAAAGGGATGCAAATGCAGCTGTAATTTCATCGATTCCCGTATCGATGCAGCTAACAACCATGCCCACGCATGATTGTTTTGACCAGTTTCGGAACGCCCGGCGGTCAGCCTGCTTCCGATCTGTTGAGAAAGCAGCCGGGAAGCGAACCCAGGCCTCCCACCGTACGAAGCGGCGACTCTACCACTTAGCTTCTACCACCCTCGCGTATTGAGAGTAATATGCGATCTCTTAGCATTCCATCACAGGCTTAATAATGAAATCCTTCGCTCACTCCTTAATAAAATTGGGAAATAAACTTTTGGTTTTCTAACGACTAACCAAATCATGTGAAGCATTTTAGGAGGCGTCAATGAATTAAACTCGTATGCAAATGTACAGAGCAAATCTGAACGAGCTTTTATCGAGCCTTCTTGTGTGATTTTGCATTGCTAGTGGGAGAAAGTAGGAAACGGAATGCTGTATGACCAACCGCTAGCATTGAAGGCATCTCATGCATTTACAGTATTTAAAGAAATGCAGTTAAGTAATAAAAGCTGAGAAAAGTGAACAAGAAAGTATTATAACGGAGCGGACAAATGCTTCTTTTGAAAAAGTTTAATAGAAGCTTGATAATTTTTTTGCGTTGCTGCATATTTTTGAGCGATAGAGTTTTGTTCGGTAAGGTAGATGGACGAGAAATGATTAGCCGCACAATTTCAAAATTTGCCATTCAAGAGCGTATAAGTTGAAAATAGATTGTTAAAGGATGATTGGCCAGAAGGCTATCAACTAGCCGCATCAATGAACTTCAAATTTCAACAAAGTGTAGCCACACCATTGGCCACAATCGTTAGCATGATTAGTCAAGATGGTCTCAAGTTGATGGGCGATATGATGCTTTGGAATCCAGAAAAACGGCCATCGGCTGCCAATGTGAGGTATCGATGCAGCTAACAACCATGCCCACGCATGATTGTTTTGACCAGTTTCGGAACGCCCGGCGGTCAGCCTGCTTCCGATCTGTTGAGAAAGCAGCCGGGAAGCGAACCCAGGCCTCCCACCGTACGAAGCGGCGACTCTACCACTTAGCTTCTACCACCCTCGCGTATTGAGAGTAATATGCGATCTCTTAGCATTCCATCACAGGCTTAATAATGAAATCCTTCGCTCACTCCTTAATAAAATTGGGAAATAAACTTTTGGTTTTCTAACGACTAACCAAATCATGTGAAGCATTTTAGGAGGCGTCAATGAATTAAACTCGTATGCAAATGTACAGAGCAAATCTGAACGAGCTTTTATCGAGCCTTCTTGTGTGATTTTGCATTGCTAGTGGGAGAAAGTAGGAAACGGAATGCTGTATGACCAACCGCTAGCATTGAAGGCATCTCATGCATTTACAGTATTTAAAGAAATGCAGTTAAGTAATAAAAGCTGAGAAAAGTGAACAAGAAAGTATTATAACGGAGCGGACAAATGCTTCTTTTGAAAAAGTTTAATAGAAGCTTGATAATTTTTTTGCGTTGCTGCATATTTTTGAGCGATAGAGTTTTGTTCGGTAAGGTAGATGGACGAGAAATGATTAGCCGCACAATTTCAAAATTTGCCATTCAAGAGCGTATAAGTTGAAAATAGATTGTTAAAGGATGATTGGCCAGAAGGCTATCAACTAGCCGCATCAATGAACTTCAAATTTCAACAAAGTGTAGCCACACCATTGGCCACAATCGTTAGCATGATTAGTCAAGATGGTCTCAAGTTGATGGGCGATATGATGCTTTGGAATCCAGAAAAACGGCCATCGGCTGCCAATGTGAGTTTTGCTTTTTTTTGGTGTTCCATTAGTGCTTCCATTGGATAGGATAAGAAGAGGAGTAGTTAATTTATTTTTTACTTGTGTTTGTTTGTTTTCGATGTGCGTCAGAAGTAATCAGAAAAACAAGTACTTGGGTGCTAGAAGGATACCTCTGGAGGCAAAGTTTAATGGAAATCAATATCTTTTCGTAGATGATTTTTATCGTTTTCTGACTCGACTCATATCAATTTTTATGCAGCAGAAAGCAAAACGCATCAGGCGAATACAAATAAAAATTGCTTGAATGCAATAGTGATTAAGCAAACGCAGTCACTGCACGACTGTGTGCGACGGCTGGTTCCGGGTTCAGATACTGTTTTTCAGTCTCTAAAGTACAAATACTTCCAAGTTGGCCAAAAGCTTGGTGCACCAGTCGTTAGCCAGCCGTCGACATCGAATCGTAAGAGTAGCGCGGGCTCAACGCTTTCGGACTCCAAGGTCATATTGGGCAAGACAAAACTGAAAACGAACACCGCGGACGCAATCGCGAGTACGCTTGCAAACGGCGATTCGACCGCCGAAAGAAACATCAATAGAAATCTGCCCATAAATAAGTTAGTTCATTCACTATTTTTTTTTTCAAACAACTAAGAAGTGTCAAGTTTACTCATCCGTATACGACTGGCAGAGAAACAATAAAGTTATGGAAGGTAGAAAGTTGGTAGAATAAAGGTGAATTTAGCGATTTTTGGCCAGTGATTTGTCGGAATGTGAGTAACACATCAAGTAACAGTTACAAGTGAAGAAAAAAAGATAACGATCACGTGCATGGCGCAATCTTTAAAGAAAGCAGCGAATGATCCCTTGTGTTTATTGCGCCGACAAAATAACTTTCATGGCCAAAACTATTTCGTGCGGGATGGGGTGGGGAGGGGGGGCGGAGGAATTTTTTCGCCTTCATCGAAAGTGTTTCTAAAAGTTTTTCAAATTGAGCGGTAAAATGCTACCACTGAAACGAATCCCAACCCATTTAAATGGTCGGAAAGGTAACATGACGTTGGCTTTTTAATAGATTTTAGCTGTGTAAGTCCTTAGTCTCGTCGCATAGATTTCAGGACGAAGGAATTCGCAAAATTCCCCATTATTTTAGTTTATATGAAATAAACGGTTTTATGTCCATTGCCAATGACTTTTGGTGATTACGCTATCAGTTCAAAGGGACGTGCAAACGCAAAGGACAAATTTTAATGGGACAAGTTTAAAACGGCCCGAGAGAATTTTTTGCGATACCACATGAAATACTTTTTGACAGTTGTTGTAATTTAAATAGGATGAAATTAATGAACGAAGAAAACTGCAATGCTAAGATGGACCCATCAGCAAGTAAATTCTTTTACAGATTGTTCGAGGAAGCATCGAAAAAAGACTCTTTGTTAGACAAAAACAGCCGGGCTATCAGCGGCACTATCGCTCCAAAATTGAAACCGGCCGCTAAAGAACTTTACCTGGCGAAATCACGTTATGTTCCCGGTTAGTTCCAGCAACTATGAAATAAGATACTGTCTCATATTGGCCATAAAAGAGAACGATGTGCACGTCAAATCTGATATCATCTGTTGAGAATATTTCGTATCTCGCCTCTAAGACAAAGTTCTGAAAATGTTTGAGCTACAAGACATGTTAAGTTTAGCACATGAGTTACGAAGTAAAATAAAATTCTATGATCATCACAAGTCACAGAATATCCATTCATATGAGAATACTGTCGTAGCAAATATTTGGAATACTGTAGAAACAGTCGAAAATGAATGTGTGATATATTTTGATGGAGAGCGCCTTTATAATGCTCGATTTCAGAAGACGTGCATGTGCTCGGTGGAAAGTTGCATACGCGACCGTATTTTGGAGGGGGGAGGGGATAGATTTAGCGCACAGTCCCGAGGAAAAAGGCATGTAAACAAGAAACGTGTGTGTTGTTGTTTACCGCATGGAATACGATACCGAGCGCTGGATATTGCATTTAAAAGCATTTCAAACTTATCACATCCATGCACTTGAAGGAGTGGTAAATACGGACAAAGCAAAACCAATGAACAATGCGTCCTCAATGAATGTACCGCAGCGATCGGCGTTACAGGCCAGATTCGAATATGCATACGGTTGGCTCGTTTTTTCTAATCTGGTTGATCTCATCAAGAAAACCTTGTTCAGAGTATAGTCGTCTGTCTGAAGTCGTCTTTTTATATTGCACTCTACTTTAGCCTCTATTGTCCTGATCGCACTTTCTCGAAGTGAATCGCGTGTTTAAAGCGAGATAAACACTCGAAATGTGAAATCGTCAGTAAATCCCCGTTAACAGCTACGTGCAAGTGGCTACTTTATAGGATGTTCGTTAAGCTGGCCCTAAGCCGGTCACCATGGGAATAGGCTTACTGTTACTTGAGCAGATGATAGCTTTTATCAATTTTTATTGACATTAGCCATATGCGGCTGTATTATTATTGTAATTTTTGTTATAATAAGGCCTACGTACTTTGAACTACCATATTAAGATCTGTTTTCTCCAAATAAATTCAGTGAAGATTACGGTGAAAAAGACTTCTTTTCAGGATACGTCCCATCATTTGGTGCGAAGCACATAGCGAACAACGTTCAATCGAAAGCCTCCACTGGAAGGATAGACTGGACAGCTAAGTGAGTGCTAATTCGTTGACGCATCCATCATTTCAATTCGAAAGTCCTTTGATGCTTAATTTTTGATGACATGCCCGTTCTAATCTATCGATTTCTGCTTATCCTTGAATGTGCAGTGAGAACGGTTACGTTCAGCCTCCATCCGCTATCTTGCCTCGTCGTTTTGCTTTTCGATTACTGCACGATTTTGAAGTGGACGGCTGTCACCACTACGCTAAAAATCTTTGAATTGCCTGAACTTTTAGACGTTTGTAGCCAAGACTGAATCACTAAACTTCCCATTTTTTCACATATCCTTACTTCCGCATATGAGACATCTACGTGGACTAGCTGTAACAATACCGATTCCAGTAAGGGGTCATTTCGTACTGTTTGCTTCATGATCTTTCATCATCATCTATGCAAAATCTTTGAGAAACGCTTCTGACGTATAAACGCGCCATTCATTTGACGACGAACACAAGTTTCAGGTACATCCGCAACTAAGCGCCAATGTATATATGGACCCGACTGGTTTGCCTTACACCGATGGGAATTATTAACTAATAGGAAATGTGTTAACTGTGATGATGCAAGCAAGCATACTAAATGTTTTCATGTGCTGTTTATCTAATAAACATTTTGAAAGGTACTCTCAATTCTTAGGTCTTGGTTCACGCCACAGCAAAAACAGAACATTTCATTACCACCCCCCCACTTCCCCCCTTCTCATCACGCACTTTCCTACGCGTCTTTCGTTAAGCCGCCATCTATGAGTTATTTGCAGTGACAAGCAAAATTCCTCCTCCCCTTCACCACAGCACAAAAATCACACGAATTATATCTTACTTGACGTCTCTCGAATCCTCTGAAGTGGAACTTAAAAAGCCGATATTTCATCGCATCCCTTAAGACGGGTACAAACCGTCCCACAATGGCAAAGCTTGCTGTTCGTGTATTTACTGTTTGTGGGTGGCAATCTCTGCTCGCCGCAGAGCTTCGGTAACAACTATCGTAAAAGCGCAGCTGACTAAGCAGCACAGCGCGCCACATCCCGCCACGACAAAAATTTCTTTTGGGTTTCTTGCGCTCCGTCACCCCATGTCGAGTGAGAATTTATGTACCTTGTGCGCGTCTAAATTCTAAACATACGTTTCGCTGTTACTAGCACTGATTACGCCTGAAGGCAGGAAATCGCTGTCGATATTCGCTGTAACCCCCCATATGAATGCACAATATATCTGTTCGCCTCATTTGCTAAAAGTTGGTAATTTGTCGAACAAATAGCATTCCGACCAAACGCAGTGAGTGTGCTTCCACGACCGGGAACCCCATCATATCGTACGTAGCGAATGTCAGCGCATCGCAGTTTGAATCCAGTCACCCACGCAGCACAGCACAGTCGTTCGCCCATGGCGGTTCTAGGAAGGCGACTGTAGACAAATTAAGTTACGTACTACTTGTTATCATTGCTGACAACGTCAGTTATACATACACAAACGCCTCATTGATAAATACGCGACTGAACAAACACGGCCATATATTAATGGCCTCGATTAACTCAATTGTAACTTTCGAACTGTGGCTGCAGCCGACGTTATGATGTTTGGTCCGTTACCCGAACATAAATGGGCGATGTAGGGGCAATAGCTCAGTACGGTAAATCCCTCGCCCTCGTTCGACCCTCAGCTGCTCCGCTACACTTTCAACTGTCTCTTTCTCACCGTGTTTGTTGTAGACTCAAAATCCACAGTTTAAGTTAACACGAAACTCTCACTATGATGCGTCAAATAAAACCACACGAGAACAATGCGATACAATAATCCGCCGAACCGAAACGCGCCTCGGAAGCAAAATTTTTGCGGAACCTGCCCGCAATTCACTTTTAATAAATAACCGCTTATTTCAGTTAATTGACGTACTCAATATAAAAAGCGAACGAAAGCCAAGAGAAACATTCAGGAGTACATCTTGTGCACAGTAAAGCAATTACGGGCGATTTTTGAAATCCCATTAAAAACGAAACATACCCCCTCCTCCTTAGAAAAGATGCAGAACGAAACAACTGCGTCAATTTACAATGTTGCATATAGGGTACTTAATTTCAATTAGGGGTCGCATAGTCGTAAACAGAGAAGACAGAACAATTACACCATGCGAAATCCGCGTACCGCTTCAAGGAACATCAAGAATGCTGCTTCAGCAAGCCAATAATTCTTCGATGCAAAAACGACATTACACGGCCAGAGGAACTGTGCTTCAGTTGAGCAAAAGAAAACAATGCGAAAGGGGTGCAGGCCTCTCAATTAGGTACCTATATATCACTGAAGATGACAACATTAAAGTTAAAAAAAGATGGGCACAACACAGCTTTAATCGGTTCTCACACAGACAGGTACACAAACGAACGAGTAAAAAAAGATAAGGTACACAGAGCAGGAGTAAGGACAACACTATTACCCAACACGTAGGACGAATAAGTAGTCCAGTGGAATGAAATCACAGCATTAAATCAATCAACAAACCAGTGGTATTTCACAAGACGAAAAAAAACAATTGTTGTCTAGCGGCAGTGCATTGCATCACATGAGCGAAAACAGCGAGGTGACATAATCGACTCAAGGCAGTTTGTCTTTACTGTGCTTGAGCGTCCTGCTTCCGAGCAGTTTCTTCGATCTCGCTCATTAGCAAAGACGACTCGAGAGCTGGTTCACTACTATCGAAATTTTCGGCACGACCTTTCACCTAAATATTTCATAGTGATTACAATTAAATGTGTACTTGGCATTTTGCAAATCTGTCCAATTCGGAAAACTAAATACGACCATGTCCTAATGAATGCACTTGCAGAAACCAACTGGAGCGGACTCTTTCACTTTCACCTTCGCGAGATGGAACTGTTCTCACAGGTTTTCCCGAGGAGCGAGACTACTCATTTCTAAACACTAATGTATTCGGATGCTAGATTGGAGCAACAGCTACAGATCAATTCGTACGACACAATGTGACCGCTCGCATGTTTCCAAATATGAAGCAGATTTCATTAAATACGTGGTGATTCCCACCCTCCTTAGGCCGAGCTTAAATCCTGCTTACGTATAACATCGTGAGATTTATTTTCATCACAAAGCATCAACGACTTCACGGCAAACATTAGTCGGTAACGCACGGTTACAAACCGCTGTCAACAATCAGCAGCAAGCAGAGTCGATACCTCTATATAGTTTTCAGAATCTGGTAGTCCGAGAGCTTTCCTTGCCGTTCGCCTGCAGTCAGCGTCGCAGTCGTCAAGCATCATCTCCAACGCATCCTGTACGTCCTCCCGATCCTCATTCGATTTGAACACCTCGCCACCACGCGTCCAGAACATCGCACGCGCAAAAGCCAAACGAATATTAGGCACTTCTGTAGCAAAAAGAATTAAAAAAGACATTAAAAATAAAAATGATATTTATTCTTTAAAACAATATAAAAGGCATAGCAAATTCAGCCTTCTGATAGCACACCGCATTTACTGTTATTGCAAAACACAATAAGACAGTATTACTTGAGGCTTCTCATTACTGCACATGTTTTTCGCTGCATAAAATACACCGTCCGCAATTGAATCAGTGAGGTATAATAAGAACGATGTGTACCTGCATTACATGAAAGCGAAATGCATCTGGAGATGTTCGGAAGAAGTGAGATTACTGGACCACAGTTATTAAAATGATTTTTTTTCCTTCATCCTCCGCCCTCTATGTCTCCGAAATGAAAACCTTTGGATTGCTACTGCTCATTCGAAACAACATATGTGTGGCTAATGATGAAACACTATTTAACATGGAAAAATTACAAAAGAGAATGCACCACAAAGAAAGCTACCAAACTGTTTTCCTGCTCGCTTCATTTTAACCGTACATTTACGCCCCTTTGTTGTCAGAAACCCCTATCAGAACTAGAACCGGTCTACCATAATCAACTCACTTACTGATTTGACCACATAACACCAATTCAGACCTCCGGACTCAACTCTCAGCTCTCATTTACATTTGCATTTTGCTCTGCGTGCCCGCTTGAAACATAGTGTCCACATTATTTGTACAATATTTCACAAAAAACGCACCATCGCTGCCAAGATGGAAGAGTTCGTGAAGAAGTAAAAACTTGAACTGCTCATAGTCCAGTTGCCCGAACTCGAGAGTTTTCTCACAGAATACGGCAAACCTGCGAATTATAATTCACATTACCCACATATCCGTATTCTTTGAATTTATAAAGTTATGTTTACCGAACCACATATAACATATGGAAGTACAGCAACAGCTTTACGATCTGCCGTAACGAAAGAAACGCTCTTAAGAGCTTTTAGAACATTTGTTTCCCAGAAACACTTTCAACATCAGTCACTTCAAAAAGCCTATATCTCATTCCTATACCAATATCTAAGCACAATTTGAAAAGAATAAGATCGAACGTTTGTCTACGACGCCAATTTTTGGACCGGGCGAATCCTTTGATTATATCATTGACGAAAGAAGCCGTTATCGGAATAGAACACAGCTCGACGCACGCTGATGGTCCGCTCCACTCATGTGTTACGAATTTGGCCAGCACTCGGGCTAACAGAGAGGCCGCTTCATTGCGCACGTCCGCCACACGATCTGAACATTTACTAACCTAATGTGAAATATTGACACACTGTCAACCGGAACAGTTACAGACAGATGGACGGCCAACTACAACGGTCAAAAGCTATAACCGGGAGCTAGGTTTCTGCTTCTCCTGTACTGCATAAGCAGACGTACTTTACTTTCCGAAGGAAGAAGCTATTGTGTCCCGAAATTTTGAAGGAAATTCCAAAATGACCTGGAGAATTTAGGAAGAGGGAATCCGGAAATTTAAAAAATCGAAAAAATAAATCCATCTGAGGAAGAAACTAATTCAACCAATTTTTTGCAAGATAAGCAAGCAAGTAAAACAGGTTTCCTTTTTGAATTTTGAATAAACAAAATTTCTAGTCAAAGGTTCCGGAAATTCGGAAATAAAAAGGGTTTTATCATATGATCACAGGGCTCACCTCGCAACAGAAGCTTGAATGGTACAAACCGACCGCACAAACACGATTACTCAAGGCGGTGATAACAGTGTGCAACGCATCGTTGTATAACTTCAACACGACAGTCAACCACAAGTTTGCTACCCACTCGTTCTTTCGTCCCCGAAACATACAAGAAAAAAACAACTGCCTACTTCCAAGAAAACGTTTCCACGGAATATTTGATGACCACGTGGGTGGTCCAAGAAATACAGCACAAACGTAAAATATGGAAGAAAAACGAAGAAAATCCTATTTACATTACTAGCCGTCGAAGACTGTGCCAGAAATGAACAGCCAAATGATGTAGACGTGACCTTTAAAAATTGTTGTGTTATAAACACATGAGGACCGTGTAAAGCGCAGATAATACACTTCACAACTGCTCAATACATTCATGCACTTCGCAACTGCGTCCACGAAGCACTCAATGGGATAAATGATCGATAAAACCTTAAGGTTCATGCACGTTAAAATTCATGTTTGACCAAACAACACAGCATGCTATCGCAATTGTGAATAACTGAAATTGACGACCTCGGAATTTTTAATTCTTCCCAGTGATTTTGGGGATCATTTTCGTTTTGAAAAAAATCGCATACCAGTCGCCAGGGTTAGCGCGATCGCTGCGATGTATTCGTTGACGTCTTCCACGTCATAAAGATCACAAAGCAGAGCGCACTGGCTGAAAAAAGGCTGCACCGATATTTGTATAACTGCAAAACTAAAGCTGATATTACTGTGAATCCCCTTTACCGTCTTCGTATTCTCCCAACCAAGAAACTTATCACAGTTTATACAACCAGCAAAAAACGAGTACTGGCAAATGCTATTCGCCTTTAGGCTCTCAACATTAGCTGCGCCCAAACCAGGAATTTTAAAAGCATATAAAAGTTTCACAACTTTTCGCCATCATCTTTACAGAAAACGAACAATCTAAATGAAAAATTTACATATAATGGACACAAGAACACAATCCAAAAAATATGTAACCGTTTTACCAGTTCAAGACGAATCTGGCAAAGCTTGGTGGTCTTGCAAAGCAAAGTCGGCAACTGAATTTCTAGCCCACTTACATTACAAATAAAAACAAAACAATAAAAAATTACATGTGACGCTACTAACCGTGTGTACTCGTGCCTAGAACGCCAATTCCTCTCATTCTCTGCATCTGAGTGTAAAAAACTCGCCAGAACAGTCAACAGTTTCCTTCGTGTACCAGGCGTTACCAACTTAAAATACTTCATTCTTCACAGGGAAAACTCTCCAACTCATTACGATGTAACGATAACACCTTCGGTCAGCTTTCAACCTTTCAACTGTCAATTATCTCCCATGCTATCATATATAAGCTGCACTTGCCATCCTAATGCCGCACACACTAAAAACACCCATGGATGAGCGTTAGTAACTGCATGGACGGTCACATCCTTCCACTTGTAAATGGCAACTAGAAGCCAAACGATAAACAAGAGCAAAAATATCAGGAACTATTAAATTAGTCACGTGACTGGTATGAACTACTTGTGGGGCGGCAAAGACGATAAAAAGGGCCTTTCAATGGTTCGCACACAAAATACAAAGCGTAAGAACCATTTGCACAGATTCATGCACCAAAAAAACTTCACCGCCCCAGCTTATGTTAACAGCAGGAACAGAACCTCCTAGACACCTTGGACATCATTCTTACGAGTTCTTATCGCTTATGTCGGATAATTTCGATGCTCTAGTGCCAGAACGTTTCGTGAAATCACTTTTTAAAGCACATGCATCATTCATCGATCACCAGACATCGTCAGTAAAAGAAATGAGAATTGAAAATTAGTTAAAGTTAGCACAGTAACCTTGAAGAAATCATACAGATGTTTCAGCAGACCCAAACGCACATCTTCGACATCCTTCATGAACTGCTCGAACACTGGAACGAGATGCGCGTCTGCATTCTCTTCACCGATTATCGCAGCCACCTCGTGCATCGATGAGGCAAGCGACTGACGCACTCGCCACTTTAAATTTGTTCGCGTTTACTTCATAAAAACAATGCCAATTTAGAAAATCTAGCATAATACTCGTGGGAGGGAATTGAAAAAAAAAGTGCACATGGTTTCATTACGTTCAACAAAAAAAAAACGAATAAAAATGCTCTCAGACAGCTGAATAAATGTGGCAAATTAAAGCAGACAGTTCGGTTCTCACATGGAGACGATTTCCACTCACTCCCCAACCCCCTCCCTCCCCCCACGAAAAAAAAACAGTGGCTTACACAAATACCACGAACGAGGGTGAATATTTCTGACGTAGAAATGACCTGCACAACTGCATTTTATGTATTACTTACTATAAAAAAAGAACCTGCATGTCGGAGGCGAGCTGAGCGTACGTTTCCTGCAACTGTGGCCAATTGCGACGGCCCAACGTGAACGCGACAGCAGGGAAGCTGTGTGCGCAATGACGATTTATATCGGGCTCGTTGGTTCCGCAAGGCGACACTCGCCTCACATAACTATCGAGCAGCTCTTTAGGTACAATGTGCTGCAAAAGTGAATTGGCGGACCACTAGTCCAGTGAAGGAGCAAGAACCACACTGGCAGGCGACAAGCCACTCCACACTTTCAACACAAAAACAGACAGAAAGGATAGAAATGGAAATTGTGAACAGCAACAAAAGACGAACTACAAGCTACTGTTTTCTGGGTCAGGACTTCGTCCAGTAAGCAACCATACTCTCGTCTTCCCTACTGGAGCCAGCGTTAACAGCTAAAAGCCATGCCAAAAAAGCATTTTTGTGACATTTAAGGGTGGATCCTTCAAGTTTCCATGCTCTATCTCCTTTTCCTCCCTCCTCTCGATTATTGGTTGCAGGCAGATACACCGCCCAACAACACCGATCCCAAATCCGGTACAAATGATTCTAAAACCAGGATTTGTTTCAATGGCTGAAGCCGACTATCTTAAATAGTCTCATTCTGAGTTTACTTGTGACCAAACAGACATATCTTACCAGCTAATTTCTTAGAAACTAAAATAAAATAGTATTTCGCAGGTACATTCAACACAACAACTTTCAACTGGTGATACTCTACCGATTCAAAAGACGAAGTAACTGGGAATGCTATAAGGAAGTACTGGGGAAGTAAATCACTGTCCTAACTTTCATGGACTGTCACTACCTTTGAACAAATATCTGAAAAGAACCTCTAAAAAGAAAGAAAGAATCTATGAGAAAACTACACGCTAAAAAGCTACCTAGCAGTCAAAACTAATGATAAAATGATGATCTGTGAAGCAATGTCCAGTCTGAAGCCCTTATTCAAATGTGGGTGCGAGCAGTGCAAAAATTTCATACAACGCCCATAGTAAGTCCTTAACAGCTCATGTGATAAAGCATTTCGCCAACCATAAGGAAAGAATGAAGCCGCATTATTGAATGAGACTGCCGACCCTTCAACGAGTGGGGAATGACGCTGAATGGTAGAAATGTACGCGTTTCGAACAACACAGGGACAATTCCAGAAACGCTACGCCTGATAGCCATTAACCAGCACCACCACAAAAGCTTGCAACCGTTATTTTTAGCCGCATCAAAATGCAACTCCTCAAACAGGCGTTTTCATAAAGAACTAACATTGCGAAGTTTACTCTAAAAGTTCCAGTTATTCTTTACGAAGTCTACAACCTTCGTAAAAAGAAGTCTACAACCGAGTTTTCTCAAACACACTTCCATAATCCGACGAATGCCAATCCCAGCAACTATTACTCAGCTCACCTCTGAATCACATGAAGTGGCCCTTTCACAATCTTCTGTAACAGTGCATTCCCTTGGAACGTCACAATCCTTAAGGCATTCTGATACCCGTTCAACATGAAAACGACACTCTCCGACACCACTGAGAAACTCTACATGAGCGGTCGCTCTATCTTCCGCTTCCAAATCCATCTTCTCTGACTCCTGAATATGGTATAATAAGCTGAGGTATTTATCAAAAACCTACGAAACATAAGGTGGAACTTTTCACCAACTGAACACTTTTGCCTTCAAAAAAAAATCAAACAGCACATATGAGATTACGCTTTCTCGTTTGTTTGGAGAGCGTTATTTAGTAGCCTACGGCAAAAACTTAAACAACCAATAAAACAATCTCTTCACACATACTTTACAAATTCTCCTAGCCCGAGAAAACGCGTTTAAAAAGAAAATCATGTGGTTTGCAAGCCGAGGTTTATCACAAGTGGAGAACATAGCGGGGCAATAACATAGCATTTGGAATGGAGAGACAATTACGTGAATGTATCGCATGAAAACAGAGAACAAAAGGGTAAGCGTTAAAATCGAAGACTTAAATTTGCGAACGGTGAAACGGTAAAGAAAAAAAATCTGTAAAAGAAGTTAAGAACGTCAGACATGCCAACTGATATATATCTGACTGCAAGTTTTAGAACCATAAGTAATCACATATTTGACGTTTCACAGATACAGAACTGTCCACCAATTTTCAGCATAAGACCAGACAATATACTGGGTAACAACGAACTAAATCCTGTGAAGGAAAACTAATTACATCTTCCGTCAATCAAAAGTATTTTTAAATTGTGTTAAACTTTTTTTACAACCACATTTTTGAAACGAAGGGTCGCGAAATACTTCCTTAATTATTTTTTTTTGGAATTCGAAACCAATTCACTGTTGCTTCAAAGATGCTTACATTTAACAAGAAATGCAATATCCAAAAAATATGGTAGCAGAGGAAAACAATTCTTGCACACGAAATACTGGGTCGGCCAAAAAGTAATGACAATTTTCTCGTTGTGTGCGTTTGCCGCGTCGTGTACGTGTTGCTTCATTTATTTTTCCTAGTAAGTTGCACAGAATTTTACTCGTCGTAATCTTGCGTCTTCCGTGCTGGATCCTTGTAAAAGAATTATCTTTTTTTTTGCTTTTTAGGTTCTTAAAATGTTATCAGAAAAACGCGATCTTCGACTTTTAGCGCTTTACGAATCCAAATTGGGCCACACCGCAGCAGAGACGAGCCGTATATAATAGGGCATTTGGTGATGGATCAGTTTTAGAAGGCACTGTTTACCGCCAGCTCATTAACTTCCGTCAGGGAGATGAAAGTCTGGAGGTTCGTAGTGGTCGACCGTCACTTTACGACGACTGCCTCAAAGCAGTAGTTGAAGAAAATCCTTGGAAATCATGCGAAGCAATGGCAAAAGAATTAGAGGTAGGCAAAGAAACCGTTCGCATCCACCTCCATATAACGGGCAAGACAAAAAAACTCGACCAGTGAGTACCGCATGCTGTCAATGAACGTCAAATGTTCACACGTATGAAAACTCGGCGCTCTTACTTCGGAACAAAAACGATCCTTTTCTTGATCGGATTTTCACATGCGATGAAAAGTGAGCACTCTATGACAACCGGAAAAGATCGTCACAATGTGCTGACAAAGATGAGCGGCCGAGACATATGTGGAAATCAGAACTGCGCCCGCGAAAGGTCATGCAGACTGTTTGGTGGCCCGGAACTGGAATATTTCACCATAGGCTCTCACCGCGGGGTGAAACAGTAACAGCGGAGTCATACAGTCACGAGTTGGAAGTAGCTTATCAAAAGTTGCAGATAAAACATCCGGCAATGATCAGTAGAAGAGGTCCCATCTTGCTCCACGACAATGCCAGACAGCATGTAACAAGGACAACCCTGAGCAATCTCAGTGGGTTAGGTGTAGAGGTCCTGCGCCATCCATGTTACTCATCGGACCACTCACAAACCGATTTTCATCTGCTCCGCTGCCTCGACAATATCGTTCGGGAAAAACAGTTCGACAACGAAAAGGATATTAAAATGGATTTCGGGATTTTATCGCGTCTAGGAAACCAGATTTTTGTGCAAACGGGATTAACTCACTAGCTTCACGTTGGCGGCATTGTGTACTATCGAATGGTGCTTATTTCGAATAAAAATGTTTATGCCATCTTATGTTATGACTTATCAAAGTTCGTGCATCGAGACTGCCATTAGTTTTTGGCCAACCCAATACAACAGAACAACAAAGCAACACGAAACGATATCAAACGAGCAGTTCTTGCTGGAAATCATATATATCATGAAAAAAAAAACGTAACGCCAAACTAGTGCTGCTACAATCCGCTCACTCAGCATGGGAACAATACCGCAACGGTATTTAGTGTTACTTCCAAGTTGAATCTTAGAACCATAGCATTTCAGTTAGCCATCGGAAGTAATTTGGTTTGACGTGGACAGTGACTCTTTGCAGCTATCTTGTGCGAAGTGGCATTTCCGGAAGGGAATGAGAAATCGAATTCAGGAATTCTTCAGTTGCGTGCCCAAACAAGAAGTCCCGGTTCGAGAAGGGTTAACTGGTTGGGGAGACTAAAGAGGACAGAGATGAAAAAATGAGGCAGAGGCGGGATTAACTGGAATTGGGACAGAGGAATCACGGTACATCACCCAATATAAAAACTTACTCATTTTTTGCCAGTAGTTCATCATAAGTACTTAGGGAAAACTACGGAGAAACGACACAACAAAAACACTTCAATTTAAGCATTGTACGTTAGCTGGCAACGTGCAAAAAAAGCACCAAAATATACCAAAAAATATATTTAAAAGAAATTGCGCATTACCTCTCGTTGATGCGTATCGCCACTTGAACTGTAAAGGACGCCCACTCTGCGCTCGACGTATGCATTCGACGCAGAAACTACTGCCTTACGTCCATACGATTTTAAATCTACGTCAACAAAATTGTTCGACCAGTAGTTGAGTTCATTGAAATCCTCATCCTTCCCTGCAGCCACCTGCAAAACAATCACCTTGAATTACCATGGTTATGCAAAATTTTCGCAAATTTCATATGCGCGAAACAATCGTCATGAAATACGCAAACGATCCAGACAGGCACGTCATAGCTAATGATCACTTATCTTTCTAATAAAAAGCTATAGATAAAAAATTTACATGATTATGGTAAAATGTTTCAGTGGGCTCGGAGCTAGAAATCCAGCCTCACCTAAACCGTTTTTTTTCACAAACACACCCCCACGCAGACGCAACGTCCAAAAAGCACATCACCTGTAAAATAGAAAAAAAATAGAGCATGTCAAAAACAATTTCCTGAGAAAATGAAGCTAGGCAGTCAAGAATCCTATTTTCACTCTCCGAAGATAAACTGGCGATAACACTTCAGACATTTTCCTAAAAGTGTGTTCAAACAGAGGCGCTGAGAATAGCAAACGACTTTCAAGTTCGTGCCTCCCTCACATCACCTGTAAAATAGAAAAAAAAATAGAGCATGTCAAAAACAATTTCCTGAGAAAATGAAGCTAGGCAGTCAAGAATCCTATTTTCACTCTCCGAAGATAAACTGGCGATAACACTTCAGACATTTTCCTAAAAGTGTGTTCAAACAGAGGCGCTGAGAATAGCAAACGACTTTCAAGTTCGTGCCTCCCTCAGTCATTCGCGATTTTCATGGCGACTGTATTACATCGACGTATTTCCAGTGAGGATGCAACTCTTAGAGTAAGCTGCTAACATCTCTCCTCTTCGCGTAGGTTTATCTCTGTCATCTTATTTCAAGTCCAAGATAGCAAGATGAAAGTGGGTGAACTAGGGATTCCAACAGAGTTCAAAGCCACAGCCCGTCACTTTGGGTCTGTTACGAAATGAACGTTGGTGAAGCGCTTAAGCCATTCCATCAACCTGCCTTACACAACATACTCGAATTTTCAAATATCCAAACTCTACCTACTCAACCGCACTGTCGATGACAGAAAATCGCTATGCGGTAACGGCAATCACCAATGGAAGGGCATAATTAGCACGTGCCACAATGACCCTTGCGAGACAAGAAACCTTCTAGAGATGCAGCGACACCGAGGTCCGCAGGAGTGGGATGAAAACGATACGATCATTCGGAAACTGCTTAACTCATTGATTCGATTTCAACCTACTGGCAGCATCTCATAAAGGGAAGAAATATCCTCCAATGTTAGATCACTCCCCTTCTCCGCTCCAAATCGTCTTATTTCCTATTGAGAAAAAACGTTCTGTTATGATCAATTACCTGTTGGAGACGAGCGCGGAAAAGGGGGTTATTAGGAGAAGAATACTAATGGGGAAGGATAGACCACAATCAGAAACATCGCGGATGAGAATTCGGGGAATAATCCTCAATAAGGAATGAGAGCAGGATGGATTCTCTGCAACAAACTAGGGCGATTATTCTACAAATGCAGTAATACTCAACGTTCCCTTTCCCCCCTCTCCTCCTCACTTTATGGCTAGAGGCAGTTGCATTCACTCAAATCACACAATTAACATAGACAACATGAACGAAGCAGCCGCGATCCGCCCTTTCCTGACCTCTGAACGAGACAGAAATCACTAACTGGAACAGTGTTAGTTGACGAGGTCGGCAAAAAAGGTACCACGGCATATCTCGATGCACGAATCACTTCCACATCCATAAGATCCTCCTCGTCTGCCAGATCGTCATCATCATCGAATACAAGTTTCGATAAATCGCTCTCCGTTGAACATGCGGCCGCCGCACTTAACGTTCCATCCAGTCCTTCCCTGAAGCAATGTTCGTTTCATTTCATCATTCACTAACCTTGATCGCCGACGAAGCTAGAAAGATGAAAGAAGTTAAGAAATTTGGATCCTACAAAGATAAAAACGGTCAACAGTTTCCAGTATACGAGTACCAACCTCCTTTCCCTCCCTTTCTCCCCTCACGACTGCTTGAACAGGGTTGTCCTTGCATAACTCAAACACAATAAGAAGCGAAACAACGAAAGAAGACAAACAAACACGCACATAATGGAAGGAGGTGCGCTCCTTGTTGTGGTTCCTTTCTCATCCAGCGTCCAACTGTCCAATAAACCAGTTAATTCATTTAACAGGCTGAAAAAAGTGAAATAATACAACCGAAATTGCGTCAAAAGCAATGAACAGGAAAATTATTAGCCTTTTAACGGACAACATGCAAAATACCTATTTTATAAGGAGAACAGCAACTGCAAAAAGCGGAAATGTATTCGGCTGAATCAACCGCAGTCACAATTGCGTCCTCATATAATTGACAGTGTTTCTGTAAGCAAAAATCCATGCCCACACAATAGCCATTAATTAAGAAATTGGCACTCACTTAAACTAGTCGCTGCCTAAACAAAGAAAGCATATATGCTCGCACTTCAAGCACAGATTTCGCGTTCGTCTTCTCAGAACCTCAAATGTTTATTGATTCCTATCTCTTTCTCTCTCCCTCACACTCCTCCGTCCTCCTCTATTTGCAGGAGGGAGATAACGAAACAAAGACTGCCCAAATATGCAAAAATTCCATTCGCACTATAAATGAGCTTACCTTCCTAATTCTCAGACTTGATTGCAGTCTTAACATCACGACTTCATTTTGTTTTTTCTTTGAATATTTTCCTTTTCATTATGATCTCGTTTCACACGATTTTTTCCAATATTTTCCTAACCGATTGCGATTGCAGTCATAAATCCGAATGCGCTTAGCATCTCACTCCCCTCTCCCCAAATATAGGAGAAGGCAAGCTCACGTGTGATCAAAATCACATAAAATTCTTGAAATGTGACAAAAGCTTTCGTTGTCGAATGGAAGCAAGTACAACAACGCTGTAAACAAAACAATAAGTAATGATAAAAAAAGGTACAAACTGATAATCTGCAAAGATTGTCAATCAGTCAGACAAACTGACAATCAGTCAGACTCTCTATGTTTAAGCTAAAGCGAAGTTGAAGAGCCAAATATTCGCCGGCTTCATAGGAACTGGCATTCTTGCCAGCCATTCGCGGCACTGGTTGAGCTGCAGACCTGTGCGAAGGTCAAACTGGCTAGCCCTTAGCTTATGAATGTCCCTAGCTCTCTCTGCCGGTGAATCGAACAGTTACTTCAACTAACTCCTCAACAATCTATGCATAAACATTAGGCTGTGACTGACAATGGTGGCAATGTTTACTTGCTGGCCCAATGAGTCACAAAACAAAACAGCTAGTGCCTTCTACCGTGATCCATTACTGTAACGACAGTTAGAACTGGATTGCAAAGTCAGCTTCGCTCACAAACTGGCACACTTTATTAGAAGTCGACTGGTCGTAAAAAAAGCATTTAAGAAGACTGGCGAGTGAATGACCGTCCGTCCATGGTGTCACACTTCAGCGAACAGCATAGCTGGCGGAATATGACTTCGTTATTTTAGATGCGCTACTGAATTGTGCGAAACGCTTCTCTCAACTGTCTCAAAATGCAATAACACCTTTTGACACCTGACCATCTAAGCAGTTAAACATGCAAAGCTTCAAACGCTAAACAAAGTTATACTGAAGAATGTTGAACGCATGGTTGGTCAGCATTTCGAACAAGAGCAAAATTTGTTGCAAACAGTGCCCCCATAGCAGTTGTCATCGAACAGTCCTCAACGCGTGTTCAGTGCCACTGGTCGTCAACTCGCTCCGTTATGAGGCGAGCTAACTAACTATCACAATCTGTCGATCGCATCACGCTCAGCACCCGCTATCTAAGTTCGCCAACACATTCATCAAACTAGAAAACTCCAAAGATGAAACCACGTAACTGAATTTTTTGTTCCACTCACTTGAATAATCAACTTGCCGTATGATGAATTGAACGATTGATCAGACTACAACCTGGCACAGGTCGCCTAATCCAAACAGTGAGCAAGCCAGTGTAACGCAAACGTAAACTAGAATAATGCTAACGTTCAAAAAGGAAACGAGGAAGAGGAAAAGCGAGAACTTTAAAAGCAAAAGAAGGGATGGTGAATTGAATCACCCCTAGACTCAACACGAGGAACCTCACCAACCTTTCACACCGACGCTAAACTGACTTCGATCGTTTTTTCCTCTCCTCTTTTCTGTACTGTTTTTTCCAGTTGTCTAACCCCAGCATGAAAAAGCGCTGCTATTCTGATCACCTTTCCCCAAACTGGATTCGAATCGCGACTATTACGTTCAACAATCAAAAGAGGTGCACTTCAGCAGCGACGCCGAACTTCCAGGATTTAAGAATTAGAAGGAAAGCAACTTACTGTTCATCGGCAGATAGGATCTGAGCGGAAGGCTGTTGCGATTTTTTCTCTTTCAGCATCGGCAGACAAACATCGTCGGGCAACTTGAAAAACTCGAAGTCATCTCGCCATGAAGGCTCCATCTCGTCGTCTTCTGTTGTGGGCGAACAGTTCGACAAGGACTGCGACGCTAAAAAAAAACCCGTCGAAGTCACATATAAGCACGTAAGATCAAAACTGGACAAAATCTTGCGCGAATGCCTGCGGTCTCTTATTTCCAAGCGCTGCCTGGTGTCGGAACTTTTCTCATTACTTTCCAAAAGTTTCAGATCCATTCGCCTATAAATCGCTTAATCTCTAGAAATTATGAATTTCCACAATTACCTTCTTTTTAAATTCTCTAACAAACTCAGTGCACCACAAATTTTCCTCATATTCTTCAGCACATAATGCTCCATATCCTCCATTCTGTCAGGCAAGCTCACCAGCTTGATCAAAGGTGGAAAGGGAAGGGGAACAGCAATGGTAGGGGGAATGCCAGGAGGAAGAGTAAGAGCAAGGGTGAGGGTAAGGATAAGGATAAGGATGACGGTTAAGAGTAAGAATAAGGGTAAGGGAAATGGCAAGGGTATGGGAAACGGAAAGGGTAAGGGAAAGGGTAAGGAAAAAGGTAAGAGTAAGGGCAACGGTAAGGGCAAGGGGGAGGCTAAGAGTAAGAGTAAGAGTAAGAGTAAGGGTGAGGGTGAGGGTAAGGGTAAGGGTAAGGGCAAGGGCAAGGGCAAATGTAAGGGTGAGAGTAAGGGTAAGGGTAAGGGTAAGAGTAAAGGGTAGAGTGAGAGTGGGAATGAGAGTAAGAGTACGGTTAAGGGTGAGAGCAAGAGTAAAGGTAAAGGAAAGGGTAGGGGTAAGAGTAAGAGTAAAAGTGAGAGCAACTGTAAGAGCATGGGTAAGAACGGTAAGGGTGAGTAAGAGTGACAGTAAAGAGTAAACAGTGAGAGCGAGAGTGAGGGTAAGGGTGAGGGTAAGGCTAAGAGTAAGGGTAAGGGCAAGAGTAAGGGTAAGGGCGAGTAAGAGTAAGAGTAAAGAGTAAAGAGTGAGAGTGAGAGTAAGGGCAAGGGTGAGGGTAAGGGTGAGAGTAACAATAAGAGTAAGAATGAGAGTGGGGGTGGAAGTGGGAGTGGAAGTGAGAGTGAGGGCAAGGGTAATGGTAAGGGTGAGAGTAACAGTAAGAGTAAGGGTGAGGGCAAGGGTGAGGGCAAGGGTGAGGGTGAGGGCAAGGGTAAGGGTAAGGGTAAGGGTAAGAATAAGAGTGGGAGTGAGAATTGGGGTAGGGGTAGGGGTAGGGGTAAGGGTAAGGGTAAGGGTAAGGGTGAGAGTAAGGGCAACGGTAAGGGTGAGGGCAAGGATAAGCGTAAGTATAAGGGCAAGGGTAGGGTAAGGGTAAGGGCAAGTAAGGGTCACGGGTAAGGATTAGGATAACTGTAAGGGAATAAGTGGAAGGGGAAGTAAGCGTTATGGGGAAGAGGAGACCATAATCAAGAATTATAACCGATTTAACCCACACCTTCAATAATGTGCGATTTAGGAAGCAAATAATTCTTCACTACGCCACACAAATATCACTTTTGATACTTAAAAAAACCAAATATATCAACTTCGAACCTTTACCGAGAAAATGCTAATTCTGCGTAACGTTATAAGAGCAGCAGAGTACCCACAAGCGGGGCAATGTTCTCGTTCACCAGCACGCAGCTGCCATTTCTGTATGAGCCAGGCTAAACTGGTCTGTAAAACGGAACCTCAAACACTATGTAGTAACCAATATGAAACTATTTCTCAACAAGCGGACAAGCAGTTGTAAACGTTCTCATGGCCATAAGTTGCAAGGTTTGTCAGTTTGCGGAATTATGCAAACATATCTTTTCTCAAGAAAACGCGTTGCAATGAAAAAGCCTCCACAGGAAGGGTGACAGAGTGGACAAGACGGAGTGGCAACAACAAAACAGAGAAGGAAAGAAAGAAAGGAATGCGGAAGGAGAGAAAGACAGAGACAGAGAAAATGAACAAATACATAAGTGAAAAATGGAAGAAAGAAGGAGAGAAAGAAAGAAGGAAGACGGAGAAAGAAGGGAAGAAGGAGACAGAGAAGGAAAGAAAGGGGGAGGACAGAGTAAGAAAGAAATAAAAGAAAAGAAAAAAAGTAATAAATAAATAAATAAATGGGAGGAAAGAAAAGAAAAGAAAAGAAAAGAAAAAAGAAGGAAAGAAAAGAAAAGAAAAGAAAAGAAACGAAAAGAAAAGAAAAGAAAAGAGAAGAAAAGAATAGAAAAGAAAAGAAAAGAGAAAAGAAGAAAGGAAATAAAAGAAATAAAAAGAAAAGAAAAAATAAGAAAAGAAAAGAGAAGAAAAGAATAGAAAAGAAAAGAGAAAAGAAGAAAGGAAATAAAAGAAATAAAAAGAAAAGAAAAAATAAGAAAGAAAGAAAAGCAAGAAAAGGAAAAGAAAGAAAAGAGAAAAAAAAAGAAAGAAAGGGAGAGAGAGTGGGGGAAAGCATGAGGGAATGAAAGGAAAAAAAGGCATTAAAAAACCAACAATCGGTAGTGAAAGCGAGTCGTCCGTCGCGTATTTCCAGTCCAGTACGTGTCGAGTCAGCAAACGTTGCGATAAAAGGCCCTAGTTGTTGGAATGCTGCGAAGCAAACCTATAATTGCAACATTGCCTATCTCCGACAGCACCTTCGAACGAACCACAACAGACAGTTCCGGTATCCATGTCTTCAAAAACATCTTTTCTTTTTTTGGCTATACATCGCAGAAACAGCATTTTTCAAACGCAACGTTGAAGTCTGGAACAACAATGACCAATTCAAAAAGGCAAGCAATGCATGAAACTGGTTTGGATGTTTTTTTCAAACGATAAGTTCACAATGATTACTGAAAACATGAATGCAATATGCGAGCGCACGTATGCTTAATGCACATAGAGAACGCGCTAAATTTTTGAAATACGCACGCACTTTTCATTTGGTGGAATTTTGAAAACTATTAAAGATAAACATAAGACACCTCATAAGCACAATCCACAACCTCTCGATGCCTTCAATCACAAACTCTGCAAATTCTTCTGCAACAGGAATTTAAAAAAAAAAATCACAAATTCTGCAAAAGGAAGGTTTGCACATGTAGACCAACAACGTTTCGTCAATGGAAGCTGACTGGTTGAGATAGTTAAAAAGTCGTACATCCACTAATTAAAACTAAAAATGTGGCTTGTACTATACTTAATCATTACTAGTAGAAAAACAGATCGAAGACAAACGCGCAAAGAACAGTGGTGACTTAAGTGGCCCAAACGATAAGGCTCGTAGAGCTGAAGGATGGGACTGGTAGATAGCGGAGGTAGAGCAAGACAAGATACCCATCGTGAGCTGTCCCTGAGCAGCTCGATGAATCGAGGTGCTAGCTGCGCTTCCTTCACACGTGATGAGCATTTCGCCGCCACTTCAACGAAAACCTCACAGCACGCCTTACGTACACCCCATATTGCGTCCCGACTAAGCGCCGCCAAGAATGGCACGATAAACTGAAATCCAGTGTACGCGACATATAAAAAAGAACAATGGCAAAGCTGTGAGGAAGCTTTCATACTGGAAGCAGATCTGTATTAAAGTACACTGCACATATCATCAATCTGTCACTTATAGCAACACTCCGTGTCCATCACAAGACTCAAACTGCGTCTGTTCGGCTCTCATCGTGGCGTTATCTGTATGGTGGGGATGATAAGATTAATAACGAAAAGGAGCTTAATATGCACTGCATCTGCGCCAAAAGCTGGGCGCTAAGAATTCCAGCCAGCTAATCAGTAATACATTTAACGTTCGTCATCATGCACAAAAAAGCCGCAACTGTCCAAGTGCTCATCACTTTATAAAACAGTTCCACGACTACTCAATACTGAATAGTTGTTCAATGGAGTTAATTAAAGTTTAACCACAACTTGCGATACGCACCGAGGCATTCAGGTCTAACTAGGATTCACAACATATCACCGGTTGAAAACACCTTTTACGAGACGATAACGTTCACACGTTATACAACACGCTTATTCTCCAATACTCAGATGGCTCTTTTTTGTGTCTGGATTAGTATCCACTCTGAAAACACCACCAGAAACAATCGGTCGCTTTTTTTTTTGGGGGGGGGGAGGGTAGGGGAAGGAGGGAGGAAGGAAGAAGTTGCTTTTGTCGAACTGCTTCGCTTCTGCGATCGTTCCTCGCAGACACGAACAGCATTTGCTCTTTTTGTGGTTCAGACATCACCTTCCCCCAAATCGGAAAGTGCTCCTTCGTAGTACTTGTTGAAACCACTTTTGGCAAGCTGCTACACTGATTCTGTAGAAACTTCTGCCAAGACAGTGTAACGTCCTTAACGCTGTCAACGGCAGCAGAAACTAAGCAACGAGGAACCAATCGGAAAAGAGTGAAGAAAACAAAAATAACAAAAACTTGCACTTTTAGCTCCTTCTGCCGCATAACACACTGCAAAAAAAACTAAACTAATGAGAATGCCGGTAGTTAGGAAGAATTTACATCAATATCGTGATAAAACATTCATGTTCTCTAAAAACCCTGCTTCCCCATCCAATACCTCTGGTGATCACAGCAATAAATCTTAGACGAAGGAACTGTATAAGCCCATAATTTTTTACTTAACCCGTTATTCCTGCGAAAAACAGTAATGCAGATCTCGAACTTATGGTGCATTCGTAAAGAAAAACCGAGCGCCTTGCAAAAGTTCTCAGGACGGGCTCCGATGATGAAAATGTGGAAATACTCGTTATTTTTGCCGCACACAGCTCGCAGTTATCGAAAAAATCCGTTACAGCTTCCGCTGTTGACCGAAAAAGCTTGTTTCACAGACTTATATGAAATCTACCTCAGTAACTAAATGCGTCGTCTGCATAATCGTCGCTACGCTTTTCGCTAACCTTTTGCGTTTGTGCATGAATGCAAACTGAACGATGCTAGCGAGAACGATCATCGAAAATTGGGCACGACTGCAGCATTCATTTTCTTTGTGATGCTCTCTCCCTCCAAAACAAACATCAAACACATCACACGAAAACAGAGGAAGAGGAGATGGCGAACACAGCACAGTGTAGGTGTGTGCGTGTGCGTGCGTGCGTGCGTTGGTTGTGATGATCGGTGAACGCTGTATTTCGCAACCAATGCACTGCACTGCCCGCGAACAGCAGTGACGACGCAAAACGAGCGATGAAAACGCGCAATGCGAATGAATGGAGCGAAGATGGAAGTGCCGTCGAAAGTCATCACAAAAAAAATATTAAAAAAAGAAAAAAAAAACCTGTTCGGTGAAGTTTCGTCCAAATAGCGTAGCCAAATCGCCGAGTATTGACGTGCATGCCTGGAACAAGCGGAAGCGTTAAGAGTGGATGGCTGGCTATGTGCAACGCTGAATCTTTCACATTTTAAGCAACAACGAAGAAAAATTTACAACTGCCTCTACAACAAAAGGTGACAAATAAAACGACGCCTGCTCATACATCAACTTTTTGCGCGCACATGCAAATTCCTCTCCCATGAGAGTGCGCACTCTGGAAAAAAAGTTACCATTACGCTTCGCTGCCTCTTACTCTATTTCGCTCTTTCGCTCGTTCCACTAAACAGCTGCCATATTCCACAATTTTATAATCGAACCGACTGCAAGACGTCCCCCACAGCCAATTCACACTTCGCCTACTTGCTTACAATGCAAGCAACACTTCAACAAAACCATACCGCATCTTCAAAGAGCGCTTTTGAAAACTATAAGCACATTATTATAAATTCATTCGTCTTCCTCATTTTGTCTGAGTTTAAATCGACACACACACTCTTTCTCGCTTCCCCTTTCTCGACGGGTGAGCGTACTTGGAACTGTGACAGCATTAAGCGCGTTAAAGTGCAAATCGGCCACTAATACCGCACCACGTTGTCCATTCTAGAGAAGAGTCGGTCGGTCAGTTTCGAAACTTTTCTGAAAACTTTCATACCGGCTGTCTATTTTCATCACGAATAGCTACTTTCCCGTTCAGCATGCAAAATTTTGCGGATGTTCGCTATATGCAGTTGCGCCATTTAAAGATTTTGACAGTGGCACGCCTTCTCCATCCAATCGCGCTCAGCGTTGACGTTATGAATGTTTAAATGTCACCCGGCTCACTTCAGCCTTTCGCCCATACGAGACGCTTATGCATGAATCATGTAAGCGGTGCGTGCTTTTGAAACGTCTTATCCACATCGTATCGCCAAAACAATATGCTATACGCAGGTGGTGTACGCACTAATTTTTATCCCGAGTTTTGCGTTCGCCGAGGGCCACCCACCGCGAGTTGCACCCCACCACATCACGTTCCACACTTCCACTTTTCAGAGAATATATCCTCCAGTTTCATTATTATACAGTACGGGCATTACGCAACCACTGACAATTGACATTAACTCAACGGATCGATCCCTTCTAGGATCGAAATCCAGTAGAAGCGATACTATTCGCGAAAGCGCCCGATGCGAAACTTCGTAGGGAGATCCAAGTTCCACTCAGCCGCGTTAAGTAAACAGGCATTAAGGGCAATTCGCGAGCCCCCAAAAAACCGGGCAAGCTCCTAACAAAATGAAGGCGATGAAAAGGACTGCTTGAAACGATCTTCCCCAAGCTTCTACAAACCCTTCCTAAGCAGAAACAATCACAGCTCGCGCTAAAATACACATATGTATGGGACGCTACCCATTGTACCTTATTTAATCCTATGCCCATGAGTCTTTGCGATTAATGAATACATGCTCTTCCCAAATGGCTAAAAGTCGTCACAGTACTTGCTGCCACATGCAACAACCCCGCCAGAAAAAAGTACTACATCGAGAACTGGATGCAGTTTTCATATTTTAGTGCGACTCAAAACGCGCGTATAAAACTGCAAACGACGACATGAAGTCGCAACTGTCAATATGGCGATAACTTTTTCTGACACGCCTTATATTCTGCAAGCATAGCAAACATTCACATCTGGAGGACCTATTCCTCCAAAACCTATCACAACGACCTGGTTTTACGAGCACTCTGAGTGCTCAATGAGTTGGAAAAACTCGACAGAACCGTGTTTAAACAGCGCCGCGACTCGCATGGACAAAACGAAATGGAGTAACTTGGAAATGAAACGGAACCAGCGCACCGACAGCTTAATGACTGGTAAACAACACTGGAAGGGAAATACTAAGATCACATGTGGCATACAATTTCTTTTTTTTTTTTTTAAAGATAAAGCAACTTTCCAAATCAGTTTTAAGAAAGTGAATACAGGACAAAACTGCTGAGTTCATTTTTCTCAGTGACTCCGCCGCCGATCAATCTGAGCAATCTCCGTTCATTTTTCATTAAAAACAAACGTCTTGATGAATTCTATGGGGAACTGGTCGTAACATGCAATGACGCGTCTCTGCAATCCAATGTTAGGTTCAACTGTTCCTGCTTCCACTAAAATTATTATGCCCAATATGCTGTCGTAACCGCTGTTCGTGACAAAGCAAAAAGTTCAAAGACGAATACTGCTAATTTTTGAATTAACTTTTTGTCGCTCTATAACTCAGGAAACAAGTCATGGCCAAAACTGCCTGCATATTACGAAGAAAACCGCAAAAACTGATTGGTCAGACAAAAACATCCGACATCATTTGTGGGTAATTTTGATCAATTAACAATCAATATCCGACATAATTTCGAAACTACCGAAAAAAGCAATTTACTCCAATTTTGAAATTGAGCCTTCTGGTCCACCGCCCTCGTCTTTAATAAGCGCAACAATCCGGTATAGTTCATTAAACAACTTTGCTTTACCAAAACGCTCCTAACGGCGTCATCACATCTGCATACCTTTTGCCTTGCGCGCCTCAGTTAGGGTTGGTCAAAAAAAGGGAAAAAAGAAAACCCGACGCAAAAATGAGACGTGGCTGTACTGGTGCGTGCCTGGCACGGAACCAGTTCGCTGTTTCTTTGCGTTCAATCATCACCGAAAAAAAAACGGACGCCATGCGGGGTTAGTTAGCAACAATGTCGTAGGCAACGCCCACGAAGACTACTTTAATGTTCGCCGTATACGCTAAAACTTCAATGAAAATTTCTGCTAAGCTGTTATACTAAGTCGTAAGCGGAATCTGCATTACACTGAAAACAAATGTCGCAACTGTCGCCCTTTAGTGAGACCGACTGTTTCAAGAACTGTCATGCGAAAAGTGTACAATCCCTTCCGTCAAACCAAAGAGTTGTATCATAACGCAGTGCTTTGTTTTAGCAATGCCTAACCACTATGAGTGTATTGCGGTGTTTTAAAAAAATGAGACGTGGCTGTACTGGTGCGTGCCTGGCACGGAACCAGTTCGCTGTTTCTTTGCGTTCAATCATCACCGAAAAAAAAACGGACGCCATGCGGGGTTAGTTAGCAACAATGTCGTAGGCAACGCCCACGAAGACTACTTTAATGTTCGCCGTATACGCTAAAACTTCAATGAAAATTTCTGCTAAGCTGTTATACTAAGTCGTAAGCGGAATCTGCATTACACTGAAAACAAATGTCGCAACTGTCGCCCTTTAGTGAGACCGACTGTTTCAAGAACTGTCATGCGAAAAGTGTACAATCCCTTCCGTCAAACCAAAGAGTTGTATCATAACGCAGTGCTTTGTTTTAGCAATGCCTAACCACTATGAGTGTATTGCGGTGTTTTAAGTTCGGTAATGTGGTTGTTTCTGCACCCGAACAGTGTGATGGGCACGCCGAGTACAGCATATGCAATGCTTGAGATGTCTTCATTCTGGTTTTGCGGGTTGTTCTCACGCTATTCCTCAACAGCGTACATTCTACGTGAAGATCGAAAGAAGTCGCTGAAAGATACTTTTCTGATGTGAAACACCGAGTCCTGCAGCAGAAGACTGAACTGTGCGGTGAACACATCGAAGATCCACTGACGTGATACCGCACTCCGAAACGTTATGATTTTGCACAGCAGCTGAAAATAACATTTTATAATCAACATTTCCACATTCAGCACTTCATATCCAATGACCGAACTCTCACACTAACCGATAACGGCACACAGCAAGAAAAAAAGAAAAAATGACTGAGAACGACAACCAATCATCCTGAAAGCATGAAGCAATGGCGAAGCACCAACAAGTACAGGATGCAAGGGGAAAAGATTAGTATGACAGGAGAGTGGACCTTGGGGAACGAAGGGAGAGGAAGAAGGGGGGAGACAGCAATGAACAGGTGGCGATTGAGGCAGCGATTGACTGCCACAGCACATCAAAGCTGGCTGTGATATGACCTCATCCACGACAAATCACCACCACTTTGACGCGCTGGAGCGGCCTTGCACTCATCATCGTAATCACCTGCTCATTCTACAATTGACCATAACTAGCCAACAGTCGGCTTATTTATAAAAATATGCATGTATGCCAGCCGGTGAACGGGAACAAAACACGGAGACAAAAGAAAACAAGAGAGCGACTGAGGGGATGAAATAATGGGATGAACCGGGCGGGGTACCGCCTGCCCACCTATGAGACGCACCCCCTCGAACGAGAGACACACTTTCTGGCTGATAGAGGTAGTCCATTCAAGATGAAGCAAAAAAAAATTAAAGGTGCAAAGTACATCGCAAAACAAGGCAAGCACCGAAATAAGAGAAAGGAAAAGAAGCGGTAGCGAAGCGAGGGTTGGATGGGGGTACAAAAAATCGTCGTTGCTATATGGCACCTGTTTGGTGCAGCTGGCCAGCCTCCTTTTTTCGCTCATACATTACCATCGAAGCACTCGACAAAAGCGCTTCTTGGGAGGACAAGTGGCTGCAAGGCCCAGCGCAGCAACACACATCATCACCAACTGCAGCAGCAATCAACGTCGTTCCTCTCTTGGCTCAAACAGCCTGGCCTAGGCTTAGCCTCACGACAAGCAGCACGAGGGGGACCGTGCAAGGATACGAGGCGAAAAACAGAATAGTGATACGACCCAATGAAACGTCTCACTACCCATGTCTTTCACCACATCCCCGCCTGTCCAAAAACGAGCCAAATATGAAGTATGAAAACTAAAGCAGGGGCGGCGGGGGGAGAGGGGGGAGGGGTAATATGTTAAATATACTCTACAGCCTGAAGTCAGAACTTAAAAAACACGATAACTGGAGTAATTTAGAAACGAAAATATGTCCACAGTTATATTCGTTAAGACCCCTATCATGAATACAAATGATGATTCGTCAAAACAAATACATTCGGTAACATCTGACAACAAAGCCAATCATCTAATCTGAAATCAATGACAAATCGAGGACGCAATAAACACCGCAGTTCTCATGGTTCAGTATTTCTTATGCGCGCTACAGCAGCTACTGCATGCTATTTTAGCAGACTTGGCGGATGGACTAATGAGCCCATCATCACCTCTGTTTGCACAAGTGCCAGCAAAAACAAGTGATATTACTCTCTTTTCTGTAATGCTGCAAGCTACAAGTGGACCTCGAACTCAGGCCACAATCGGACAGAACAAATATTTTGATTTGAAAAAAATTTGTGGGAAATGGGGTTACCAACTGCCTCTATAATTAATTGACAGCTTAATCAAGTCAGGAAAATGAATCTGAATAGACTGAAAGCAATGATTGTAAGCTCGTCTAAGATGGCAAGTAGCACATGTACGAGTCCAACTTATCATTGCACGAGGCCGCGAACAGCTTTAAGAGAACGCGCATCTGCACTCCGTGTCACACCGCCAATCTGGTGCACAGCGCATACCAATCGAACACAACCCATCTCACTTATCCTGTTTCGTTTCCTTACATCGCGCTCGGCAAAAAACCTATGCGGTTGATGCCAACAACTTTAACACAAACCAAACTTTAACAGCATCATTTCCGACGAAGGGACCAAGGCAAACGGCTTAGGTAGGCTCGTGTGCTGCAACGCCGGTTACAGTTAGAAACGTTACAAATCAAAATCACAGCGTGAAATCAGTACTGGGGCCGCAGGTCTACTTCACGCCAAAAAACTGGAATAACGGACTTCCTGCTGCGCGCCCACATTAGCACTGGATGCAAACATCCACGACAAGTACTGCCTGTCCAAGTTCGCTTCCAACGCACTACGTATTTTCTCGTGATAACCATATCCGTTCGACTATGGGTGAAGAAATCGACATAATCCGAGTATGTGATATGCGAGACTAATTACCACGCTAAATACATGCACACCCAGTTGATTAAATATTCGATGATAGTACTGAATCAGTTTTACCCCTTCTCTCGTCTACTCCATTTGAAACTCCCTTAGACCAGCGGATGGTACAAACAGCAGTAAACGAAAACTTGGACAGCTGCCAATTGTAAAGAGACGAAAATTTTGTGGCGCTGGAGCCCGCAATAAATACGGATGATCGAAACGACCATAAAGCGACAGAGTTGCATTCGTATACGTTCGAGTGCAAATCGATATAAAAAGCGAACGCTGACGCAAGAGCACACGGAGAGAAAGGAAAGAATGAATGAGGGGAGATAAAAATATTTCAAGAAAACGACCAAGAGACACTGCAAACTAGCATATGAAAAATAACGCCTGACAGCGACAGAGAACAGATAACGGGTGGCGCGATGCTGCGACACCCACACAAACGCATAAAAACAGTAGTTATAGAGAAAGAAAGGAACGGGGAAAAAAACGACACTGCAAACCGCCACTGTGGCAAATGCTGTATTAAAAAAAAGCTTCGAAAGCAGAATAAACTTTGCTCACCGTTACAGCCTCCAAACGTTGTTCGTCAGAAATAATATAGGCTTGAGAACCAGGCCGATAATGCGTCTGGTTAAGTAACGCCGGACATATCTGCTCCTCCAGAACCTCTGAAAACCACCAGAAAACGTCGTCATAACCTGTACTAGTTGGCCAACCTCCTTCTCCTTAGCCCCTCATTAACAAAGGCAAGCGGAGGGAGGCTGGTTAGGGACGGGCTGCATTCAAACACGAGAACAAATGAATTGTGCACAAGATGTTTGCAGTGTCGAGAAAACAGATAACCGCACCGACAACTACGTCGGCAGCACCAACTTAGTCATTAGCAAGCGCTGGGAGCACGAGCAACTTCGTCTACACGCTAGATCAGATACAAAAAAAGGATTTAAAACGAAATCCTTGCAGATCTGGTGACAGGGAAAGGACGCGGGGAGGGGAAGAACCAGTGAGCGGTGCGCGCCGTGCGGACAGGAGGCACGCTGCGCTCGCTCGCATCATAGTTGCTGTTTGCGTTCGTTGCGTTGTGCGCGAAAGAAAGAAAAGCGAGCAGCAGCAAGAAAAAGACACGCACGCCCCTCACGCTCGCCTATCGATTCCCACCGTCGCCTCGCAGCCACTATTTGCTCACCGTCGCTCGCTTGGCTCACCCGGCGTGCGGTTCCCTCTGCGCACGCCCTCTCCATGCACTATTTCGAGCTGATGCTGTTGTTGCTGCTGATGCATACTCTGCGTCTCGGTGCCCATCTGCGGGTGTGTTTTTTTGACGGTTGGTGTGTCTATGCGGTATGCATCCCTATACCCATCCCCCTCTCCCAGCCAGTTGCAGTTGCCCTTGGCGTCACAAAAGCCGAACCAACCGAAGCAGTTTAACGACCAGTTACGATCCGTAGCCCGCAGTCGCCTCACCTGTAGCAACGCCTCTATGGCACGTTCCCAATCGCAATGCACAAAGCACTATGCACTACTAGCACTCGCCTTCGCGCACCGCAACAATCGATCTCATATCAACTACCACTAACAACAACCCTGTGCGTTCTCTTCGTCAAACGCGTTCTGCACTTCGCCAACCAACGGAAGATGGAGGGAACAGGAAGAGGGAAGCATCAAGAAACAATAGAGAAGAACACCATACGACCTAACTAGCTTGCCAAGAAATATAGGACGAGCATTTACCATACCAAATGCTCTTTTCCATCGGCGTCCACACGCCAATAACGACTTGGATGCGTTATTGGAGACCGTTTTATTATGCGGCTGAAGACTTAAGTGGGTTAAGCACGACGAGTAATCAAGCACTGCATGAAAATGTCGAAGGATCAGGTATGGAGTGTTACCAACCAGAAACAATCTACCAACCCCTCTCTCTTGTTATAAAAACTATCATAAGTTCAAAAATAACAGGAGAAATCGAAGTCTCCGTCAAAAATTCATTGCGGCGTTCATGTAACAAGAAATTCTAGAAATCTTCCCCCACTGAAAGTATAATATCAGCTCTCTAGAAGACGGGAAGGGACCTGAATCGAGAAGGAACTGGATATGACGAAGGGGGTAGGGGCCTGTCTCCAGTAAGAGACGGAGGGGGGGGGAGCTGAATTTGGGGGTTTAGAGGAAATGAGCGCCGAAACAAGTACCTTTTTCACTTGCCGCATTCCAGAGTACATTTGAAAAAGCGTTCGATGCCTTTCGGAAGAGAATCAATCACTCATGAGAATGGGCAAGCGGAGGAGGCGGAGGAAGACAGCAAGGAATATGAATGAAATATGGTGGGGCGAACCAAGTAGTATAGGTTTAAGAGCGGAAGTACACATGTTATGAACGTCCCATAAACTGCATAAACTGCAATTTGTCAGATAACGTAAACCACACGCGACGGACGAGTAACGCGAGCAGAACGAAGCGCCGAAATGGATGTAAACAAAATGCACTTCAGGCGTACTGACTTCACTATATAAAAATAATGTGGTCTACGTGTGGGTGAAGTACGACAGACGAATGGCAGTGAACATTTCATTAGGAAGTTTGTAGACTCCTCTTGTACTTGGGTGTGCGCGACCATTATCGTAACAGTTCTGGACAAAAATATTCCCTACTACTGAGACACAACAGTTCTCTGATGATGTCCGCGTGTTGCCTGGGACATCGCACTGCAAATTCTATGCACATAGTTGTTATCGTGTGCGTTTCATTCAATTCTTACCAAGTTGCCGACAGATATTACATCTCTACGCGAGGACCCGCCTCGGGGATAGAAATTTACACGTACAGCGTCGTCTACTTCACTCCCTCCATCAATGAACGGTAATCTACACGTTTCTGCTGTATTCGATGACTGCTCATTGTTGAAATTCTAAATAAATTTGCCGCATCGGGGTGAAGACTAAGGAATTCACCTATTACGTGTGTCCAAATCGAAATGTGATCCTTTTTTTGTCCGTAAATTTTAAACACTTGCTTTCGTCATCATTATCGTTACTTTCTTTTCGTTAGTCTTCACAACAATGCGCGACTGTATGCCTTATGTGATTTCGTATTCCTTAGCCAAGTTAACCTGTTTGTTGAGTCATATTGCGCAGCTTATGTTACTTCCCTACCGCGTGCTATATTACATACGCTATGCTCTGTCTCCATCCATCGCGCCGTGTGTTACGAAGAATTTACCGAGCTACTCATATACAGTCCTGTGTGCATATCGCAGAACTGCCTTCAATGATCGTCAGTAGTCAACTCCCACTCATATCTTGAACACTTTAATTTGCTACACGCCATTTAATATTTCGAAACATCCCCTCCCCACGTTCTGTCACGCTCCCCCGCAGTCGTGCCCGCTCCTTTGCTACATCATTTTCAAATGTGGCTGAGCAAAAAACTGACCCGTGACCTTTTCCTATAACATCTTCGTGAGGACTTACAGTAGTGGTTTCTTAAAATTCCCAACTTTCCTTCTTCCCAAAGTTTGACAGGTTCAGAGTCCTCCACGATAAAGCTTCATCGTCGATTACAGAAAACAAATTTAAGCATTTTTCTCGGAGGTAATAATCCCATATTTGAAAACTACAGCACTTTATGTATAAACTAAATGGTGAATTAATTTTTCGTATTCTTATTCAAAAAGCGCATCGTTAGCGAAGCAGTGAGATCATTAGGACCAGCACTGTTCGCAACACATTTTTCCCCTCATTTTGCAGCCTAGCTACCACTGCTGTGCAAAAAAGAGATAGACGGCGTGAATCTGTTGGGTGGATTTCGCATTCTGTACTCCCCTCCTCCCCCATCTTGCAGAACTCGCAGCTCCTGGGGAAAAACTATGGATAAATTATACGTTCCAAGGTTTTGGTGAAAAGAATTCACTTGCACTAGCGCCGAGGCGGAGGAGAAAGGGTGGGGGCGAAGATAAAGTAAAATGCGGAATATGCGGTACTGCAAGCGCCTCGTCTGGAGGGATGGCATACCACAGACTGCGCATTCGCTGCAATGAAGTGCACCACTGCTTCAAGAGGTGTTTTAATAATAAGCATGGAATTTGGGCCGATTAAAGCACACTGGAAGCAAATGATGACGAAAAGAATACATGGATGGAGCGTGGCAGTGAACAGGCCAGTCTGCGCTTTAAAGGTGAAAACAACGCTCCACGCGAAATCCACGGGAACATGTTCTCGCGATGAAAAGTAGATCACCGCAATCGCAGCCCCATGTCGTATTTTAGATAACTCGGTTTCACGTTTCAATCCTCTGTTTCTCAAAGCTAATTGCGGTATACGGTAGGTTGTCCAGCGTCAGCCCAACACACCATTGTACCGCTACATGTAACTAAAAGACGACGGTACGGATCTGCTGTTCAATCTAGCACGCTAACTACACTGCATTACTTATAGCTCTCACGTGGCTTACATTATTGGACGGTCATCAGTGCAAGGTGACATGAAGGGCACGTTGCTGATGTGCCGTTTATGTCTAGAGCCCCATCACTGCTGCGCAGCACGGTTTTGAACACCAGATGTCGTATCTCTGAAAAGCGCATTCGAAGAGGATACTGGGCCGAGGTTTGTGCATATAACGGCTGAACGCACGTACACTGTGTGACATCTGGGTATCTTAGCCAATCGGCCATAATTTGAAAGCGAGAGCACAACGCACCGACTGTCGCAACACAGCATAATCGCGCGCACTGAAAGTGAAGACAAATTCGACAAAAGAAATTTCGCAATTGTTATAAAAACGCTGGCGAATAGGAAGATCGCTATTTATGAGTAGGAGATCTTACAACAAACCGTACAACCATCGGCACAAAATTTAGAGACCAAAAAATTACGAATAATAACCACAACAAAAAACGGCGAAGTACGACTGGCCAACGTAACAGCCCACAGGCTAATCAGTGTACATTTATGTGACATTAGTATTACGCCTTATTTACCGCTAGTCAGAAAATAGAAAAAATGCAGGAATATCCCGAGTGCGTTTCACAAACTACCTTTTCGTTAAATCTCGAACCAGTCTGATACCTCTCGCGGTGAAAACAACCGCCACAGCAATTGGCTAGCCGCTATCTAACCCACGCTTCCTCTACAGAAAAAGCGACTGAACTGTTGAACAGCTCATATGCAGTGGCGTATGCAGAATGCGTACCGGAGGGATAGGGCAGATTTTTGGCAGACGGCAAGCAGTAACAATGAGTTAAAATTAAAATTCGGAAACAGTGGCAACTCTAGAACTCACAGTGAAGCTTCATCTGGACGCTTCCCAAATATCTTCAGTCGTGACGAGTACATTTATTATTCAAAAATTCTTCAGAGGATTCCCATATTCGCGAACAATTCCCAAGAACAGGGAAGGAGGGAGGGAAGAGTCGCCACTGTTCTTATCTCGCGTGACTAATACTGCGCGGCACGCGAAGTTTCTGGTATTGGAGAAGAAAAACAGATCGACGTCATCGACTTCATTAAAAATGAGGGAACCCGTAACCCGAAGAATGCACTGAAACCTCAGTACCAGACAAAAAAGGTGACGAAAAAATACGCCAAAAATGTTTCAGAAGGGTGAAAAGTTTAAAAAAAAAGTGAATAGAAAAAACAAAAACCAAAGTTTTTGATAATTAGCTGAAAGAAATATAGAACCCGAAAAAATAAAGAAAAAAACAAAACAAGCACCCTACCTCTGCTAAGAAGATGCTGCTCGAGAAGAACTCCTATTGCGCCAATCGCAGACTTCCGTACCTAAATTTATTGGCCTCTTAACCGAACGTTTTTATCAAAAAAACTTACACTGCAAACGTAACAAATCAGTTATAAAATAAAACAACTTGCAAGTGCATCACAAACAAAGATGTGAAACTTGCAAACTATTTATGCTTGCATAGCACATGAATAAACTGTGACAACTACAGCTACGAGGAGAATCTGATAAACACAACTGACGTTAACCGTTAAGATGATACTTTTCTGACAAGTAAATTATTCAAACATCATATGCGAGCCATCTAAGCCATAAACGAATTTTGACTGCAACCCACGCGAAAACGAATGCTGGATAGATCAGAAGCATCATTTAAAATTGAAAAAAGAAACCCGAGAGTAATTCATATTAATCAACAATACCTTCAATGTATATCGGATTAAAATATTTGATCAATGAAATGCGCCCATCACAAAAATTTTTGTTCTAAACTGTTGTCGTTAACAGTTCAAACAACAACTCCATTCTCGAGAAGGATAACGCAGGCGCACAGAAACTAAATGTACTTTCCAAGTGGCCAAAAATATCTACTATCACTAGAGGCAACACCGATTTAAAAAAATCGGATAAAACGAAGACAGAAAGCCGGACAGCGAGCGCACTCATTCGCGACATTCAAATACCTTAAGTCGAATGCATGGTTGGTTAGCTAGACGCGCCTAACAAAGCGCATTGGGTGCCTTACAGCCATCACTACAGTGGCAATAAAACGTTCCAAATGGCGAGCGCGCGCTGATGCGCTGCTCATTCAGCAAGGGCACCACACATTGAGGGTAGTTCTCCGCAATGATTCTTGCCATTAACGCTTCAGTTATTAGCACATCTATTTTTTATGACAAAATACACGCCCACTTAAAATGAATTTTCAGCTACAGAGGCTATAATCCATGCGCATCGTGCCCCCTGCATCCAAATCGAACAAACTTCTACGTGGAATTGCGAATGGCCAAGTTTCCGCGTACCCCACTCCTACCGAATGAATAATTTTTATTCATTCTTTTCCATATTCTCCCTATTTCTGCGAACTGTCCTCTTCGTAAACTGAGGTAGGCGGCAGGAGAGGAGGTAAAACCATCAGTGACGCGTATATTTATATTTCATGAGTATGGAACTCCTTTCGTCAACAGCGTGTACCTAACTGAATGTGACGCGCTTGCGATGCGATATCAAATTGCAGCCAATAATCGAAACAAAACTGTATTGCAACCACTTTTGTGAGATGAGTTCGCAATGCGAATGTCTCAGAATGAAAGAGGAACGTTTTAAAGACAAGCGCGAGCACGCAGAATAAGCGAAGAACCTGAAATGGCTGCAAAACAATTCAAGAAAAACGCTTTCCGCATTATATCACATTTCTCTTCCACTTCCAATGCATAACTATTTGGCAGTTGTCATATTGCTGGTTTTATGATTTCCATTTTGTGAGTGAACCGAGCACAAGCGGTTCTCTAGATCACCGTACAATTGCACATTTGCAGCTACCGGCTGAGATGGTAGTCAAGCGCAAGGAGTTGCAGTTGCAAATCGTACTCAGATTGTGATATGAGATCGCAGTCGGTTCAAACGAAAAAGAAAATAAGAGGTAAACCAACCGCCCTGGAAGGAAGCCAAAACCAAGTCGGGAAAATGAGGAGGTAATATGTTCATCTACGGACCATAAATCCTAAATTTAAACTTGCTGAAAAAAACTATTGTGTCGCATTTTTCGTGAGTAAGGGAATGAACATTTCCGATCACGAAACAGTTAGGACGGGATTAGCAACTTATTTGATAATCCTTTTTGATCGATCTTTTTTAAGGAAGAAAAACCTACTGGATAAACACTCAACTCATGTGAAACAGTAAATGAGACAAGGAAATATTTCATGTGCTACGAAAAGCAGATAATAAGAAGTACGTGAATGCGCGCTACCAAGAAGCCCGCTCATTTGCATTCGGCTGCATTACAGGACGCATTAGGCGCACTGCGCTATGTGCACGCTAGGTGCAAACGAACCCTTGAACACAACCAAAAGTAGCCCCACCTTGGTCTAAAACCAAACTGGCAGCAAACGGAATGCGTGATCTCCGTGCTATTTAATCGCATTTAAATTCGTTAATATATAAAAGAAAACAAAAGCGGAGAAGGTAAATCGGAGAACTGGAAAGTGCATTGAAAGCAAGATTAGAGTTGTGAAGCATATGTGTCAAGCATATGAAAGGCCCACGGAAATGACGCCATGTACCTGCTTATACGATGCCATGTACTTACTATGCATGTGACATTACGCACTCGCGTACCAGCAACGCAAAACGATGTGATGCATCAACAGCCATTTAAATTCGTTAATATATAAAGAAAACAAAAGCGGAGAAGGTAAATCGGAGAACTGGAAAGTGCATTGAAAGCAAGATTAGAGTTGTGAAGCATATGTGTCAAGCATATGAAAGGCCCACGGAAATGACGCCATGTACCTGCTTATACGATGCCATGTACTTACTATGCATGTGACATTACGCACTCGCGTACCAGCAACGCAAAACGATGTGATGCATCAACAGCAAATACAATTCGAACGCAATCGATTTGCAAAAACAGTAAGCGGGTTGTACTGAGACAGAGAACTAACTGTGTGTAAAAAAGCTCACAGTGAAACAGACGAAGAACTGGTCAAACCGGTCCGTTGTTTAAGTGCTCCCAAAAGTTCCAACTGCACAACGTATATGAAAATCATGAGTGTCCACAATTCATCCATAAGTTAAAGTTCTGGTTGGGCACAGTGCGAGTGTAAAAGACAGAGGGAATGGCAAAATACATATAGGCCGACTTACGGCACGATTTCTATCAATTACCGTAAATCCTTGAATTCAATCTCCCCGTCTATGCATCCTCATCCCGGTGATGACAGTAACTCACGCATGGCCTCCTCTTTCTCGAGCTTCCTCTCTCTCTTTCGAATTTAGTTCTTCGCTATGGGCATGCCACTTTACACAAAACCTCCTTAAATCCGGTCTCGTTCCGAGACAACACTTTCCAAAATACTTTCCCCTCCGTTAACTCCTCCCCCTCTCCCCCCTTAGAAAGTGTTGTCTTCCACTCACTCAGAGTGAAATACGTGCTCAGCTTTTGCAAGCTAAAACGCACAACCCCTGCAGTTTCAATACGAAAATTTATGGCAGGAAAAAAAAGAAACGAAGAAAATTTAACACATTAGTGCTTTCCGTCATAATGTACCAAGTAAGTCAAAGTAAAAAAATCGGGATTACCAACTATCAACGACTGGATGGAAAAATTATCAAGACTTTTTGCCCCTGTTCCTCCTTCCCCCCTCTCTTCCTCTTCCCGCTTCCTTCGGGCTTTTCAATAACTCATTTTAAAATGCCACCAGTAACAAAAAAAGAACAGATTATTTTCCTGTTATCACGAAATCTGCATGAGAATCTATGTAAACATTCCGTCACTGAGCGATCAAGTCTTGCAGCCCTTCCATGCGTCCATAACGGACCCAAAACTTTTTAAATAATCATTAACTACAAAGTGACTCGAAAAATGTTGCCTCACTGACTGTCGACTACTCACCGCTAACAATAAATCGTTTTATAAAAACTTCAGACCAAACTTTTTAACGAGCAAGAAAAATCGGCGTGTAGATGAAACAATGCCAAACCGACACTTTCTCCAAAATCCACTAAGAAAAAGAGAACTGTTCGCTTGATAGTAAAAGCAGAATATCTTCCTGAATATCAGCCCTCTGCCAGAAAAAGAAAAGCAGAAACCCCATAGAGGCTTACCCTAAATCAAAGTATCTTTCAAAATCGTTTAATATGTGGTGAACACCGCCAGGGGTTCTGACGCGTACGTGTTTGCATTTTTGCTCGCAGAAGCAGCTGTTTGATAAACCGATTATAACTGCGTGGATATGTGCGTGAGTACATAATACGCATACTTCATGTGTTGTACGCAGAAATGTGCAGTGCCAAAAATAATGGTGCGCACAAGCTCGGTTATTTACATGTTTTTCAAAATGGTTACTCGTTTAAGCGTTCAAATGGGTTTATACGGTTTTGTGAATTGGTTTTAACAAAACTCATTTCAGGTATGCTTCTGAGCCTGTCTATAGGTCTCCATATTTAAAGCTGCCAGACACTGACGCTAGAGTTCATGCTTATCCCCACCCCCTCCCCCCCCCCCCCCCCCCCCCCTCACCCTCCCCTCCCCTTCAGACGAAGTCCCGATCAGTGTGTCCACGCTGGGAGCAATTACAGATATCCAAAGGTGCCAAAAGTTTCGCATATGGAAGTGCACTTTACAATACGAACAGTCAGAACGCTGAAACATGAAAAGAATTATCGATGAAAACGACCAATTTAATAGCCATAATATAAAAGGTACATCATAATCTGCCAACTCACGCACGCATCCATGCGCCCGAACATAACGTCGCCGTGATTTGTATGCTTCACCAATGTCAATTTGCAAAAGCGTATGAAAAAAATCGCGCACATAAAACTGTTGTTTTAATGTTGCATTACTGGGTGATCCGTTCGCAATGAAGCAAAAATCAAATCAAAATAAGGCAATGAATAGTTCGCTTGTTTCACCGAGCCGTTTGCACGACTAGAATTTCCTTCATTTCAACAAAAGTTCACAATGTTTACACGTTCTCAGTTGGTTTTCGGAGTCGCACTTTCTAATCAATCGAAACAAACTGTAAGCTATCCCCAACTTAAACAAAACGATGCTAGAAGGCCGTTCGACAAAAACAAAAAGATGATGAGAAAAAGGCGATCGTATGACTGAATTTAGCAATCTGAGGACTCAATTCGATATTCCACGTCGCTATAACAACGATTCGGCGATCGTTAAAACGGTAAAGAGTTCACTACAAGAACAATTTCGCTCTGAAACTATTGTATGAACTAGGCACTTACCTATTCAAGAACACTTTCCTTAATTTAAATAAACTTTCAAAAAGAGTTCCAAAAAAAGCAACGTGTATGTGCACTGCAAAGTTGCACATGTGCTAATTTCGATAAAACAAATCAGTCAAAGCAAAAGATCATACTAAACATCACTGTATCGGCTCACAATTTCTAGGGAAGCTGTCAAAACAAATACAAACTGAAATTATTCGCATATTTTCACGTTCTACCTCTGTACACTTCATTCCAAGTTTTACTAGGCGATGGCAAATTAGCTAGCCGAAGCAAACGACAGGATGCAATTATTTAAAAAACAACACTGGATAAAAATATGAGGATTCGGGACAATAAGAACCCTTCTGCCTTCCTAAGAAATTCTAAGAAACCTCTGCATTTTGCGCTAGTATGACGAAATATTCACCTAAATCAGATCGACGTTGGCCTATGAAAAAAGGCAATTTAGGCAAGATATGGAAGTACGGAATACTTGTTAAACATTCAAACGAAATTCTGTTAACATCTACGCCCTCCATTCCGCGGTCATCCAAACAGCACCTAAAAGGTAGGGTTAAAGACATGAGAAACAAAGGATTTTGCCAGTTGTTCCCTAGCTGGACAATAGCATCGGTAGTTGTATGTTACCCTTCCGAGCCAATGCATGAGATTCGCCTGGTCAGCTATGAAGACAAGTAGGGAATTTTTATTGCACTCGAATTTCGTGCAGCTGGTTCTAAGAAAGTGGGCTTTTCATAGCATTTTACGGGGATATTTTAAAAGCAGACCTTAAAAATGAACCTGAGACTTTACTCAACTGAAGCTGTCCCTTTTCGCCGTCAGGGTCGACCAGTGAACTGAGAGACGTCAACAGCAGAGGGAAGAAACCATAACTATCACGAAAAGTCAGACTGTAAGATTTCATGGAAAAAAATGAAACTCAAGTTTGTAAAAAAGAAGACAACGATTAGGTTCACGACGATAATTTGATGAGCTGAATTTGACTGGCACGCTTGTAGTCTCTGGTAGGTCGCAAAAGTCACTAATAGAAATAAAGCAACATTTAAAACAGTACACCTAACTGCAAAACAATTCCTAAAGGTGGGAATAACATCTGCACAATAACATGGGCCTGCCTTGCTAAAACGATATTCTGGGCAGCCACAGCATGCTAGAAAGCCTCCAGGAAGAGGCGGAACGTCACCGCTATTAAAAATACACGGCATGCTAGAAAGTCCCAGGAAAAGGCAGAACGTCACCGCTATTAAAACTATACACTCGCAAATCAGAATAATACTTTAGGGACATGGACCTTCTGTTGAGGATTCTTTAAACGTTTTCTAGAACTGGTTTCCTCGAATTATAAAACTAACAGGATCTCTCACCTCTGTTACTTCGATTCTGCTTACCTAAAAACTGCCTCTCGAACCACATCAAATCAGAATAAACAGGTATTCATATAAGCGAAACCATTTATACAAAAACATTCATTTGTGGAAGGTAACATCTGTAACGCAAAAAAGCAGCGACGACGGGGTAGGGAAGGGGGGGGGGAGGGGGACAGCGTAGGAGGGAAGAAAGGCGGAGGGTGGGGGGTGAGAATTGATGCGGCGCCTCAAAATTGCATCAACCTAAAACCTATTTTTCTCTGTCGAAGAACAAGTGAAACCATTTCGTGATTACGCGCCTAAATGCAACTGAAGTGGCAGATTACAAGAACGAACTGAACGCAAGCGTTTATCGCAGCGCGACTCCGACACCTAAAGATCGTCGGCTATTTGAAGTAAAGTCGTTTCAAAAATGATAAAAACAAAAAAAAAGCGCCGAAGTGTGGAAAGTGATAAGCGATATGGAAAAAAGCGAAAAGTTAAAAAAAAGATTAAGGTGCAACTGTAGTCTTCAGTGATAAAAGCTATCATTCAAGGAGTACGATTCATACATTCGATCACTGTCAGTGTTAAATCAGAGTTCATTTGAAACGGATATGGCGAACAACATCAATGCGCTGTATTGTGGTGGGCGATAACAGCCTTCCAGGGATCCCCTGCAACAGTTTCCACTGAACTGTAACACCGCATGGGTCAAGATCTTTTTCGGCATTTACTTCCAGTCCCTTCCTCCAGTTGGCGTTTTTTGACCGTGAAGTCGTTGCGGACTAACCCCAACACTTTGGTGCATCTATCTACAACAGGTCCTTTCCCTCTCGCTTGCACAACGGTGTTACACAGCACAGTTCGAGCAGAATATGAACTGAAAGTATGACACTGCAACAAACAGCAGCTACATCGATTAGCGTGCATTACTATGTTAGCAAATGAAATGCAGAAAAGCTTTCGCTCAGCAGCTGCCCAAAAACAAGGATCTTTGGCAACACCTGCTAGGAGGTGCACGAATGACGCAAACAGAACGATACAACTCTTTACTCGGTTTACTTGTTGCGCAGCCGACCGCTTTCAAAGTGATTGTGAGAGCGGGCAACAACTGCCAAATGCACAAGTGCAGCGAGTGAGGGGAACATAGGATCGTGACGTGAAACGTTCTCGTTCATTCGTAGGAAAATGCGTAAAACTGAGAGTAGACCGAAGACATCCGTCCACCTTAGCTTAAACCTTCATTATCACACAAAATTCAGCGAACATCGATGCATATAACCAGCGTGCAGCTACTTTCAACGAAGTTTATCAACGTGCTGCATACACAGCATCTTTCATCGTCAGCGAAGCAGGTTATGCAGAACGACGTGAGCGAGGGTAGCAGAGGTGGGGATGAGATGGCGAGCAACATCGTCGACGAGTAAAGCAGCAAACGTTCATGGCGATGGACAGTCTTCGTCGACAACGACGAGGGCACAGACAGGGACCCGGTTTGTTTCAAGGACGCAGCCTCTTGCAAAACGCACCACAAAGGCGACCGGCTTGTCGGCAAGCACGCAAACGGGACGGAACGACTGCATAATGTTTGGTGATGGTAGGAAAAGCAGCGAACGCCTCCAACACCAGCATTAAGCACACCACCAGCACGCGTCGCTGTGTTGCGCCGCAACATCGCCGAACAGTGCACAAGTGCATGGAGGCGCAGACGACGAGAGAGCCACAAAGGGCAAATAAGCGGCGATCGTGAGAAGAATGAGGTAGAGCGAAGCAATATATATGCTCACGCTGCGTCTGTTGCTTCGCCTCGGGCCGCTGTCCAAAATGCGAAACACGAGCACCAGTCAGCCGAGGCACCCAGCGTAGTTCAACCTCCGACTCCACTCCACATCTGTGCACTTGATCAGCCACCAACCCCAACCACGAGACCAGGGCCAGTTTACAGGAAGTGGTTGTCTCCCTAACGTGAGGTAGGCCCTTTCCGACTACACCGACTACTCACCAATCAAATCACTTGTTTCCAAAGACAAAAGTTCAAGAAATGCAACAAATTAAATGAACGCCAGCCATATGTGAATCTCATGAACACCAAATCACTCCACAGTCCGTGTCCGCTACTCACAAATGAGCGCTCCACATAACCAAGGCGCTACACAGTTCACCAAATGGCGATGCTTTTGTTCTATGTCAAGTGAAAGCAAACGCTACCGAACAGAGAGAACACTCAGACCTACTTTTTCTTCGCCAACCACATCCATTCAAGGAAATATGAGCTTGTTGAGAAATCTGATGAAAATGAGTATAATAAAAGTTCTACTGTGTGTCCCACCATTTAAACTAAATACAATATACACATCGAAGCCAACTTGCTCCACAGCGCGAGAGACATTACAAATCTATTCATGACTTGAAACGGATACAACACCGATTTAGGACTAAACACTGTGGAAACTGAAAAACTATGAGCAACCACTAAACCTACGCAACAAATGAGGGTAGAGAGCTATAGAGATGTAACAAGAACAAGTCGTGGAACGTATCACAGTAACAAATTGTCACCAAGTTCGAGTTCACGACTCGGCGATCACAAATTCAATGCCATTCCTGAATCTTGCCAGAAGCAAAAAAGGGAGGATGAACGATCTGTACAGTGATGCGAAGAAATGAAATAGTGCACGCGCACACACACGCACGCACACACACACGAACGCGCGCACACTCGCACATACACGCACACGCACGCGCGCACACACACGCACGCACACGCATGCAAGCACACAAACAAAATGTGGACGACTATCGAAGGTGGGTAAATTTTGGACTGCAACTGTTACGCCTTTGCGCATTGGCGCAACATCAGTCTGAGGAATGGGAGGTGCACACTGTTTTATAGCTGCTTCCGTTTATGTTTCAAAACTTTGAATAGCGACAATCCATTGCTGTTATCAGTCAGAAGGTGCAAAAAGATGCCCACTACAGGGACCGCCCGTAGATTCGGCAAGGAAAGACGCACTTTGACTTGAGTTACCATTCCATCAGTTGCAATGAGCAATGTTATGCTGCATACTTTATATCCGGCGGACAGCAGCTACGTAGTGTTGACAATGTGAAACATAAATCTGATTATAACATTAGGCAATCTAAATTGGATCCGTAACCAAAAACTGTTCCTTCCCTTCTTGCTGCCGCCAATAACGTGACATCACACTGTTGTACGCGGACTTAAAGCACCAATCTCTTTTTTTGACCTTTATCTTGACGATTATCAAAAATTTCCTCTGACACAGTGAACATCCCCAGTCCCTTTCAAAAAGCTGCTCCCCACATGCAGGATATTACTTTCAAAAAAAAAGACGTTTGGAGGTTAGAATATCTCAGCAAGAATCAATCTCCTCAACACATTCCAAGTGAGACTTTACACAAGTAATCTTTGGCAAAGATGTTTCTCCTGCAGGAAAAAAAATGTCTTTATCAACACACAAAATCTCATGTTGCTCGTATGCGAAGCAAGATTAGAGGAAAACGTGCTCTCCATTCAACTTTCATCGTCTAAAGCATTTGCTATACGCGTGAACATACTTTCGTCGACCAACACAGCTGAATGTTCTAAATGGAAAGAAAAAACAATGCCGACGAGACACCAGAAGTGTTTTTTCATATCTAGGTGAACATCACTATCCATTCCTCAGCTCGCATTTCTAAGATAAACTCGAAAAAAACAGCACATAGTACGTTGAATCACACTACCAACAAGCTAATCTAGAGCAAAGGTCCTAACCCCCTCCTCCAGGAATGTCAAATTGAATTGAACGCTACCAGACTCCACAAAAAAAAAAAAAAACTTCAAATGAACCTTTTCGGGCTAGTGCTGATTATAGCACCTAACCCTACTGCAAAAAGCAACGGTGCTTTTGCAACTCGTATACAACTGCAATGCTGCTAGTACACGAACCGATTTGAGCGCAGCATTCCCTGCTCTTACGAGTTTTCTTTCTATCAGTGAAAATCGCTCAGTTAAAAGCTCAAATATAGTTTTATTCTCCTGCTGCCACATTCCCCTCTAGAATTATATGCACCTGAAGCACGGAGAGCGCTACCCGCTTTATAAACCGAAAAGTTAAGGCATGAAATCGCTCGGCCAAAAGTTCTGAACGCAGAAAGCGGTCATATTCGTTTTATGGATTATACGGCCTAGAAACAAACTCTGACGTTTCGGCGCTTAAAGAAAAATCCGACTTTTCGGCGTAGTAGTATAGACTCGTTCGATACCGTTTGTTTTGCAAGGCAAGCTCCACTTTAAAGGGACTTTCAGTTCTGTTTTCGATTCCCTCCATCTAACAAAAATCCCGCGTGTCCGACAAACAAGCCACAGGAAAGGTATTTTAAACTGATGTGGGTTTATAAATTTTTGAGCTTTTTGGAGGCGCGAATGATAAAGAATCATTGATCATGTAAAGTAAGTGGTACTTTCTCTGGAAACACATACTAAAAGCAGTATGACTGCCTGTCCCTTAGGATTTCTCCCGTAATAAGACGCAGCTGCAAAGCCTCACTCTTATCTTTGAAGTGTGACTTTTAGAAGTCGTTTTGAAGCTCGGCAGAATTTTTTGTCTTTCTATAAAGTGACACTTCGACTGTTCTCTCACTTTGTTGTTTTTTTTTTCTGTAAGGACGTTGGAGACTATTCCCTTAGTTTGCTGGTTAGAATGCTTCTCCATGAAAATCGATTTTAAAAAAAGTAGTGGGTGTTTTCCCCACTAAAGTACATTATTACACCTAATGATTAGGCAATGGAAATTTCAAAGATCTCAGACGGCAGTAAGCACTCAAAACAGAGGTTTGGCAGGATGAAGGATTGAAAAAGGCTTTACGACCTCTGAGCTGAAACAAAAGCTCCTAGTTCTGATTTTTGAGTAAGGCTTCAAAATGATCAAAAACCGATGTGTTCAGGAAAAAATAATTGGCGGTCAATGCCGGAGATGGCTGAAACAACCGACCTATCGTTCCATCAAACAGAATCGACGTACATGAATCTATCCCTTCCACCCTTTACCCTCTTAGTTATGAAAAGGATGGGAGAGAGAGAAAAAGGGATGCAAGTCGCAGTCCGATTTTCGACTGAGGCCGCAGCTGGGTAAAAAATGTGCGAAAAGAAAGAGATAAAAACAAAATCGAATAAGCAACATATTTGAAAACAAGAAAATAAGCAACACAGCTGCAGCTGAAAATTTGGGCTACAACCAAATCTCTAAACCTGAGGAGGGTAAGCTCGTTTACATATAAGTGCCAAGCATCTAAAATGGTAATCAGTGACAAAACATAATCCCCGAGGACAAAATGACAAATTCTGAAAGATAAGCAAACGGTTAAAACATACAGTAATGCAACATTTTGAAAGCCATTCCGCGTAGACCTTGTGCTTACCGTTCAACAAATTTATGATCTCTTATTCTAATTTATTGTATCACCTACTTTTTTCTAAAGTGGAACCACTCCTACTGCCTCAAACTGTTCACGGTCAAGATAAGCCAGACAGATGGTTGAACGGCTAGAATTTCTGATCGCTGCATAAAGAGTGCAAGACAGCCGGCTATCCTAATCTCAGCTCTCGAATGACTCTTGCAGCACATCGAGAAAGACCTAAAAACGTGACCTCCTATACTGAAGCATAGCTGTTTTTCTGAAAGGTAGGTGAAAATGAGATGAGAACTCAGATTTAGTTAACCCATGAGGATGGAAAAATGGAAATAAAAACTCGTTTGAAAAAATATCGTCAAATAATTTTCAGCTGATGCAAGCGAGAATATTGGAACAGGTCTGAAGGGGATTACCTCAACTAGACGTAGGAAGACGAACGCTCAATAAATGAAAAATTCCTAGGACGACCGAGCTTTTCATTCACGGTGGAAAGAATTTGGTGGCACAAGATGCATCTTTGAATTTTTTATCGTTCGTAACGATATGTCGCACTGTTATCAAATTTAGCAAACTCATTGTTTCCTTTCGCAATGCCGTTTTCAACGCTTGGATTGCATCTTTTCACTGCGACTACTTGAAAATATGCTTGCAAAATTTCTGGAATAGATCTTCTGGCAAGAAATTTTAAAGAAATGGGAATTCTGTTCAAACGAACGCCACGCTGAAGAAAATAACCGAAAATTTTCTTCATAATACAGACAGCCATTCGCTAGCACATCAATACGTTTTGAAATTTTTCCCTTTTTCGATGAACCCACCGAACTGGAACGGAGCAACAAAAAAGAAAATTTTGATCGATTAACGTTCCCCGGTCAAACTTATTCCCAATCCGTATAGTTTCATTCTTGCGACCATCTCCCAACCACCCACCCCCTCCCCCCGTTACCTCTCCTACGACTGCTACGATGGCAGCTGAAAAAGTCGAAATTAACCCAAAATTTTGGAAAGAGACAGCAACACGTGTGAAGCAATGGCACAGCTAAACAGGCCAATAAATTCCCTCCAAAGACACCATAAAACGAGTACTCGCACTCATCACAACGTCTCTACCCACTGTTTGCGCTGAGCTGGTTGCGTGCCCGACCCGACTTATTTCGTCTCTATGCACTTTCAGCAATCGATAGTGCCATCTGACGAGGGAAGAATTGTGCAGCAGCAATGAATCAAAAACGATAACGATGTAAAATGACTCCTGCTGCTTAGGGGATGGGGGAAGAGGGGAACTACTTGGGTGGTCCCTCAAGAGATGGATAAATGACAGCAGATATTCTGTGCTAAAAAAACCCACGATCAGCTAGTTAAAATTATCAACAATATAACTGAAAGAGTAACCAACCTCTGATGATATTTTCCGTAGTCGGCTCCCATCTCCAGTACGATCCCACAGACACGTCAACTTTAGCACTCCGACAAGGCAAATGAACAATAGAAAGCTACCAAAAGCCTCTTTCCACATCTTTCTCCTAACTAAACCGCATCGTAATATCACGAACGAAAAACCTATAAATTTTCGTAAGAAAAAATCTCACAAAATATCAAAGTCAACCTCGCATGATAGCATTAATCTGAAGGAGTGCGAAAGAAACAGCATGCGAGTCATCTTATTATCTCATCATCTATAACATACCACAAACAGTGTGTTGAAGCATACGTCCTGCTACCGACGCATGCTAATAACGCATATTTTTATTCGCTCTCAACGAACCGTCACATAAAACTTTCCGTTAAAAAAATTGATTTCATTCGGCACTCGAAAAAATATTGCGAAAATCACGAGACAAACCCTTCTCCGGCGATTTTTGGCACTATCTTTTAAAAAATTTTAATAGTAACGAACATGCCGAGTAGAATTCAAAGAGCTTTCCTCTGTCCCTACAAGGAAAGAAATAAAGACAGGAAAACCTGAGCACACACAAACACACACGCACAAAAAGACCGGCACGAGATTTATCGACCCATAGCCAAATGGGCGAAGGAATAAGAAATGTCGAAGTAGGGGTAAACGGGAGCGAAAAAGAATACCAATAAAACGAAAAAAATACCAATAAAACAATTTGCTTAAATTTAAGAAAAGATATACTCGGTAAGCTCAAATTGCAGCTTCAATTTCATCAGGCATTGCAGATGGCCTTCTTACATCCTGAGAAAGCAGCTGTGAAAGGCAGAAAACGATGATAGCCTTGAAAATTACAACAAGCAATAAAATATCACTTCATTTTAGCGAAAGACTTGGTTGCCGAAAAACGTTCGTTCAAATCTTTATACATTAAGCCGCATTGCTTAGCCGAACAGTTAAACTGCTACATACTCACCGATCTAATTTAGCTTGTACTCTCATCCTCCGTTCGTTGTTCAAAGGATGAAGTGTAACGCATTTAGTCAAGCGTTTTTGTTCACCCGGAAATACCATACAGTTTCAACAATGATCGCTGCTAGGCAATGCACCAACGCGGTCAAACTTAATTATTAAGGCAAATGAGCTAATGTTTTCCTGAATTCATATTTGATCTCAGAAGCCATTTCTTCGGTGTTTACCACCAAGAAAACCGGGTTAATTTCCTGCTCATTTGGCCAAACGACCAAATTTGGTGAGAATGATATGAATACTCGTCCATAGTCTGCGATAATGGAAGATTAGCTTCGGCTGTTGCGGACATTGCCCGAGAATAACATGGCTGAATGGAGAAAAGCGGAAGGATGAAGGCGACAGTGAAGGAGGAAGAGACAGCAAGAGCAGGGAGAAAGGAAAATCCCAGACGCGGTCTGAGAACTCGATGGAAGCCCTATCGGGGAACTGGAAGATCGCATTACATTAGCAAACGACATTTGCCTCGACAGCCTCATAACATCAAAACACACGTAAGTGCCGCCGAAATCATACTTCAAGAATGGTGACTTCAGCATTGTCACCAACGAAACCACAACAGGGAACTCGGATTCCACACGAAAAAGCGAACGAGAATGTGCAAAGTTCTTCCCTTAATGACTCAGTTACAAGTCTTCATGAAGCATAAATGCACGATTTTATTGCTAGGCATTCTGAAAAATGAATAACCACTGCTGAGTTTGTAGCAAAACATAGGCCTACAATGTGAAAATCAAAAAAAAAAAAAGATGATAGTCGCCAATACCGAACGCTGAAGAGGAAGAGTGACAAGGATAAAGGACAAACGGTTAAAGGGGGAGGGCATGAGGATGACGAGGTAGATGAAGACTGCACTGAACATACGCTTAAAAGGAATACTTTCAAAATTTACTCGACCAGAAGTCTTGGAGCGCACCAGGACCAAACCCACCAAACCCACCCCTTCCTTCGCAGGTGACGTCCATGACGTGAAACAGTTTAGTAGAATTATATGACCTTCTAAGCTCTTACCTTCCGTTACCAGTGACAGCCCCGAGCGCAACTACTGTGCTGCAGTTAAGAGATTAAACTGCTCAACGCAAAACTCATATAATCACGTGCGCCAGCGTTAGGCTGCCGTAACAGTGACATTAAATCAATCGGTACATGTCACGTTTACATTGACTTCAAGTATAGCTTTGAAATTACCTCACTCCCTCGGCCATCCTCGAGATAGTGATGTTATTTGAAGAGGGCAGGTTCCAGAATTCAAAGAAAACCCGATGAATTCCTATTCATAAACAGTACTTTTTTGTTTTGCAAAACATGTAATTTTTGATATTTCAGCCATCAGACGAAACGGCTTCAAGCCCAGATAATAACATATTTATTAAAGCTCAATCAAGCCGACGGACTATAAAAGCCTCTTGCGGCTCTTTTCATGTATTCCGCCATTTGGAACATTGTAAAACGCTCCTCATGCGACAAAATTTAAGCATCCTTGAGCGATTCTAATTACGCTCAAGACGATTAAATGATTGTGAAACTCGGTACGGGATGCGATGATGCTGATAGTCTCCGCCAAATCTGATAGCTTACTTTCAATTTCACGAGTTCGACAGACATACATGTACACCTATGCACTGAGAAAACGGGTTTTGAAAAAGCCAATTTGCAAAAAGATATGAAAAGAACTTTTCAACAGTTCAGTAAGTGGCCGGTCCCGTTGATATATGAATGCATTAAAATGTGTTTCGAGGGATTTATGAAACCAGTTAACTTGGAAAGCAAAAACCAGGCGCGTCCGCAACAGCACTTCTCAGATGTTCTCGTATTTGCTCAATTGGTATTATTAAACCATTTTTCTAGAAAGCTAGCTTCTTTCCGAAGAGGGAGAAAAGACTGATATTCAGATAGATACGTTTGTAAAATCAGCAGCAAAAAAGGAAATCTTGATGAAAGCCATAATAATGCGTGTAGTAAATAAAGCTTGACGGATATTTAGTTGCTGATCGTGAAAAGCAAGGATTCGCTTTTACTTGACAATAGCACTGAACAAAAAAGAGACCATGGATCATACTTACAGCAAGAAGATCAGAAACAAAAGCAATAACACAGAGGTCAGGGAGAAAAATCGAAAGACATTCTTTACTGAGAAATTTTTATTCCGGTATAGGCGGCGATAAGGAAAAATACGAACATGGGAACCAAATAAAGTGCCAATAAAACAGCCGAAAACGAAGATAGAAGATTAAAGTATTCATTATAAATTCCTTCAACCGCATGACCCATCAGTGGGAAATACAGTTCAGCTGACGCTCGCTTTTGGTTAAAGAACGAAATAACAGCTATCAAAAGAGAGAGACAAATAGAAACCCATGAAGGTGAGAAAGCTCACAGAAATTAAAAAAAAAAATTAGGCGTGAAGATGAAAAAACACCTCACGACTTTGCCACCGAACGGAGGATATACAAAAGTTTAGTTCAATGAGGTGGACCTCAAAGTCGCAACCGATAAAAGTAGAACAGATCCAGTAGCATTCTTCTCTCGAAACTAACACTCACAACACTCTAGCCGTGATTATGGTTACTGCTTACTGCGATCCCTTAGAAAACCTTATGCCTAACGTCTCCGCTCCCTTTCGCATTCCTTAACAACTTAATATCACGAGGTTATGCCTATGATTCCCTCTGAACAGCACAATGTTATTTCCTTCTCAATAGAGAAACGCGATAGAACTGATTCGATTTCTGCCAGATACCGTATAAATATTGAGATTTTCTGACTACTGGAAGTCTGAATTGACTGTAAGCAATATTTAAGATCTTGCAGTTCTTTTAATGCCGGCAAAGAGCACGCCATCATTACTCGGTGAACGAAGATTTGTACACAAGTAATATTACTATGGATATCAACCGACATTTTCTGTGAAGTTCGACAAAAGCGCTCTCAGATTGGAAAATTTGCTTTCCAAAAAAAGACGAGGATGGCGAAGGAGAGAAGGGGGTGTCATATTCAACGAAACATGGTATGCGCTGACAAGAAAAATATTACAACTATCTCGAGCAACGAAACACTTCTCGTATTAACAGTAGCAAAACTAACTTTTTAAAAATTACTGCGTTGCCCATATTTTGTGGCAAGTCAAGATGGGAAATAAACATTTTGACCATATGAAAGTAAGCATTAAACTTCCGATTTGTTTCATAGAAGGCCAAAAAATCTAAAAAATATTTCCGTTTCCGTGTCGACAATATCCGTGTTCTGCGTTCGAAGCAAAAATGTGTTTCAAAAAAAAGTACTTACTGGAATGACTAAAACAGGATTTAAAGTAAGTATCTTGACAAACATTTACGGGCTTTCCCCGTCTCTTTCCTCACCATGTCCCAATGGGCGTGGATGAAGAAATGAATGGGAAGGGGGATGGAGTCATCCGAAATGATGGCATGTCGGAGATTTGGTGAAAAACACTACTTACTGTTTTGGGAAAGTACAAAAAAGAGGTCCCGCAATATAGCGAAATTTTGGGGACTCCCGCAAAATGCCCCGAGAAACGGAGGCTGGTTGAGTCAGCTACGTCAGATAACAAATACGCTTGAAACCAAGGCAATCCTCCTCGGAAGTCCGGAAATGAATGCGACTAGGACTGGCAACCGTTCACATCGTCAGAATTACTCATATGTCGCTGCTTTTGCTATTGTATTGCACCTTGCAACGACTGCATTTAGCAGCACCAGCGTTTTCAAACCACAAAAAACAATTAGCATTCAAAATCCAGTTCAGAAGACAAATTAGCAAGCATTCAAAATGCGACTGCACAAAAAGTAAACTGCCCACAGCAGCGAATATATAGCTACAACAGCACGCACGTGAATTAAAGTGAGTCGTGCTGCCACAACCTAGATAACTTACTCGTAGTAATTAAAAAACCTGGAACTGCCGCGTAATACCTCATGCAAGATAGTGCTTTGTAAAGTTCTGCACAAACTCGCCTGCTTGACTAGATCCACGTTTAAGGGAAGATTCTTTTTTCCAGATACTTATTCAAGTGATTCAGACCCCTGCATGAATAAACTCTGAAACGAATAAACCGTACCACTTGAACTTGAATTAAACTCTCCTAAGTAAACTCCGCTTCTTTAGAAAAATATGAACTATTTAGCCTTCCCCAAAAAGTTCCTCCATTAAAAAGTAACGTACTGATCGCAATTCTAATCATGGAGGCGAGAAATTCAGTCACTGAAAACGCATCACTAACAGGGAATCAAATATAAGTAAGGTACATTGATGAGGCGAGCTAGAGACTGTAACACCTTCCCCTTCATCTTAACGAGAAAAATTCTCCATATACTTTTGTCAGGAATCAGTGGGTTTACAACAAGAAAGGTTTAAAACTTAAAATTCAACTTACTTAGACAATCTGCATCGTTTTCTGTTCCAAATTTCCACATCTTTTCTTCCACCTTCCCTCCCCCCTCCTTTTTTTTAGTGGGTTGTTCAGACCAAAAACTTCGAGATGCCTGAATATGCCAGTTGACACATTAAGGAATCACCTAAACCTCGCCATCAGCACCACGAATAAATGATAACTGCGCACCTCTTGCCAGCAAACGACGAAGAAATTGTTCTTCCTCTATGAATAAAGTTTCTGGAAGTTGTGAACTTCGTAGTTTCCGATATTTGTTCAAGGAAACATGGAAATTGCTTATTTCTTGTTTGTTAGTTTAAAAAAGATGTTCTCATTTCTTCCTCAGCATATCAACTGAATGCGAGGATGTTTTCAAAAACAAGTCTTCACACATGCATGCCGTGTCAACCGTTTCACGGCCATAAACCGCTGCATCCAGTTTCTTTCTCAATAGTGCCTTTTATGCAAAATCGGATCCACCTCGCCCCCTCCTCCCCACTTGCCTAGAGAGGGCAGTTCGAAGAAGCTCCCTCTTCAATTCGGTCCCCTTTGGAAATAACAGTCCATGTTAAACTCCACGAGCTCGGTGCACTCTCGAATTTGACCTTTTTCCCCCTTCCGCCATCTCTAATGACCTCACCTCGTGCAAGACCTGCCCCTTCCTATGACAAGCTGAAATACAACAATTCTCCATTTGAATTGGAACGTTCACGGTAATTCCTGACGAATGGTCTGTTGGATAAGTTGAAGCGAAGACGTGAAGGACAAGCGCTGGGAATAATTCCATCAGCTACGTTTCGTTATTACAAGCCAAGCAACAGAAGAACTCAGTCAACGCAAACCCCAATCTCGCTGTAGCCACCGACGAATGAAAACAGCATCTAACAGAGCTGTATAATTGATCACTGCGCTGTTTCACTGTCTTTTCTTTTGCTGCTTACACTTACAGAGTAAGAGTTACCCGCTAATAGGTAAGCAACGGAATAGAGCAAATACCTGATCAGAAAAATGAATAAGGGAATCGACAATAACGCTGGAGAAAACTTCTTGAATTCGGTTTCCCAACACGCCCGAATTCGAGAACTCCGAATAAATTGTCGGGAGCTGTTCCAGCAGAATACATCGAAGTTGTGAATCTGTAAGGAACCAGAACAAATCAGGCAGAAAAGATGCAAAAATCAGTGCGTTAACTTTGACTCGGACATCTATAACACGTTATTATAATTGTTTATTTAACGCTCATGTGGGCCATACAGAAATGAGATTAATGATGTGGACTGCCTCCCCCTCTCCCTTCACAGAAACTGACAAAATGAACCACCAAGCACATCTGTAACATGTGAGGAACATGCGTCGCAGCCGAGAATTCGGTTCTGAAAACAGGATATTCCTTAACTTACCTTTCTTAGCAGATCATTTTCCACACAACCATAAGACGCCCAGAAATCAGTGAACTGTACCGAAGTTTCCTTCAGTGCCTTCGCAAAGCAGTAAATTATATATGCTTGTTAAATAATGTCAGGTGGCTTACCTACTTTTGACACTGAAACTATCACATCGTGAAGTCGCAAATATATAAATATGCATAGAAACGACGCCGCTATAAATGTGCTTCCGCAACGAAAAAAAGCACATAAAAACGCAAAGCAAAACAGGCTAGCATAAGCACTGGCCCGGGACAAAACTTGATTCAAAGAAACCCCGACGAGTCTTCGCGATCACTGCACCATAGTAACATTAACTAGCACACAGTTTTCAAAACGCATGACGAATTTTATGTAAAAGACTTGAAAAGCCAAAACGATGATAATATAATAGCCCTAATTTACATTTCCAAAAAACGCACTCATCTACAGCTGTACGAAAAAAACCACGTATAAAACTGAAGAAAAAAAGTCGCAACACTTCACTTTTAAGTGTACGACTTCGAGTTAAACCCATTAAAAATGAACGCAAACAGCAGCATGTGAGGTCTGTTAGGCCAGCGTCTTACATTATGAGGAGAATGAAAGAAAAACGATCAAGCAGGCAAATATGAGACAATGTGGTTGAAGCGCAGTAGAACTGCCGGCAGATTCGAAATGTGCTCGCCTGTTTGCCTTGTAAACAGGAATACATAATATAAAGATGTGTACATAAAGATGTAAACAGGAAAAATACATAAAGAAATAAATACATTAAAAAATACATAAAGATGTGTAAACAGGAAAAAGTAAAAGATAACCGGTGTCCATTGACTAACCATCATCTTTCTCGAAAATGCTTTCAACCATGCCAATAAACCGTTCCATACGACACTGATCGTTACCAGGGTCTAACGTATGCATTGTCTTCGCCACATTACGAACTGCCAATTCCCTTAACGAAGCAGATAAACTTGAGGCCAACAAAATGAAACAAAAATTAGAACACGGTATCATGATGTTATAAAACATCACAGACGGCAGAATAGCACGCCAGTGCGAGGTTGCCTTAACGTATAAAATTACTTTTCCCAACCTTCTTTAAAAAACTACTTCTGTTCAGGCTTCTTTATTCAAATAGCATGCAATGGCATTAAAAATTCAAAACAATTCAAGGTATAATAATTACGCGTACCGCAATTACCCATCAAATTCTTCTAGCACAGATTTATCAGCCCATCGAGTGGCGTGAAAATCCCAAGGCGAAATAAACCACCTATAGTTTGGGAAATACTCATGTACAGCATTAAAAAAACCATATAAAGAGTAGGACAGAAAGCGTAAAATAAAAAAGCGCATCAAATAATAAACTCTTTTCTTTCTGGTGCGCTACTCCTTAAAATACGTTTGCTAATCGAAAAATGAACCTTAAGCACAAAGAATTGTTAGAGCATAAAAATTCTCAACTTTTGAAAAATAATTTATTCTTTAGTCCCAATGAAACACGCAGACCAAAAAGAAGTCCCTTTGTTAGCCTCGTTTGGTAAACGGATGAAAAATTGACGTAAAACTTTGAGGTCCAGACAAGCTAATATCTACTTTTACCTATTTGCTTCTTCTTCTCTCTCTCTCCCTTCGGATCTTCACGTTACGCTGAGGACTGATAGCAAAACATACCTTTCACCAATATTTGAGCTTGTTGCATAATGCATAAACCACTCGAAATCCGACCGCTCAATACTGCCTCCATCATTTCCTAAAAAACATGTCAGCTCAATAATCGCCTAATTTTATACTACCTAGTCTCAATATCCGTAATCTCCCCTTATTCCAAGACCTCCACCGAATAAACTCGTCAGTGTTCTCTCATTTCATCGGAAAGTAATAGAAGCAATTATGCAGAAACCCCTTCTTCTTTTTAACACATTGAGTACAAAACTTTAATTTCGGAGGCTCACATTCGCTACCTCCAGTGCGCAAAAAAGTCGACGTCTTTTAGAGAACATGACGGAAGCTCGCGCCTTCCCTCATTTGCTTGTCTTTCTCGTTTCTTCACTAATTTCCCGATCGCATGTGTTCTCTACGAAACTCGACTGCATGCTGCGTGTGTATACAACCCGAAAAATGTGGGCATCCGGAAGTCGTATACCTACGCTCAAATATAATTCCAGTTTTTTTTCCTCCTAACCTTTCCACCTTCTGATCACCTAAAGATATGCTGAATACATTGAACTTCGGCAGCGTAAACTCCTAATTTTACAATGCATCTCGAAACGGCCGAGTACATGATAAGTCTATCTCAAAATACAGGTGAACGGTATGCGAAAATTTGGAAAACAGAATCGCCATTTTCTTAAATCGTTTTCAGGCAATTCACAGAAATGTATGGATTTCGAAACGAAAAGACGATCATGAGTTCTTTTACCGTATGTTCCTTCTCAACCTCAACAGTTTTTCTGAGAAATTTATGTTCTCCACGTACATCGAACAACGTGAATGTGAACAATGTACGGTATGCACATGGCCTGCTCTCTTTCATTAAAAAAAAGTTTCTACCATGATTTTTTAGAACAAAGAAACTGAACTTCTGCATGACTTTGCGAAAAAAAAAACGAGAAAAAAAAGCATTATGGAATTGAATGCGACAAATTTTTTGTGTTAAAGAATTTACACGAGTGTTCTCGTTCTGGAAACCAAAAATGCCACCAATACGCTTTTCTTAATTTCAAGTACCTTTCCTGCTTAAACAACTTCGTTTTAAGTTCCTGTCTATATAGCCAAATATGGAAACCTCTTATTTTTGAACTTTCTTGAGGGGAAAGATAACGTTCTTTATACAAAGAGCGCGGATCAAAAGCAAAAAAAAAAAAAAAAAAAAAAAAACGGTCTACACACCTGAACCATTTTCACCAATCCTTGCGCTTCTAGTAAATGATCCGCTACTCCGAGTTCCTGAAATAAAGTTCGTATATGTAAAAAGAATCGGCCCTCATACAAGTTAGTTCTTTACAAATAGCTCGTACGTCAAAAGCTATAGTATTCAACATCAGAACATCGTGACACTGCAACTGAGTAATTTTCAGGAATTTTAAGTGTAGCATATCACAGAAGAACCCGGTCTCCTTCGGAATTCCACTCCATCAACCACGTCCCCACTGGCAGCTGACTTGCATTCAGATTGAAAATATTCCATAGACACAAAAGAGTCACTTTTGCTCGCTCGAACGATTCCGCCTGCTTCACAAGATAAAACGTTAGATCATTTAACATATTTATTAGCTAGAGATCCGTGTAAAGAAGAAGGAAATTTACTACACTTAAGAAAACGCATTGTAGGAAGCATCATAAAATTATGAATCGCGATACTTTGGGAAATTTGCTCTTCCTCCTTTCTTTCGGTAAAGAGAAAAGGGAAGGAAGGAGTGCATAGATCTCAGATGCCTATATGGGAAGCAGAGAGGGGCGACAGGGAAGAAGACAAGCTCATTTATGGTTGAAAAGGTTAAAGCTTGAAAGACGAATCTGAACGAATCTTTGCATCGGCATGGGCTGGCTCCAGAATAAATAAAACGTTACAGTGATATGAGGACCCAACATTCCTAAACACGCACAGGTCAGCTGGAAAACTGCCCCAAGAAAATCTGAAAGTTATAAGAAACCGCCTACAGCTTTCCACGCCGACGTCATAACCCTTTCTCTATGTTTTTTGTGTCATATGTCGGCTCGAACCTAACTTGAGATACATTAAACAGAACTCATAATTTGGAAATACACTTTGGGCGTTCTCTTTTCAAGATTAAAATATGAGTTCCTTTCATTTCGAGGTACTAATAACAGCAAGAAAATTGCGTTAAAGCATGTACAAACAGCGCAGAGTACGAGCTTTTACTGACGACAAGACTTTATTAACTGATGCTTAAGTGAAAGAGAAAAATAATAAACGAGCTGAGCTCAACTACGAGAAGTTTTCATCCAAGAAAGCTGCAAAAAAAAGAAACACCTACGAAATTTTTACAAACAAAACTATATTCTTTTCATAATCGAACAAGTTTTCATATTAGTATCTAAAATAGGGATATTCTATTTCCATTCATTCAGCAATTTTCTTATTCTGTTTTGTTCTTTTCTAGCAAAAACTTTTTATCAGGACCGGTTCTGTTCTGCTCATTTTCTACTAGTTCTTTTTGTGATCTGCTTGATGGTATTCCGTTGAGCAAAAATGATCTGTTCTCTTCTCAGGTGAAACTTTCTGAAAGCTGCTCTATTCAGTGAAAGAGAACAGAAACAGAAGAGAATACATGGACAAGCGACATCATTAAATTAAGTCAGCATTATTTGAGGTTTAGTTGAATGCCTTCATATTCGCTTTTCTGTTGTTTCGAGAACTCAATAGTTTGGCTACTACAGAACCCAGCAAGATCGCTAAAAACGATCACCGGTTTACAGGTCATAATTAAATAAACTACCCAGAACAAAAAATGCACGCCAACATATGCAATTCAAAGTACGTTCGGGGTTTGCAGAAAAGCCAACCTGATCCCAGTCTGGGGATTCAAACTCTACAATTTTTCCTATGTTTTATTTCCACACGGAGCAAATTAGCCAAATGATGTCGAGGTCGAAGCACACTCACATACAGATTCAGATGAGAACGCATTAGATCAATTGCTAACAATGCACTGCAAAATTTCCCTGTCATCCAACTCGGCTTTTTTTCAATACTATTTGTGTGGACTCACTCTTCAGAAACTTTTTCCTATCGCACGATAGACAGCCACTCAGTCCCACTTTGATCTGTGTATGACAACAAAAAAAAGATGGGTAAAAGTATAAACCTCAGAGAAGATGAATTTACCTGTCTGAATCAGACGACTTTGGTTGATAAACGCCATGAATAAGCAAACGCTTCTCCTTACAAACGAGTAATAATTACAGTTACCGATGCCCCTATTCGCATGGGCAAGAGATCTAAATCAGTTAGTTATTTGGTTCCGCATTTCCAGATACATCAAAACGCACACGGCCGATGAAGAGAAAAACGAAACTACTGGCACTGGTTCAACTCGATGCAGTGAGTAATGACAGCTTTAATCATTGCTAACAATGTTAAATATTGCTAACAATAAATCTATTCCAGATTCCATTCATGAAGACAGCAATACCTGAGCTGGGAATTTGGGTGCCCGCAGCAAAAGAACAACGATGGGAACCACAGAAAATATGTTCGGTGTGTTACTTTGAAATAGCGTAAATCCCCCCCCCCCCTTAGGAAAGGTGTCACATCTGTACCTCTCGTTCTCACGATTTAAATTCACCCAGATTGCATTCACATTATACTGCTTAACGCTGTTCCCAAGATTTCGTAAAATATGGGTTCCTAAAGCATATTATGCACAATTTGTTGACAAAAGTGGCATACAATCTTCGAAAGATTTCATTCGAAAATTGTACCTTTCTGTTTTCGTTTCTGCGAGCGATGCAACATAATCGAAGTCTTGGGAACAGGTAGGCGCACTCATAGTTGAAACGAAGCATGATCAACGAGAAAAACGAACGCATTGAAAGGGAGCGGAAAGATAAGAAAGTAGAGGTGGACTGCGCTTAGGAACGACGCACTCCTCGGTGACGACACTGCGCCTTCAACAGTACGCATCACTAACCGTTATTTGAATGCATAGTTCCGCTTTACTTGTTCTAGTGACGCGGAAGTGTAAATGTGAATAACTGAACAATTTTATTAACGAATGACGAGAAGTAGCCGTCATGGCGTGAAAAAAAGAACGAGAAAAAGAAAAGAAAACATGCATGCATTAACGTGGGTGACAAACATAAGCATAAAAGTACACATGAAAAAAAGCAATACAATGGCATATCAGAAAGTATTTTCGTGCATCCAAACTACGTTCTACAGAGTCCAGGTTTACCGTCACACCTGGAGGCTCTTCCGGGTTATAGGAAGTGAAAAAGTTTTAACCAAGTCATTTCAGCTTCTTTTCAGTACACAAAGTAATAATCCAGCGCAATTTTGCCCTTCCCTTTAGATCATGAATAATCTACGAAACTCAAGTGGACGATCAGCGAAACATATTTTGCACAGACTCCATTAATTGTGTACCTACCAAAATTCGATGAAAAAGTCTGCTGCTTTCAAAGGTCGAAGAACGAATACGTTCGATAGAGTTATCGAGGCAATGAGAAGTGAATTTCATCGCACAGCACACTTAGAGATGCCTTAAATCGAATACTTCTACACGTTACCTCTTGAAATAAAATGAAAAATAACTTGATGTGTTCACAGATAACGCGCAATATTTCGGCATGAAAGTGATATCACAATTTATCGCACCAATCGACAATCAATTCAATGTTATTCGCAACATAAATGTCGAACAACCCGATTTTTGAAGCAGCGCGGTACACCCAACAATCATTAACAAATAAATACAAGCTAGCGACGGTGAAAATAAAGTATAAAAATATTGTACTGGTATGGAACTTCGCATGACACCCGATATACTTCTTGTATCGTCGCTTTCAAGAACCGCTATCAATTTACTGTGTGAAACCAGTAAAAGCGAAAATTGTTGAGCTGAGAGGTTTTGTTGGAAAGAGTGCAAACGTGCGTCCTCTCAGCTGGTGCTCTCGTCAGCAACATTCCTCCTTCGGCAACAGGTCAAAACGCTGATCGCCAAAAGCCCGGACTGGTAAATCGTTGAATACCAATTCGGCGACTTTGGCAGCTCGACAATTAGCCATTCCGCGTTTGGCAATCCGATGATTTCTCACTCAGCGTTTTGGCATTCGACGATTTATTAGTCCGGGCTTTTGGCTGTTGGCGTTTTGATCTGTCGCCGAAGAAGGCATGCTCTTTTGCATTCAAACCGGTGAGAGGTTCACGCCGCACGACAGGAAACAGCTGACTAAAGTCGTTTTACGACGAAACTTACTAACACCTCATTTGAAATAAATTCTGTGTGAGCAGAATGAACAATGGAGCGAGATGAGACCGAAAAAAGTAAAAAAAAAAAAAAGTAGGAAACTGACAATTGTTTACAAGGCGCGTCGAAATGCGAGACTGCCAGTGATCGGCGAAAGGAAGTAGGGAATGCCTTAATTTGGAACGTGACGCAAGCGAATATTTTGGCATGGCACACTTCCTGCCATTTGCAAACTGTTTTATCGTGAACTCCAAGCGCTGCAACAGTACGTGTAAACAGTGAAATTGTACGTTTTCCCTGATCGCAAACGAGTAATTATCCGCGCTAAGCGAGTGTCTTCCCTGACCTTCCTTAACCTTCTCCCGTGGACCTTCCTTGACTGGCAGTGGGAAAAAAACAGCCTCTTCCCCTCGAAAAGACCCTTTCCTCCTTGAAATCCCACTAGGAACATAGACCTCGGGGCTCCATTCGAAGTAATACGAGACTCACAGGTGCAGAAATACCGGCTTCGTAGTGCGCCCTCGCCACGGCCAAAGGCACGTAAAAATCACTTTCGTTCCCTCTGAGGATGCCGACATACGAAGCGTGGATCTCAATGAGTTGGATATTTCGATCGAGATTTCTCACATTCGGCCGCAAGATAACTCTAGTCAGCAGTTCCACTGAGAATGACCCCGACGCTCGAACCTTTCCAAGTTATTGGGTGTGTCTATAGAGGGGATGCGAACTGACGAATTCATTGAGATAAATGTGCTTTTTCCTTTAACACATTAACAAGCGCATGATCTCTCATAAATTCGTTACTGACTGCCCTATCAGCACTAATCTGCCCCCTCTCGTTTTTTTTTACTGTCCAGGTTTCGCAGTAATTAGAAGTAGTAGGCATCCGAGCTGTGCTGTCACAACTTACCTCTCGCAAACCCACACTCCCCCTCCCCCATCTCAGAATGCTTTAAACACATGTAACTCAATGCCGTATAAAACTCGGCGAATGACTTGCCGATTATCTCTTATGAGGTGTGTTTGTCACAACCGACAGCTTTTCTGTAGGGCCCCGTAACTGCGAAGTGCGGATGACCAATATCCAAGTACCTCTGCTGCTCGGTGCAAATAAGTTCCACTTGTAAGCTTCTATCTCAATATCCGGTTACTTGCACTTCCTTCTTTTTTTTTCGGTGCTTGTTTTTTAATTTTCCTCGACACTTTTCTTCGCTGGGCTTTTCCTTCCACTTTAGGTTTTCTCCTCGCTTTTTGCTTGTCAGAGTTCCGAATTTCTGTCTGTGCATGCTTGTACACATTTCGATTATGTCCCGAAAGTTCCCAAATTCATGCATATTTCCCCCCCCCCCCCCCCCTTATGTCCCGAAAGTTCCCAAATTCATGCATATTTCCCCCCCCCCCCTCCCCACCCAGCAGCCACATCATAGAAATATGATTTGTGCGAATTGCATAATGCAAGAAGCCACTAATGTGGTAGAAACAGCACGCATGTCATTCTACACAGTCAATGCACATCATTAAACGTAAATTTTGCTTTAGCATCTTTCAAAATGAACAGTTCCTTCATTGTGTGCGAAATGGTTATTGCCGCTGTAGCCTGTTCTGCAAAAAAGACCAGTGAAAAATATTCTCTGAATCTGCAGTAACTAGGTATTTAGGGCTATGAAGAAGAAGTAATAAAATAGTTGACTTTTATAGTGTCACGTTGTCAGCAACCAAACTTGCGGCTTAACAATATTACGCACGCAAAGTGTGTGATTATATTGTGTCTTTGACAGCAAGATAACGGTGCCCGGCTTATGCAATCTTATTTGCGTTAAGTGCTATTAAAAAATAGAACAATCGAATTCTTTAAAAAATTAAACCTCTCATTAGCTGTGTTGTTTAAAAATGCACCCTGCCTGCTCATCCACAGTATCTGCTTATTGGAAAAACTAATCGCATGCACGACATCCTCGTAGGTGAACGTTGCCGCTATTCTCTCGTAACATGCTTCTGAGTTCATGTGAATCCCATCGTCCAAAATCCCGAATCCTCACGATTCATACAGTTTTTCTGAACAATTCAATTTCTGTATATGTATATATACACATGTATTTATATATATATATATATATACATATATACATATGTATATATATATATATAAATACATATATATATGCATATGTATATGTATATATATATATATTCTTTGCTTTGCTGACGGTCGACTTCTGCCTCCGCAAAACATACCTTTAATTTTTGGATTAGCGAGTCGTAATCTTTGTCGATCTCTTCAAGCTGATTCCAGTTCTCTGTCTCGATGGCATCTTTTAATACCACCTCGTTAAAGGCCTTTGTGCGTTGGGTTTTCAATGAAATGTGCAGTGCCTTCTTCTGTCTTTTGCTGTCGATAACGATCTTTGCCCGTACTAAGCGATGATCTCTGAGGGTACGAAGAGAATGATGGAAAGAAGGAAAAACATGGAAAGAAACGAAAGGACAGTAGTCGAGTATTCCATTCTATGCAAAGCCATCAGGCAGCGTTTGAAGGAAGATCTCGAAAACTTCAAA